>SJYX01015905.1:17417-133050 GCA_006410675.1 Oreotragus oreotragus
GGCAGCCCACCAGGCTCCCCCATCCCTGGGATTCTCCAGGCAAGAATACTGGAGTGGGTTGCCATTTCCTTCTCCAATGCATGAAAGAGAAAAGTGAAAGTGAAGTCGCTCAGTCTGTCCGACTGTTAGCGACCCCATGGACTGCAGCCCACCAGGCTCCTCCGTCCATTGGATTTTCCAGGCAAGAGTACTGGGGTGGGGTGCCATTGCCTTCCCCGCCATAGAGGACTAGTTACATTAATTATGGTACAGCCATACAACATAGCTATGAGAAAGAAGGAGGAAGACTTTTATATACTGACATGGAGTGACCTCCAGGATATATTGTGAGTTGAAGGAAAACAACAAAATGAAGCACAGTATACAGTTTGCTTCACTTTGCATACAAAATATTTGTTTGCATTTCCTTGATTTGCACAAAGGAAGACTAGAAGGATGAACAAGAAAGCCGTAAAGATGGTTAACCTACATGAGGCAAAGGGCACCAGAGTAGGGAAGTGGCTTCTGTGATCAAAAGAATAAAATCAAATTTTGAAAAATGAGACCTGAAGAAAACTCTGAGAAGCTCTCCAAATACTCGAGGCTGCTGGATCTTGAAGCCTGAAGCTTGATGTCCAAATCACTACAGTATTTACAAGCTGTAGTGATAGAACATCAGGCCTGGTTGGGGCAGGAGGATCCGGAAGATATCTAGCTCTAGATGGGCCAAATGACGGAAGGGAGATGCTTGCTCAATATCACTAAGTAAGTTATGGTCCAAGAAGACACAGGCATGCTTCTTCCAGCTGGCTAACTTGAGTTCTTTTGCACATCTCAAAGATCCTGTGGGCACTGTGAACAATGTTAGCATAGCTTTGGGTCTTCCCTAAAAATACTGATCCTGTCACCCCTCTTTCTATGGAATCCTAATCAAATTCAAGAAGATACCTAGAGGTTTCTGAGGGGGAGGGGCGGGAATATTCCAGGATGAAAAGAGACAATAGCCCTGGATGGGCCAAACAAACCAAGATAAAAGGAAGGCTTTTAAAAATGTGAAAAGATGAAGGTGGAAGAAAACACTGTTTATGATGCTTCTGTAGGGGTTCATAAACAGGTGAGTAAGCTGATCGAGGAGCGGCGGGGAGCCAACCATTAACCATTACTGCCTGCTCAAGACTGAGAGTCAGGTTGGCCAATGCCATGGAAAGAATGCTGTCTCCTTTTCTAATTAAATTTCTTAAAGAGTATGCTGATTTATTCATTTACAATAAAATTCATGGTCTAATTAAAAATGGAACTTTTCCCCACCTGATCCAGCCTTACTATATTTCTTGGGTCCCATGTAATTGAACCTGGAAACAATGATCCTGAGTGATGGCTTGGGATATTGCTACTCATTGCAAAAATAAATAATAAAGGATGGAGGATGCTACTGGGCTTGTTTCAGGGAAGTTTAAATCAGTTCTTTCTTACTTAGGCTGAATTTTAACAACAGATAAAGAGACTATGATATTTCTCTTAATGAAACTGTATAACCCTGGCTAAGTTATGAGGGGGCTTTATAACCTTTCTGAGGCTGTAGCCTAACATTATTTCAGCCCACAGTTTGCAAGGTCCATGTGCCCTCCTCTGCTTTTCTGATAACCTCAACCTTAAATTCTAGGAATTGTTCTCTCCCTCAATATATTTAATACAATTCCACTCACATTTATTTAACACTCTGCAGTTTGGAAGCCTTGTGACATCCATTTTCAAATCTGAACTATTCCACGAGAAGGAGGCAAGGTGGACATTGGATGGCAGATGAACAAAGGCTCAGAAAAGCTAACATTACTGTTTCAGGGCCACAAAGTGTACTCATTAGAACACAAGTGTCCTAACTCTCACTTACAGGCATGTCCCACACATTTTGCCAAATGGCCCATGGCTTTTGGTTTCTAAATTTTGAAAAGTTCACAGAGAACAACCAGTTGTATGATTTGCTGAATGATACTTGACATTTTTCTGGAAAAATTCCTAGTTGCTTATTAGGAAGGGATCCCTGTTTTTCCCCTGAGCTCATCTGCTTGGTTGTATAGTACAAGATATGTTTCTAGGGTTTTGGCTGGTTGAGGAGGGGTGAGTGGGGTGGGAGAACATGAGAAATGGTGTCTGTCATTTTTCTTCAAGTCTGAGAACAAAATACTCTAAATAATTAAAACGCATCTGTCTCTCTTCTCCCCACATCTCAAAGATATGCACATCACATTCACTTTTTCTAAACTTTAATAATTACCTCTAGAAAGATTTTCCCTGAATACCAAGCCTTTTCTTTTCCCCACAGACCCCATTTCTTCAGCAGAGCTCCTTCTACTGACCCAGCATTTTTATTCCTGAGATTTATGTTAATCTTCCTAGTCGTAACCATTCTGTGGAAGAGTTCTGGCAAGGGGCCCTTTTCAAATATCACTGTGAGCTTTTTAGCCAAGCATGAAACTCTGAGGTCCCCCAGGAACTCCACACACCTGTGGAAGATGTTTTTTTCTTCTTTTAACATCTAATTGCAATTTACCTACTTTACTAGAGCAGCATGAGGATTAACTGTCCTCAGGTAACTTTCAAGTCTGTAAAGGATTTCCGCCTCCTCAGGGCACATGTTCCCTAAGAGAGACAGAAATGAAATACTAATAAGAGACTTAATGGGTATCAGCCTTAAACAATCTGTGCTCTGTGTTAGCACTTCAGACAGTCGCAGTGTCCCTGACACTCAGACAGAAGCACGGAACAGGCTCCACAGGCCAGCATGAGAGGCCCAGACAGGGGCACGAACGTCCCTTCTGAAGCCCCTTGGAGAGGGCGTACATCTTGATCCCCAATCAGGCAGCTGGGCCAGGCCTGAGGCAAATGCACAGAAGCAGAGGGATTTCTCTGCTGTTATAGTTTGGCGCAAGTATTTGACAGCTTGTGCCTCCCAGCGAACATTTCCGATACCCAGGGGTTAATTTTGTTAGGCTGCTTCTCGGCCCTGCTGACATCTTGTGCTTGACAAGGCTTTGTTATTAGGGGCAGCCCTGTGCCTTATAGGAGGTTTAGCAGCATCCACGCGCTCCATGCACCAGACAGCAAGCCTCTCTCCACGTGTGAGTTGTGACAGCCCACAGCATCTCCAGACATTGCCAAATGTCCCCTGGGTGTCACAATTGCCCCATTTGAGAGCTACTGGGCTAGACGACCCAGTATGAACAGTGGGGGTATTCCTCGGATTCTGTGTAAGCTCTACACAAAAGTCATCCCAGGCACTCTTCTGGGGCTGCAAGGTGGCAAGAGGCCTTAGAGGTTTACCGGACTCCACTTCCTTCTGCTCCCCCTGCATGAGACTGAGGGGACGCACACATTTTCACAGATGAAATGGCATCCAATTCATGGCTTATTTATTTAGATCCATTGCCCAGCTTTCTTTCAGTCCTCGCAGCGAAAGATTGCTATTTTGCACAGCATTCTGTATCATTTGCTCCCCCCACCTATTCCACAACAAGCAGGGAGTTGCTTTGCACTTTGAAATTCTACTCTGCAAGCTCCTGTTTAAATGTTTGGGGCTGTAATGGGTAGTGCTGGGGGGCGCTGCGATAATGGTGGTGGGGGAGGGGAGAACATCCATCACAGAGTGACAAACTCTGGGGGGTTGGTATCTCTTCCCTCCAAAATGTCTCATTAGGGTCCCCAGACTTGGTCTCCATCTCCTCTGTATCCCACAGTCCAATTTAATTGAGCGACGGCTTTGCCACGGCACACTGCTCTTTCGACAGGAGGGTAAACTCATTCTGTCCATCGTGACATTTGCTTTCTTAAGGGCCTCACAATATGCAGCTTTAATAATTAAATGCAAGTCACATCGCAGCCTCCCCTTTCAAGCCTGTCTGAGGACACAGTGGGTTCTTTCTGATGGTTAGCTTCTGACCACGTGGTTTTTAGAAGCTAGTGGGTTTTTTTGTTTTGTTTTGTTATTGTGCATGACACTTTTCTCCAAAAAAAAAAAAAAAAAAAAAAAAAACTTCAGCAGACGGCAAACCCAATCATAATAGCTGAAAGGGCCACGGTGGATAAATAGTGACAGAGAGAAATCTGAGACCCTAGTTCTGGCAAGGGTCTAAGAACAGCCTGCTTGACATAGTCAGGAGTTTCCATTTGTCATCCAGGAAAGCTTAATGCTAGGACACAAGTCCCTCGTGTTTTGTTGCATGTGTTCATTCCCCTAGGGTCAGGATGGGTTTGTCAAACATAAAGCCAATCTTTAAATGGATCTAAATAAGACAGAAGATCCAAGAAGGACTAAAGATAACCCTTACCTGTGGTGTCCATTTCAAACAGAAGATTTCTCCTGGGAGAACTTAGAATGATTATAATGAGTTTGGATTTAGTTTAACCCAATGCTGATTTTGCACATTACAACGATTTGTCATCTTTAAGTCATGTGCCAGATGAATGCTTTAAAACAGATGCAACTTTGCATGAATTCTCTACAATATAGCAAAATCTGATTGCTCTATTAATAGCCAAAGTCCTTGGCCTTGGCAAGACAGGGTGGCAGCGTCTTTAAAATTCATCATCTCTGCATAATTAGTTGTGAATCTCGAAATATTCAAGCTGAGGAATTAACCAGGAACTGGAGCCATTATCCTTCAGCGTCTGTTTTAATATTGGTCCACAGTCATCATGTCCTTGTGTTTTTCTAATTACTGCAAAACCAACTGTTTCTAACTCAACTGCCCTGATTCTTTGTAATTTGTTGAATGCAATCACCTTGAAATGAAGAAAATGTACTTCTTGTTCAGGGAGTTGGGGCTCGATTAGGGGAACATCACTGGGGGCTGTGGGACCATGATTCTGAAGCTTTGCTCAGTGGACCTGATTTGTGTATTTGAGACTGAGGGGCCTAAGGTGGGAGGGAGAGCTCCTGAAAGTAAGTTCAGGACCCTTGATCTGTAGACCCTAGTGGGAAGTCAATTTGTGAAAAACTAAAAGGAAATGAAATTCTGGTTCCTCACCCTGAGAAGCCAACAGCATGGCCTTAGGCAGCAGAACACAACTGTTTAGGGTTCTTGACCGGCGGCTCCTATCTCAGCTGATGCTTCGCATCTGTAGGTCTGATTAGAAGCACTGAGGGAGCAGGGCTGTGTCACTAACCTGCCCTCAATCCCCAGTGTCCAGCACTGGCCTGGATACAGATTAAGAGCTGAGTAAACCAGATGAACTCGTTTCAACTCTCTTCTTTGCTTCTATTCTTTCTGTCAATACTGTTCATCCACTAACTAATGCAACTTGGAGATTTTCACAGAATACCCCAAGATTGAAGGTTCTCAACAATTACATGTCTCTTTCAGGTCTCAAGGGTATGGTGCAGTGTTATCAGGAAGAGGGGACTCTCTGTGACAGTAATTCCCACACTGGGGCAGAGATGAAAATCAAGCCAGGGGACATGCAACCATTTAAAAGAAACAAAACAAAACAGAGGAGTCTGATATGCCTCCAACAGTCCCCATGAAGAATCATCATGGAAGAGAAAGCTAAAGTACATCTACACCTTTGAGAAAACCTGGAAAAATGGATTCACCGATTTCTCTAGTATAACCATCCAGAGAAGGAGAAATGTTCTTATTGAATTTCCTTCTTTAGATAGCTGCTCTGAGTCATTCTTTTTCTGGTACAAAGAAAGGCCCAAATGGATGATGGATGTTGCATGAGGAGCTAACAAGGCCTTAACCAGTCCTGTGCTGCATTTAATTCAATACTCAGGAAGCTGTTTAACATTTATTCAGCACTTACGTTGTACCAGGCCCTGTGCTAAGTGCAAAACATGAATAAGAAACAATCTCGGCACTAATGAGACACCTGAACATGCAAAGAAATAATATAATCTCAAGGGGCAAGCGACACAAATAAATATAGGGTAGGGCAGGAGAACAGACAAGTATGAGTAACTTGGGCATGGCTGATGGAGGAGCTATGGGAAGACTTCCTGGAGGAGGTGAAGTCTGAACTCTCAAAGACACAGTAGGAGTTACATAAAGGTTAGAATAGAAGGGTGTTGGAGTAAAAGCCATTCCAGGAAGCAAGACCACTAGAGCAAAGCCATGGAAGTCCCCAAGGGCATCATGTGTTCAGGACAGAACAAGCATTTTGATGATGCCTAGAGTGCTGAAGAACTGATGCTTTCAAACTGTGGTGCTGGAGAAGACTCCTGAGAATCCCGTGGACAGCAAGGAGATCAAACCAGTCAATACTAGAGGAAATCAACCCTAAATATTCATTAGGACTGACACTGAAGCTCCAATACTTTGGCTACCTGATGCAGAAAGCCGATTCATTGGAAAAGACTCAGATAATGGGAAAGATTGAGGGCAGGAGGAGAAGAGGGTGAGAGAGGATGAGATGGTTGGATAGCATCACTGACTCAACAGACATGAATTTGAGCAAACTCAGGGAGATAGTGAAGGACAGGGATGCCTGGCGCGCTGCAGTCCACCGGGACGAAAAGAGTTGAACACAAGTTAGCGACTGAAAAACAGCAACAAAGTTTAAGACAGGAAATGGAGAAAGATGAAGTCAGAAAGGCAAGGTCAAAGTGGGCTCTGTGAATCTTGCAAGTGGAGGACACTGGATTTTGTCTGTGAATAAGAACGATTTTACGCAAAGGAAGAATATGATGGGATTTTATACTCTGTGGCAGCATGAATGGGACAGGCAGGGAGTTGAGCGGGGAGGGGAGCAAGGAGGCAGTGGGCGTGTTGACCAAATGAAGGCACTACTGGGGCAGCAGCAGAAAGGCTAGAGAATGTGTAGGTGTGAGGAGCAGCTCAGCAAGAAGCCAGCAGAACCTTCGGCCTGCCAGGAGGTGGAAGCAAGAGAAGGAAGAGTCTAGGAAAACTTCCAGCTTCATAGTTTGTACTAAAAGACTGGTGAGACCATCAGCTAAGACAGAGAGTTGGGGAAACAGACATTTCTACAGTGAAAAGGAGAGGTCTTGGCTTGGATTTTTGCCTGTGAGATACCTGGCAGGGTAGGTGATGGTGGTGGGCAGCCAGATGGATGAATCCGAAGCTTAGTGGAGGGGTCTTAGAGAAATTGCTGTTTCAGGTGTGAGACTGAGCTTCACTGCTGCTACTCTGCTGGGCTGTCCCTATTTTACATTCTGGCCCTGGTCTGCTCCCTGTCCTTCATCTTCCTACCTCTGTCCCTGGCCCCTTCCTGTCTTCTCCCAGGTCCTACCTGCAGGAAGCGGGTAGGAGTGTTTGTTACGCCCAACATGGCAATTTAGAACAGATAGCTCCATGGAAACAAAGCCACAAACTTATTTTGTCCACTCCCTCACCTGCTGCGCCCCCTACCCAGCTCCTAAATCCTGCTTCTGCTGCTGCCTCTCTACTAACAACCCAGGCTTTCTACACATATTTCAAAGTCACGCTGTAGAAACCAACTTTGAAAGTAAAGACGTGTATTTACTTGAGTCCTTTATGAGCCCATAGGCAGGGTTTTAGAAAGTAGGACTCTTTTGCCTAAGAGGTAGAGGCCACTGAGTGCCCGTTTTCTAGAAGCCTTGGAGGACAGGTTGCCAATGGCAGGTACCCTCCTTACCCGAGGGATATTTCAGTGGACCAGGGAGACACAGTGTCTTTGAGAGAGGCCACCTCTCTGGGACAACTTCCACTAAGGCGTTAAGATATGGAAAACTCCATCCTATGGGTGGGAATCTCTATTACAAACCTTGTTACTGAAACAGTGAACCAGCTCATGGGGAAGCAGTGGGGGAAGGAAATCTCACCTTGCTGACAAAGGAGATAAATGCAAGACAAAATTGTGACTCCAAAGGGAAGAAAATCTCTACCACCTACGTAAGGCATGCACTGTTTTCCGTGTTTTTCTCTTGTTTCAATCTTCTTATCAACTTTGCCAACATCCAAAAAGTTACTGGTGCTGCAGCAACCCTCAATGTCCCTTTCCAGGCTTGCAGGAAGCCAGCACACACCCAGAGCCAGGCCAGCTGTCTGGCCACATTTTCTCTTTCTGGCGGCACTGACATTAGCCGGGGCTGGGGGTGGCTGGATCGGTCAGGGTGGCCAGATGACAGGGCTCTGGCAACCAGTCCCATTTTACAGACAGAAGGCAGATGCCTGGCGAGAGGGGCCGATTTTTGTGCTGGTTGTGCTGCTTGCAGGGTTACTCTGCATCTTCTTCCCAAGAAGCACCAATGGGCCCAGAGGCTATAGCAACAGAGTGAAAGAAACCTCTCAAATAGGGATTTGTTCTCGTTGGAGGAATGAGGATGAGCACTATGAGGATAGAGAGAAAAAAACTGAGGCTGAGACTCGCTTCATTTTGCAGTGAAGTAGAAAAAAAAGAAAAAGAAAAAAGTTAAAGGAGCAAGTTCTCCGTCCACCAAGATCCATAGCCATCACCTAATGTGTATTCTGTATTGCTCTGCACATCTCATTTAAACAAGCTAGGTTAAAACTCTGGACCCTAAAGTGATTTCTTTCATACTCGGGTATGTCATCCTCACGCAGAATCCATTTGTCTTAATCTTGTTTCCTTTTTGAAGATGTTTCCAAACTGCCTTTAGACCATCCCTCCCCCACCCCCACTTCCTAGCCCCAGAACTCCACTGTCAGTGTAAGAGACAGGTCTCATTATGAAGCCTGTGTCCTTCTTTTTAGCAAGTAGCATATTGAACCATGGTATTCTTCCTTGACACATTCTCTCCACTCAGCTTTAGGAATGCCACACACTCCTCCTCTTTGCTCACTGCTGGCTCCTGCCCAGTCTCCTTTGTTGGTTTTTCCTCTTCTCCTCTCTGGCCCCCTCCTGATCTCAGCGGGACCCAGGACCTTAGACTCTGTCGGCACACTGACATCCAATTACCTCTCCAGACCAGACTTGACCTGCCCAACCCCAGGCTCACACAGCCCACCATCTAGCTGAGAGGCCTGGGACCTGGGACCCTTTGCTGCAGTGCTGCAATGCTTTCACCTGGACATACCTCTCCTTGAGCAGCGAAGTACAGAGAAACTATAAAATAGGACTAAAAATAACTGCATGTGCATGCAGTTACGGACAGATTCCGGAACATAAGCTAGAGACCAAAAAACCCCACTGCCACTTACAAAGGGCCTACTGTGCATGCCTCCTGCACACAACTCAATCTAAGAGGTGGGCAAACCACCCAAGCCATCCCTCTGGCTCAACTCCTGGACACACCCCTACCCTCACCCCATATAAGGGACAAGCTTGCCCCCTTCCTTGGGGAGTGAGCAAGGGAGCCTGGTGTTTGTTCTCATTCCCCACTACTGCAGCAGGAACCCTAATAAAGCCTTGCTTGAATATCTTATCTGACCTCTGATCAACTTCTATTGATGAAGGAGGCAAAGAATCTTGGTGGGCAACATACTCACACCTCTGCTTGCTTGATGGGCACCTTGAATTTAGCATCAGCTAAATTTAGATCAGCTTCCTCAAGCCGCAACCTCAGTCTTCTCATTTCGGTGGGCAGAGGGCTGTCCTTTCTAGGACCCCAACCTGGGCACCACCCTCGGCCCTGCTTCTTCTTTCACTCTACCTCCAATCTATCAATGAGTCGTGTTGTATTTTTAATTAGAACTGGAATGAGACCATTGTCATTCCTTGTGTTGTACCGGCTATAAATATTTAAAGTTAATTAAAATTTAAAAAAATAGAGGAAAATGGAACTCTTAGAGAAACTATGGCAAAAAATTAAAAAATCCAGTTCTATTCTCATCACACTAGTCACACTGCAAGAACTCCTGAGTCCTGTGTGGGTAACGGCCCTGGTACGAGACAGAGCTGATGCAGAACATGCTCTTCACTACAGATAGTCCTATTACTAGCCCATGCTGCCCACTCCTTCATGGGGACCATCTTGGTCTCAGCCACTAACACATGTTGCTTGGATAAGCATAATGGCCTTCTCGTCGACCTGGCTTCTTCAGTCTTCTCAAAATAGCAGCAAGAGTGGTCCCTGGAAACCACCTCAGATCATGCCACTGCTCTGTTCAGATTGCCCAAAGGCCCCCATGGATGGCTCTCAGGGGAGAAGCAAAGTCCTCAGAAAGGTGAGCAAGGCCTTACAAGAGCTCCGACTCCTTCTCCATTCATCTGACCTCATCTCCTAGTCTTCCAACATCCTCCTTCTGCCACAGCATCAGGGTGTCTGCACTGATTGTTCCCTGGCTGAGAATGTGCTTCCCCAAGATGTCTTCCGGGCTCACTCTCTCCTCCTCCACATCTCTGCTCAAATACCACCTTCTCAGTGAGCCTCGGGCTTCCCTGGTGGCTCAGATGGTAAAGAATCTGCCTGAAATGCAGGAGACCTGGGTTTGATCCCAGGGTCAGGAAGATCCCCTAGAGAAGGAAATGGCAACCCATTCAAGTACTCTTGCCTGGAGAATCCCATGGACAGAGGAACCTGGAGTGCTACAGTCCACGGGATTGCAAAGAGTCAGACACGACAGAGCAATTAACACAACAGTGAGACTTGTTCTGACTGCTCTATTGAAATTTTAACATCTGATCCCCCTCCTCTTCCTCTGGACCAGCCACCACTCCTGAGCAGTCCTGTTCTTCCATATCCTGTCCTGCTTTACTTGTCTCTTCCATATCTCCTTTCAACAAAATATATTCATTTACTAGTTTATTCCAACCAGGAGATGCAAGAGACACGGGTTTGATCCCTGGGTTGGGAAGATCCCCTGTAGTAGGAAATGGCAGCTCACTCCAGTATTCTTGCTTGGAAAATTCCATGGATAGAAGAACCTGGCAGGTTACAGTCTATGGGGTGGCAAAGAGTCGGACACAACTTAGCAACTAAACACCACCAACAAATACCTATCTTTTACTGCCTGGCAGAGATCTTTGTTCATTCCTTCACTGCCAGAAAGCTGGCCCAGAGGAGGCCTTTAATACGTATTTGTTCAATAAATGTATGAAATTAGAGCCAGGAAGAACAGTTAAGGGTCAGTGAGGTGAGGTTATTCACTGTGGATCCATGCTAAGCGCAAGGGAGGAGCTAGACTAGCAGTTGGCCTGGCCTTCAGCATCTTCATGCAAAAGGACCCTTGGCGATTAATTCCCCTTCCCCTTAACTGTTACAACAAAGGGACACTGACAGACCCCTGAGAGCTTACAAGGACAATAGCCTAACTAAAACGCCAGGGGTACTAGCCACTTTCCTTTTGGTAAGTCTTTGCAGGATCCACCCATTGGTCCTGTCTCTCTGGTGATTTGCAGGATGCAAGGAACAAAAAGGATGCTCAGGTTAATGGATATTCTCACACACTCATCTTACCTCACGTCACAAATGCCCAGACAAATGGAAAGCTGGTAACACACACATAATTACTAGTCAATTTCTTTTTTTCAAAAGTAACATACCAGACTTGTTTTAAAAAGGACAGTCATGGTTACAACAGATAATTGCCAAATTAGTATTTGATAAAAGTTGATTAGTATGGAAAGAGTGATTCTCCATCGATTCATTAAAGTATTTCTGATAATCCAGAGTGGATCAGGAGAAAAGCAGATCCTGGATCACATTCTGCGTTAGGGGTCATCCGTCCTCTTGTATCTGTAAGGAAATGCCATCTGACTATATATATTTTTAAATGCCTCAGGATGAAGGCTTTTCTACTGCCAATTCTTTTTCAGATAAAAATAATGTGAGGGAGTTTGAGCCTCGTAAACAGACCTGCTCATGATGGGTAACAGGTCCTGAGTTACAGAGCCTGATATGAGCAGAGAGCCTGGAACACCCCATCCATAGCTCATGGGGTGATTTAACTTGCCAAAGTGTGTAATTAAGAACAAAGTTATCTTTATAGCCATCCCTTCATTATGAAGATAACTCCATTGGAGACTTTTTGGGAGACGCCAGATTTGGAAATAAAATCCTTTCAGCCTGCACTGCAATGTCATTAAGATAATACCAGAAAACAAATTGATGTGCGTAGACAATGTTCCGTAAGTACCAGGAAATTAGATCTCAGGAGAGACATGGAACTAAGATATAAGATCTAAGTGAGGTTGAAACAGAGCCTGGTGAAAGGCATGATCAAAGGCTACCCAAGAGAGAGGCTCCCTGAATTTCCTGGGGGCCCGGCGGGTGTTACCTGGGGTGGCGCTCTTCATTGCTTTCACTAACTTGCCCCTTCCAGCTCCAAAACCATTATTTCCATAGTCCGGGTCACTGTCACTATCACTGCTACTGCTGGCAGAGTATGCACACACTCTGGGTACCTTGTCCTGAATGAGTAATATGAGACTGTTAACATTATTCATGCAAGTCAAAATGGACAGTGCATCCCGTGAGGATGTTCATACCTGGCTGTTGGTCTGTGCACAGAATTCTATCCCCATCACCCCACCCTCACTGCCTGGTCCGTTGATCTGTCTCACGTGGAACTGGTGCCTTCTATTAGGTTATCTGAGCTGCAGAAATGGGAATGTGCTGATGAAGCCATATGCTGCCATTGTCCAGGTATGGGACAGTCCCCACAGTTACCCCCTCTGCATTCTGTACACTATTTTATGGCATCTTATTTTTCTCAAGTGCCCATTAGAGCTGCTGTCCCAAGCCTAATGGCTTATTTATCTAGCTGATCTCACCTCTAGCTTTCAAGTATCAGAGAGTATGACGATAATCAACCTTGGGAACAAAACAACACATGTTGGCCCAATACGTAATTTTATTCCAGGCCCTGAAAGACTAAAAGCCTTTAGGAAAGTACACAATTGCTGGCTCTATAGGGTTATATGTAATCAGTGAATCGACTAACAGTCCACAGGTCAAGGGAATCGGTCTCCTCTCCTGCTCACATGAACATACAACATGACCCATGAGGATGTCACAGGTACGGCAATAAAGCCAAGTTCAGGAACTGTTGAGGTTGTTCAAACTGTATGGATGGTTTTTCACACTGTGCACATAAGCAGAATACTGGTATCTAAGACCTCAACCCCTTTGTGTAGAATCAAGAGCATTTGGGGCTTTCTTTTACATTTGCAGACTGCCCTCTTAGGACCGATTATTCTACACCCACCACAGGTAGTTTATGCACAGATGTGTGGGATGTGTCTCTAAAGTTCAATCTGTTTGGGAGGGTGCCATTTAGTCAGAAATGATAAAACATAAGCTCCTTTATCTAAGGTTATGAATCCAAGCAATTTCTCATTTCCTTTATTCCTTCATTCATTTAATCATTCGTTCACCCATTCCAAAGATTCTGTGCTAAGCATCGTAGTACCAACTCTAGGCTAAGTGGTGTCCTAGGTTCTGGGGGTACAGAGCTCAATCCAGGAGATATCAGTGGTCTAGCAAGGATGACATTTATGAAGGATGACAGGTCTACAGCAGTGGTTCCAAGGGAGGCCTGTGTCTGGAGTTCTGGCAGGAAGCTGGATATGATGAAATGCATTTTCATCCCTCTATTCAAGAAACATGAATGGAACCAACCACTGTACTTGGAACTAGAAATATAAAGCTCACCCATACTTTACACTTTCCCTCCCTAGCAGTCAATGAAGCAGAGTTATGAGTTCCAAGCCCCAGTGATGACTCTTACAAGGCCATGAAGGATTTCCAATGGACTGAGCTGGTGAAGGATGATGAGGAAGGAACCCCAGAGAGGTGTGTCTGTGTTGGGGATATGAATATTCATAGAGGCTCCCTCCTGCCAGCACTGAATGACACCCTCCTCTTTTTTCCTTTTGTTTTATTACTTTCTTGGAATTGCCTGAACCCTTTGCCACTATCACTACCTATTGTTTCTGAACTGTTTCCCCTCCAAGTCTGGGTGTCTTTTAGAGTTTTATAAATTTTTTAGTTCCACAAAGCAAGCACAGAGTCCTTAAAGCATTGCTTCTCAAAGTGTGTTCCGTGAACCAGCAGCATCAGCTGCTGCTGCTGATGCTGCTGCTAAGTGGCTTCAGTCGTGTCCGACTCTGTGCGACCCCATAGACAGCAGCCCACCAGGCTCCCCCGTCCCTGGGATTCTCCAGGCAAGAACACTGGAGTGGGTTGCCATTTCCTTCTCCAAAGTGTCAGCATCACTTGGGAACTTATTAGAAGTGTTTGGATCTCATCCCATCTATACCACACTGGACTCTGGGTGCAGGCAGCAAGATACACATCCCGAGTAGCCCTCCACATGATTCTGATGTCTACTCACATGTGGCAGCTACTGTTTTAGAGGAAACTGAGAAAAGCCTAACACTTCTGTGTCTGATTAAGGTGTGACAAACCACACTTGTTCACTCCTTTGCCTTTCAGACCCCTGTTCTGAGTGCTAGACACAGAATTCAGAGGGCTGAGCTCTAATCTTAGTGCCATAGTAACTTTCCTTTGGACCCTGACCGCAGTCCAGCATCTCCGGAGCTGGTGTCCTCTGCTGCACATTGAGGCTCTGGGCCCAGGGGATCATTTCCCCTACTTGTCCAGGTTCTCATTTCCATACTGAGGTGTTAAAGGCTGAAAGAAGGCTCCACCACACTGGCTATGTGGGATCTCTGATGTGGGCTAATCTGGTATTTGCTCGTCATGGGTGGGTAGAAACCCTAGTAGAAATAGTAACGGGGCCTCCTAATGCCAGGAGTGGGAAAGCTGAGGTGGCAGAAGCAGGAAGGGTCAAGGAAGAGCCAGGAAGCTCTGGTGATTGACTCTTATGTCCTTTCACCCCCTCTTCTCACCGTGTGTGGGCACCACCAAAGACCCCAAAGCAGGCCAGCCCAAGGACAAGGTGAGAAATCAGGTACAGGCTGAATACGGCCCAGGTCATGCGTTGGAGGAGGTAAGCGGGAGGGTGCTAAGGAGGAAATACCATGTAGCTCCTGGAGAAGACCAAGAGTCCTGGGCCCTGAGCTCCTCCCCAGGTCCCATCACATGCCAGGAGGCTTGTGTGTGTGCCATCTCAGGGAGGGTGAGGGGCGAAGGACTGTGAAAATGACAAGGACTGAAGAAACACATGTCTCACGGACCCCAGCAAGTCATTTGACCACTCCAGGCCTCAGTTTCTTAATCCCTAAAGGGAATATAATCACGCCTGCTTTACCTGTCTCATAGGTGCAAGGTAAAGTTAATGTAACTGATAAGATAATGAAAAAATAATCATGAACTCATTCTAAGTGGTGCTGTTACGGTTTGGGAGAGTGAATGACAGTCCCACAATGTATCATCAGGGCAGAGAATCGTTACCTCAAGAGTCAGGGTGCAGATGGGCAGAAGCAGTTGAGTTACAAGAACACAGTTTATCTAATAATTCAGGAAAAAAGGAGAGCCGTGGGCCTTGGTCATTCCTCACTGAACCACAACAAATTTGATTTAACATTAACTCTACCACAGAAGTGGTTAGGAGGTCATTTTTCACACTCAGGCCCAGCAGATGGAGGGTGCCCTCCTGGCGATCTCTCCTTACCTGGGTCTCTGCAGCAGCGCCATCACCCTCCCAGGCTGGAAGTGGCTTGCTCGCCATTGTGTTTTCGACATACTCAAATGATGAACAATTTTGAGACCTTGGCTCAGCTTCACTCTGCATTTGGGAACTGATTTTTCCTAAATGAGGAAATGTAAATGAAATCACAATTGGCTTTCTTCAACTCTTTACAAGTTTAGGGAAGAGGGGAGGACATATAGAAATAATCAAAAAGGTCCAAACATGGCAAAAGTTTGGTTTGCCAACATTCTGTCCCCTCCAAGTCTTCCTAACAGAAATGTCTGCATAATTGTATGCACCATTAGAGGATGTTCAGTCTTGGAGACCCAAAGGCAAACTGCCCTCGGACCACTTTTCCTCAAGATGTTGACAGACCTTCCATGGTACAAAGCATTTAGCGGGAAAACTGCTTGGGAAACACTGTCATTCTCCAGGTAGTGTTATATTAATACATCAAAGAGCAAATAGATTTCTTCTTTTAGAAAAAAAAAAGGAATTTTTTTTTAACTGGAGGATAATTGCTTCATATATTGTGTTGGTTTCTGCCATACATCAATATGAATCAGCCATAGGCATGCATATGTCCCCTCCTTCCTGAATTCCCCTCCCATCTCCTGCCCCATCCCATCCCTCGAGGTTGTCACAGACCACTGGGTTGAGCCCCCTGTGTCACACAGCAAAGTCCCACTTGCTATCTGTTTTACATATGGTAATATACATGTTTCCACACTATTCTCTCAGTTTGTCCTGCCCTTTCCTTCCTCCACTGTGTGCACAAGTCTGTTCACACAGACTTCTGCATGCATCTCCACTGCTGTCCTGCAAATGGGTTCACTGGTATCAACTTTCTAGACTCCATATGCATGTGTTAATATACAATGAACAAATGGGTTTCATTTTTGGAGAACATCTCGGAGTCTTCATTGTACTGATGGGGACAGTCATGATTTCTAAAGGATTTGAATTTGCAGCTTTTCCCAAACATGGTTGATTAGGGAGCCCTGATTTTCCTAGCAACCTGATGAAGACCATTTTGAAACAGGTGGTTTGGGAACCTGTACAGAGGCCCTTAAAGATCTCGCTGGGCAGTACTGTGCAAACTCACATGTGCATACGCCTCCAGAGCTTTTGTAACACTTCAGATTCTGATCCTGATTTGGTGGTCTGGAGTGGGGTCTGAGAATTGGCATTTCTGACAAGCTCCCAGGGGTTGCCGCTGGCCCAGGGATTACATTTTAAGTAGCCAGGGTGCAATTAGCAGAGAAAGATTAAAGTTCCTTCATAACCCATAATAGCAGACTAACCTGCACAGTGTAGCTCTTCCTCATGTCGGAATGGAGAATTGCTGTTATTGCTCCAGCCTCAATGATTATCAATAGGACATGCTGTGAGAGCCTCTCAATAGCATTTTGCTTGTGAGCAGAAGCAAAGTAATCATATTTTCATCAGCAATGGGAGATCTGTACAGTTACTTCCATTTTTGATATGGGGATAAGAAAATAACCAATTCCAATGCATATTTTAACCAGTAGTGACTGCATGAAACTAGCTTCCTTTTGTTCCATCTAGTTTTCTGTTCCTTAATTTTTAAGATGAGTAACCAATGGTCACAGAAGAGAGAGAAGTCTTGAAAAGCAGGCCTTGCCTCTGACGCATGGTGACACCATCCTAAGGTGGGCAGGAAGTTTCAGGATGGACAGCACAAAAATGTCCTATGTCGTGTTGACCTCACTCTCTACCATATAGCACTTTTTGTTTTTTTTTTTTATAACTTTTCATGACGATTTAATTAAGACACAAACCTTAGAAAACTGGAGCACTGAATATTAGCAGCAAGATCAGAACAATCTCCTTCTTATTCGCTTCCTATGAAGCAATTCAAGGCTTGCGGTTTCTATTCAATTTGTTATAATGACAGTGTTTAATCATGGAGTCTGCTCGGCAGCCAGTTGCTGAATTGAGGTCACACATGTGGCTAGTCAGGCATGGAGCACATAATCTATAACTACGATTTCGCCCCTGAATCTCTGGAGGCTGTGTCATTAATTAACAATGCATTTACTTCAAAAATAATATGCATTCAGGCCTTTTAAAATGTAGCCTTGGCTTGAGATGAGCAGAAGTTTGTGATGAAACATTCACAGCAGTTAGTATTACTGTGTGGAGGAAGAACTCAGCCATGGAAATACCCAATCACACTGATTCAAAGATGTTTAATGAAAAGTCTTCATTTCTAATTTCTCAGAAGCCCCTGGTATAATCTCTACTTGCGGTTGCTTTCTCATCATCAAATCATAAATGAAAGCCTTCAGAATTCTAGCTCATATGCTTATACACATCATAAATGCAACATGGGCCATACAAGTTACAAATTATTTAGTGTCATCCTGAACTGTAATAAATATTTTTAATCCTGAGTGAACAGTGAAAAAACTTTGACCCTTAGCCTGGTCCTGTCTTTAATCATGAAAGCCTATTTCAACTGACTGTAGCGAAGGATAGTTCTTCTCAGGAGGAAGGCTCCCTCCATTCCACTGTCATTAATGCACAATCTACTGCTAACATATCAAACTACATTTTTTATAGTTCAACATATAAATACATTTGAACAGGATAGGAATATGTCAGAAGACGTATGTTTCTGGTTAGAGGGCAAACAACATTTCAGCTAAATTTATGTCTTGGGCCTAGATTGGTCTATACTCAAAGTTAAGATTTAAAAGATAAAATCTGAAGTGTATGTCATATAGGTTTCTCTCTATCAACTTATATGTCCATATACCTGTGCTTACCAGCCGGTTTCCTTTATGTGTGTTTGTGCATGTGGACATTAAGTCGCTTCAGTTTGTGTCTGACTCTTTGCGACCCCATGGACCACAGCCCCTCAGGCTCCTCTGTCCACGGGGTTCTCCAGGCAAGAATACTGGAGTGGGTTGCCATGCCTTCCTCCAGGGATCTTCCCAACCCAGGGATCAAACCTAGGTCTCCAATATTGGCAGGTGGGTTCTTTGACACTAGGGAAACCTAGGCTCCTTAAATAATACTGAGTTGACGATGTTCAGTACTTACTTTTGTAACTTTTGGGGGCTCAGACATTAAAGAGTCTTCCTGCAAGGTGGAAGGCCTGGGTTCAATCCCTGTGTTGGGAAGATCCCCTGGAGAAGGCAATGGCAACCCACTCCATATTCTTTCCTGGAGAATCCCATGGACAGAAGAGCCTGGCAGGCTACAGTCCATGGGGTTGCAAAGCATCGGTCACGAATGAGCACCTTCACTTCACTTTGTAACTTTTTGGTTGAGGACATAAAGGGATTTCATGTATACACACTTCCAGTGGGCAAAGGCCATTGACTGACCTGGTGGGGACCTTTTCTGCTGCCTGTTTTCCATTTTTGTCAGCAAGTACATGACTTTGATGAGAAAACAATCTCATCTGAAAGGTAAGGGGTACTGTACCTGAGGAGGCTGGTTTGGGGAGGAGATTCTGAAGAGGTCGCATCCCTCTGGCAGTCATGATGGGGTCAGATGTGGAGTGAACAATGACGTTGTCTGCAGAGCCCTGGCTATCTGCAGAGGAAGGCACTTCTCTTTCAAGGGTCTGGGCTCTCATGGAAGAAGCTGCACAAAGGGCCGGTTGGAGAGACAGGATGGGGTCAGTGTCCTCAGGGGAGTCTGCTTGGCGTATGTACCGTCCCGCTGCGCGAGTTCCTGAGTCTGGGAGTGGGAAGGTTCCAATCCCACTGTCCAGGGTCCTCATCTGGCAGTTTGTTTCTAGGCAGAGTAACATAGGGAGGGTTAGAGATGGCTCACATAAAAGGAGAAAAGGATCATGAGCATTTGGATCTGGTCTGGAGGAAAGGGGGTATCTAGAAGGAAGAAGCACCATTAAGGGTGTAGTAAGTTTCTAAAGAGTGGCATGAAACAGACATTTATTTGAACACAGACATATTCTTATAACATAATACGAAGTTAGAAGGCTGGCCATTATTGACAGCAAGAGTCATGTGTACATACAATGTGCACAGTTGTCTAGAGTTGTAAGAGAAAAAGAGCAGTCATTAGAGGCCAAAAATTATTTTTGCTCACTCTTATTTCAATGAAGAACCATATGACTTCAATCAATGGGGGACATTTATTAACTGAAATAAGAAGAGTAATGAGCGCACATAACTGAAGTGATGTCCTAACAAAGGAGATGGTGCATCTTTTACCATGAATTATCATCCGTCCAGTCGTTCACTAAGTCTCTGGCCTCTCAATTTGACTGTGAGGACAAGTAATTCACATACTACCAGGGCATTCTCCCCAAATACATCACCTATTGTGTGGGCTTCCTGTGTCTCCACTGCCATCTAAGGTCCTACTGAGAAGGTCACAGGGCCACTTTCTGTCTTTCCATCTACCTTTCTCAATGGCAAAACTCATGAGCGCCCCCTGGAGTTCTTGTTTCCAGGGATCCCACTATTCGCCAAAATAAACCAAGCTGATTTCACCATATGTGTGACATATTCTGCTGGTTACACCTCAACTTCAAAACGTTTTTTATCCAAGAAAAAATATAATATCTGAAAAAATATTACATAGTTAATTCCTGAAATGAAGTGTAGTTTATCTAAGCTAATGAGATAGCTTCCAAGATTTTCCTATGACACCAAAGCCTCCTGTTCACATTACAATCTTAGAATGAAACATCCTTAGTATAATTTATATTAATAGGAAAATCTTAGCACTGTGTTAGGCATAGTGAGGAATGTAATGGAATATGTCATGATCTTTGTACCAAGAGGCTCAACAACTAACATGTCAGTGGTGCTTGGAGTCTGGTCTCTGCTAATAACTAATTGTGTGAACTTGCCACAGAAGATCATTAACCCCTCAAGGTCTCAAGTTCCTTATGAGTTTCTGTGAGAATAAAAATACATTCACTGTGGAATTTCTTAAATTTAGCACACCATCAATAGCTGAGTGAAGGAAATAATGAATGATGACATAGACAATATGCTAGGGGTATTTATTAAATTTCAGTAGATATATGATAGGTATATAGTGTATCTTTGAGGATTTTTCTTACAAATCTCACTGAATGTACAGCAATTAGTATCTGAAGAGCAGGTCTGCCTATTCCCCCACTCTCCCCCTCGAAACCTCTATGCTCTGAGTAATAGAATTCTGGAAATTTCTGGCTATAAGGTGAAAACGAAGAGGGTGGAGATGGGTATGGAGCTGACTTTTGTAGGTTCTATTAGGTTTAGTGCTTGGTTTTAGAAGCTCTTAGGAAGATGGAGTCCCCATCAAAAGAGAGGATTGTCTCCAAAGTGAAAGTTAGCAGGAAGGTGCAGACACCCGTTCTCCAGTATGGTGCCATTTAGCTATCTCACATACCATCTGATCTCATGAGACTCGTCATGGACTTCAGGAGCCCTGAATCACATAACTATAGTCTGAGATCTTTCCTAGAACCACAAGGGCTAAGTTTTAGGTCCATTCATTTCAGGGCCTCCACCCGGTCAGCTTTCTTCTCACTGAGCTTCCCAGATTCTTCATTATCTTCTCTGCTCATTTTCTCCTCAATTAAGCAAACTCAATTGCTACAAAAGAGACTTTTAGAAAAATACTCAGCTGTTTGCATGGGAATGCACAGCCAGAAAAGAAAGATCTTCTTATTCAAAATTTGGTGTCCTTTCTTCATGCTAACCTTGATATATAGCACTCCTCATGTTTAGCATGTCCATATGTTATACTTGGGACAATTTTAACTATCTAAATTGTTTCAATCTCACACAGAAGTAAGTGGATCAGTCTTTAGGGATGGGAACAAAAATTCATGGAATGTAACTGCTTTGATGTGTCAGTCCCTGTGTGCCCCAGGGTGCCTGCCATAATAATTTCCTCCCAGCATCTGCAGGATGCTTCAGTTCTGGATTTAACAACAGTTCTAGAGTTCTTTCACTCGATGGCTCAGTTAACAGTCACTGAGGCAGCCTTGTGAGCTGAAAGCACACAGAATGGCCCCCTACTTCTGGTCAGAGAGCCCAGCTTGTCCTCTGGAACCGGTGCTGGCCCTGAATACCAGCTGGCTCCCATGCTATCCTGAAAATGGAGTCAGTGGTTGGCATTTCTGGCGTCTGCGTGGCTCCCGAGAACCACAGTTACTCAGTCTCTCTTCCTGCACCTTCTCGGATTGCGTCTGTAGACTTCCAGGCCAGAGTTTTTTTTTTCTTTTTTTTTTAATCTTACCTCTCTGGGCTTGGTGATGGGCATTGCCTCCAAGGGCAATATTTTTTTTGGCTTGGTTGAAGAATTCTGTAGGCATTTTATGGGTTAATATAGTCTCCAGAAATGCAAACTCAAAAAGCAAAGTAGGATTCTCGCAACCTTTCTAGTGATTTTCTGGGGAAAGGCCCCAGACATCAAAGCCTGTTGATGTTGCCTGGCCTGGAACACCAGGCAAGGAACAGGACAGGGAGAAATCTGGGGTAGGAAGAATGATAAAGGAAGTCTAACTCTCGTGCCCTTCTGGGGACACCTACATTTTTTCACATCTGTCCCTTTAAATTATTCTTCTTTCCCTTCTCTCCCTCCACAATATTGTCCTGGTTAGAATCTATAAAACAGAACTTCTGGCATTCCTGAGTTTTCTCATTCTCTCAGAACTGTGTGCATTGACATTAATCTCAGAAATCATCTGCTATTAAAGCCATCTTTTTATTTCTAAAAATTACAGATGCCAAATGTAGTGAATTTGAAGGACTCAATTGTAAGTACCTATGAAATGAGGTGTGGACAGTCAGGAACTCAGACACCATATGCCAAGTTCCCCCTCAAGCAAAATTTCTCCAGAATGCAAAAACCTTTAGAAATAGAGTTTATACTGAAAATGCTGACACCTTCTTTATGTAGTTTCTTTAAGGCACTATAAGTTTCTCACAGTTCATAAAAAAATATTGTAACCTAAAAAAGTATTAGATATTGTACTTTTGAAGTCAGTTTCTGCCCCATCCCACCCCCTGAGGGAATTATAAGAACTCATAAAATAATTGAATAAGATAAGAATAAAGATCATGACATCTGGTCCCATCACTTCATAGCAAATAGATGGGGAAACAGTAGAAACAGTGACAGACTTTATTTTCTTGGGCTCCAAAAATCACTGCAGATGGTGGCTGCAGCCATGAAATTAAAAGACCCTTGTTCATTGGGAAAAAAAAGTTATGACCAACCTAGACAGCATATTAAAAAGCAGAGACATTTCTTTGCCAACAAATGTCCATCTAGTCAAAGCTATGGCTTTTCCAGTAGTCATGTATGGATGTGAGAACTGATCTACAAAGAAAGCTGAGCGCCAAAGAACTGATGTTTTGAACTGTGGTGTTGGAGAAGACTCTGGAGAGTCCCTTGTTCAGAAGGAGATCCAACCAGTCCATCCTAAAGGAAATCAGTCCTGAATATTCATTGGAAGGACTGATGCTGAAGCTGAAACTCCAAATCTTTGGCCACCTGATGCGAAGAACTGACTCATTAGAAAAGTCCCCGATGCTGGGAAAGATTGAAGGCAGGAGGAGAAGGGGACGACAGAGGATTAGATGGCTGGATGGCATCACTGACTCAATGGACATGAGTCTGAGTAAGCTCCAGGAGTTGGTAATGGACATGGAGGCCTGGTGTGCAGTCCATGGGGTTGCAAAGAGTCAGACATGACTGAGCGACTGAACTGAACCGAATTGAAGAATAAAGTTCAAAGGCACACACTGGCTTTGCATCCACAATAAGTTGATTCAGTCTTGACCTCAACGAGTCTAAGTTCACATTCATGTCTACTGCAGTCCATGGGGCTGCAAAGAGTCAGACATGACTGAGAGACTGAACTGAACCGAATTGAAGAATAAAGTTCAAAAGCACACACTGGCTTTGCATCCACAATAAGTTGATTCAGTCTTGACCTCAACGAGTCTAAGCTCACATTCGTGTCTATGAAAATAGCTGCCAAAAGGGCCTTGCCACTGAGTTTAAGGACTGGGTCACCAGGTGGATCGGCAGGTTTCATTCTCTCAAGGTCGTCAATGACCTCTCTGTCCCTGGTAACTTGCCATCCCATTTGCTTTCTGTCTCCCTAAGTAAGTTTTCTCAATTATCACCACCAATAAGCCCCAGATGTTTCATGAGATGACTTACAGCAGTGCTTCCCAGTCCTTTTAAAGTCCTGGCATACACAAGAATTATTTGACTCACCAAGGAACACACCACCTGCTGCTGGACCCCTGGCCTCCTGAGACCCAAGGGTTCACTATCTCAGTACACCTGGGGTCCATTCATGGCACATCAGCATGGCAGGGAATCTCTTCCTTACTATGGACTTGGGACCTTTTCTTACTATCACCTTTATTTTGCATACCTGTGGCAGGAAAGGAAACAAACGGATTTGCAGTCTGTTAGCAGCTGATACAAGGATCTCTAGGCCCTTGTTTTTTGGAAAGAATGTTGAGAGTACTTGTGTTAGGAATACTGTCTGGCCTCAAAACTTCAGTAAAGAGGGGTTTATTGTGCCTGAGAGAGGGGATGAGTGGGCTAGGGGTGAGCAACCAAGAAGGGTGACATTCTGTGTGTGATGGTGGCGAGAAGACATTTTGGAGAAACATTTCAACCTGGGGCTTTTCAACTGTTAACTTAGGATGTGCAACACAAAATCTCCACTCAGCTCATCAGTGAGCATAAGCCCTCTGCTCCTGAATCAGGTGCCCCAGCAGGTGGCTTTAATTTCCTCATGTGAAGATTAGATTATATAACCTCCATCACAGAGGTGCTCTGAGGACTAGAAACACAGCATACAATAAACAATAGCACAACGCCTGGAACAGGTACATAGCTATCACTCAGAAAGTGGCAGCAATTCTCAAAATAAGAGTTATTAGACTGCTAGCATCCTGGGGGCAGAATGGGTTTTGCCCATCTCCTCAGAATTCACAGGAAACCCATTCCTGACTCTACTTTACCTTTATTCCACCGAACAGCAACTATAAGCTGATAGAGAGGATGAGCGGGGAAGGCAATGGCACCCCACCCCAGTACTCTTGCCTGGAAAATCCAATGGACGGAGTAGCCTGGTGGGCTGCAGTCCATGGGGTCGCTAACAGTCAGACAGACTGAGCAACTTCACTTTCACTTTTCTCTTTCATGCATTGGAGAAGGAAATGGCAACCCACTCCAGTGTTCTTGCCTGGAGAATCCCAGGGACGGGGGAGCCTGGTGGGCTGCCGTCTATGGGGTCACACAGAGTCGGACACGACTGAAGTGACTCAACAGCAGCAGCAGCAGGAGAGAATGGGAGGAGAGGAATTGAAGACAGTGAGTCACAATGACCCTGAGCACTGTTTAGCAATAAAAGGAGTGGGTAATAAGGAATAGCTGGAGGGTGAGTGGGGTCAAGAGAGGGTTCTGTGAACATACTGGGTAGTTGATGACTTCCTGCCTTTTGAGGTGCCCTTCTTCTGGAGTCTACTGGGAGATCCTCCTCTTTCCCTTGAGCTAATTTGACAATGTCTACACTCCACTTTCCCTAACATTCATCATTTATCAAAAAAGACTTCCTCTATGTCTTCTCTGAAATAGACACTGTTCAGTGAACTCATCAATGAACCATGAGTAAGCCTGATAAGAACTCTGCCTTCCTAGAGGTTATACTCCAAAGTGGATACAGAGAATACAGAGGCAAACAAATAAAGACGTAAGGTCACTACTGATTATGATAAGTGTTGCACAGGTCACAAACTGAGTGATGTGAGAGAAGGTGACATGTGGTGGTTGTGAAAGCCTCTCTAGGGAGGTGACAGCTCCAGTGAAACCTGATGGATACTGCTATGGACTGAATGTTTGTGTCCCACCACATTCATACGCTAAAACCCCAATTCCCAGTATGATGGTATCTGGAGGTGGGGCCTTTGGGAAGTAACAAGGTCACAGGTGTGGAGCCCTCAGGAATGGTATTAGTGCCCTTCAAAGAAGAGACACGAGAGAGGTGCTTTCTCCCTCACCCTTGTGAGGACACAGCAGGCAGACTTCTGTCTGCATACAAGAAAGTGGGCCCTCACCAGACACTGAATCTGCCGGCCCCTTAACTCAGACTTTCCTAGCCTCCAGAACTGGGAGAAATAAATTTCCAGTGTGTAAGCCACCCAGTCTATGGTATGTTGTAGCAGCCAGAATGAACTAAGATGGATATGGAGGGGCCAGTCCCAGGAAGGGCCAGAGAGTCTTCCATGCAGAAGGAATCAATTCCAAGAGTGCACACCTTAAGCAAGGAAGAGGTGGGGGTGGCAGAAGAAGAAAAAGGGGTCTCCTGCGGCTGGTGTGGTGTGAGTTGGGAAAAGTGGTATGACTGGGTAAAGGGACCAGATTATAAAAGGCCTAAGAGCCCTGAGGAGGGGGGTCAGTAAGAGGTGAGGGGACTTGGTTGAGCTGTGTGAGCGCAGATGGGGAGAAGGACGTGGGTAGATATAGCTTTTGGAGGTAAACAAGTTTATGGGCTGCATGTGGTAAGTGGAGGAAAGAACAAAGCAAGGAATGCTCCTTTGGTGTAAGCACCAGGTGGATGTGGTACCATCCTCATCTCTTCTCTATGAGAGAAAGCTATCTGGAGGAGGGAGGCGGGGAGACGATGTGGGGGTGGGGAGCAGATACTGGCTGGACAGCAAGAGGGTGGCATCCAGGAAGCCTCTTGAGAGTGAGCGTGTCAAAAAGCTGGAGACAGTCAAGCAGGTAATGTGCTGCTGAGAGATTTTGAGGGGTGGAGACAGAAATCTAATGTGAACTCCTCGGTAGTAGCTCTTGAAGCTTGTCTAACATTAGTTCTTTCCAGGCTTTCTCCATTATTTGTCAGATTGTTAGAGGTTTGGGGCCTTTTTTTAAATAAATATAAATTCACGTCTGTATCCCTGCACTCAACAGGGTCCTTGAAAACAGAGTAGATTGCATGGAGAGTTCCAGATTGAAAATAACCCTGGGAAGGAAACACCCCAAGGTGATATCAGTTGAGAGATCAGCTGCCAAATGCCAGAGGGAGTTGGGAGGGCCCCATAATGCTCCCTGGTGTATAACAGGTTCCATTCAGTGTCACACAGGCTGAAAAGTGTCCTGTCTTCTGGGAGCTAGAAAGGGTGTTCATGATAAGGCAGGGTGGGGGCCTGACTCACACAATTAGCCGGGCTTTTGTCTTTGGATCTGCCTGGAAGTGACTCATAGGCTGGCGGGGAAGGTGGTGGTGGTGGTGGGGAACCCTTTTGGAAACAAATGAGGGGGGAAAAAAAGGAGGTTAAGCACTACAGCATTTTTTCTCTGATAAAACATGGATCTGTTGTCCCATAAATGTTGAATACTGTACATTTCTTCAGCTTCTCTCCAACAAAAACCCAGGGGGAATTATTAAGCCTGACAATTCACTCATTTTCTCCAAGATTTTTATTAAATACAATTTAGAGGGGATAAAGTTTCTTCTGTTCGCTCTTCCTATTCACTCAAATAAACCCTAATTACCACTAGGGCAGAAGAAATGGGCTTCCAGGAGACTGCAGGCATAGGTAATGTTTCCCCTTTCAATGAACCAGTGGAAGGCTCCCCCTCCAATAGCCTCCAGGACACTTCCTGTGCACTCACATGTCACTCAATTCATTCTGAAGCGCATTTAGGGAGCACCGTGTTATGAGGCACTGACCGTGGTGGGGAGGGAGGGGGAAAAGACACAGTTCTGCCCTCTGGGGATTTATGGTAGAGTTAGGGAGCTAGTCTGTAACTCAGCTAAGATATTGCACAAGTCAGAATAATAAATGCCATGTTGGTATATTATTAGGAGTTTTGGTTTCAAGTACTAAAAATGCAAAGGGAGTTAAACAACAAGAGGAATTTGTTGTAAAAACTCCTGGGCTGTCACAAAGAATCAGGGACAGAGGCAGTAGCGTGGCCAACAGCAGACCTCCCTCGGCCTTCGCAGCCTGTCCCTGTTCCCGGCCCTCTACCTCTACCTCTGTTTTCACGTTGGCCTTTCCTCCACTTAATCAGAAAATGGTCACAGAGAAGGTTCCCAGCATTATAACATTTTGCAGCTTTAGCCCCGGGGAGAAACTGACTTTTTCACTTCCAGTTTCAAAATTCTCCAAGGGGGCTTCTGATTGGACTAAAAGTGTCAGCTCTTTACTTTTGGACCACATGCAAGGTGGCAGAGGGGAGGATTTGGCAAAAGGCCGTGAACGCGCTTAGGTCAGAGACACATTCCCCAGGGCTCCCCAACCCTGGTAGTAAAGTGCCTCTTCCCAGGGTCCCCGTGGAGGGAGGGGGGCGCTGAGGGTCAGTGGGCTCTAGAGAGCCCAGAGGGTAGGGGGAACAGCGGGCCGCACACTCCAGCAAACCACCGTCGTACTCTGGCCTGACACATGACACTGCTAGTGAAGGCAAAGGACTGGAATAGTCGAAGGCTGGAGTCTCTTATGAAATCCGGCTTTCATTTAATCCTCCCAGCAGTGACTGCGGGGATTACTGCTTCCCGCTTTTCACGGATAAAGGATACAGAGAGGTTAAGCACTCTGTCTACAGGCACACAGCTAATAAGGGGCAGAACAGGACTGGGAACCAGGGGCCCCGCCTGGGGCTTCCATGAACAAGCCTGGTGGGGCAGGGAATGCGGGGAGAGGCAGGCTGGAGCTCTGAGGAGGAGCAAAAGGCCCTGGGGCGTTGGGTTGAAGTTCTGCGGACCTGGACTTCTAGGAGGGTTTCAGCAGATCGAGGAGAGGAACTGAGGGAGCTGCGTCAGCGGGCAGCGGTCTAGGTGCCTAGTCCCAGAGGTGCCCCCAGAGAAGCTGGGTGCGCGAGAGGGCGGAGGGCCAGCAGGAGCTGCTAGGCCCGAAAGGGGGGCAGAGGCCTGGTGGGGAAGGCCACGCCCCAGCTTGGAGTGCTTATCCCCAGATCCCGGCCTCCAAATGCAATTCCATTTAAGGGCAGCCTGGCCCGGTTCACACCTAGCCTTGAAGATGACTGGACTCCCTGTGGTCGGTTTGCAGGGTGAGAACAGGAACCTACAACCCGGCACCTGCACTCCCAGCGCCATAAAGGAAGCCAGTCACATCCCATAAAATGTCACCACCGCTGAGGTGCAATTTCCAAGGGGATCTCTAGCAGAGGGCAATACTCTGCGGCCGGCGACCCCCACATCTGCGAATTCACCGCAGCTGGGGCGGCAGGCTCTGGCGCAGGGTAGGGGAAGGGCAGGGGCCCCCTTTCTAGCCCTCTGCTCCCCGTTTTGTAATGCGGCTCGGCCACGTGGTGAAAGCTTGAGGATGAGATTTATAGGCCGAGAGAGTGTCTGGTGTATTCTCCTTCATCCCTGCTCAGCACAGTGCCCGATACATAGCCAGCTCACATGGAGTGCAGGAAACAAGAGGTGGATGAAAACCAGCTCTCATCTTTAGAAAATTCTTCCTGAGCTTAAGTTGAATATGAACTTTTCCTTTTGAAACCCCAAACTGCTGCTTTCTGTTCTCACTTCAGCAACCAGAGAAAACAGCTGACTTCATTTTTCTGTGTAGCTATATTTCTCTTACAGCCAGACTTCATTAATTCAGATAGCCAGGGGGACAAGATCATTCAGAATAACTGAATATTTTAAAGACAGATTTCTTAATACTTTCAAGCCCTGAGAGCAAAGGTCAGTGACCAAGATGAAGGGCAGCAGAGGCAATGCGGCTTCAGCATCCACCTTAGTCCCTCCCCTGCCTCAAGCATCACTGGGCTGCGGGTCCCAGGTCTGGCATCACTCCTCTAGCCCTCATCCTCAGGAACGCAGACGCCAAGCTGAGTGTTAGCATCGCCTTTAATATCAGCACCCACAGTTGTACAAGAACCAAGTTCTCACAAAGGCAAGTTCCTGGGAACCACTTGTAGTGAACAGTTGCAATTATTCAGTAACTTCTTATATTTTTTACACAAAACAGTGAGGATTTTCTCTTTTAAAACAATTTGTTCTTATAATTATCTTCTTCTTGAATCTTCCAAACTTGTTTTACACTGTTCCCTTACATTGTAACATTATTTTCAAAAATAGCTGCAAAGGGAAAATCTTATTTCCAGCACTGCTTCAGATAATATAAATTTTCAAGTTGGTGGAATCTGCATTAGCACTGATTTGGAGTGTTTGGGAAAGGCCACAAAATCATTTTTTCCTCAGCCTTCTCTTCTCCAGATAAAGTATCTCAACTTTGTTTTTTTTTCCACAGATCCTATCTCACAAATCTTTAATTGCTTGAATATGTAAACCAAAACTCCTGGTATTATTAACATGTCTGTCCAAAGAGATTATTGTATAGGACAGACTTAAGCAAATGTGCCTTCAGTTCCAAATTAGTCTAAATATTCAGAAGAATGAAATGAAAAGAGAATAAGCTCCAGAGTTGGAAAGAGGAGGCTTGATGACCTTCCTGGCTACCTGCTGGCTGTATCAAAAAAGTGATTTTTAAAAAAACTATTCTGACCTCATATAACCATAGCTCACTGGTGATAAGCCTGGCACATTGCATATTACAAAGTAGGTGCTCAGAAAGTTTCCAGAAGGGGTTGTCAGGGAGAGGTGAGGGCCCCTGCAGGTACATGATACCTGTACTGTCACGGAATTGAAGACTAATCAAACCTTTGCCTCTGTGGTCAGAATTCTACTGCAGCACCTGAGTACATTTCACTAAACAGCTACCCTGTTTATTTTCTAAGCAAGTGCCATGCTCTCAGAAAGTTTCCAGAAGGGCTTGTCAGGGAGAGGTGAGGGCCCCTGCAGGTACATGATACCTGTACTCTCACGGAACTGAAGACTAATCAAACCTTTGCCTCTGTGGTCAGAATTCCACTGCAGCACCTGAGTACATTTCACTAAACAGCTACCCTGTTTATTTCCTAAGCAAGTGCCATGTGACAGCCATTTCCTTGGGGATTAGCTGATCACATTGTCATGAACAACTACAAACATGAGGCAAAGTACTTGGAGTTGGCTGCAAGCTGCCTTGTATATAGAAAAGATGGAGCCCATTCTCTCAAGAAATCTATTTTGGTGTTGACACCAGAAAGGTTTTTTAAAAAGCCTAGACAAATGAGGTTTACTGATTTTCCTTTGCTCACAGACTTATTACATTCTCAGGGAACACTCCCAAATTAGCAAGCTGTGATTTTCAGTCTATCCTAAAATGTTATATACTTGCTTCGGTGCAATGATCTATTCTCTCTTGTACATTCAAGCAAACTACTTCATTCAGTACCACTGTTTTTCTCCCTTCCATACTCATAAATCCTCAGAAAATGTAAAACTTTAAAACCCAAACTCATTTTCACTCTGAGAACTTTGATCATATCTACAAAGTTTCAGCCAAACATGCAATGAGGACCCAGTGTAATTTACCAGCCAGAAAGAGCAACTTATGGGTATTTAACATTCATACCATATTATTAATTGGCATACGTTCCTATAAGGTAATTGTTCATGTTCCTAAGTCTTTGCATGAGTTCTCTCCAAGTTCCTAAACATCTTAAGCTACATGTGGCACTGGCAATGTAAACTTAAACTGCAGATGGGAGAACAGATCTCTTTATTTGCACATCCACCTCTTCATCTGTATGGCTGAAATAAGTTAAAAAAAAAAAAAACCTAAATCTGTTGCCAAAGTCATATCAATTAAATGGAGGTTATTCATTCTAAGTTTACTCTGTGGTTTTGTTAAAGTAGTCTATAATGACTATACTGGCTATTTACTCACAAACGTTGGGTAACTTTTGACTGTGGCATTAAGATGACCTTCTGGAAGAGTAAACTCAATTTGATGGTTTCAGAATGCGTGTGGAGACTTAGCTTCTAAGTTCAAATTGGATTTAAGCTTTCTGAGATTTAAAAAATATATGATACTGCAAATTTGTTTCCCAGCCCATGTGTTCTCCCTGATATAAAGGAAGACTGGAACTTTGGGGGTCTGGTGAACTAGTACATGGGCCTCCCTGGTGACTTGGCAGTAAAGAATCCACCTCCCAGTGCAGGAGACATGGGTTTGATCCCTGGGTCGGGAAGATCCCCTGGAGAAGGAAATGGCAGTCTACTCCAGTATTTTTGCCTGGACAATCCTACGGACAGAGGAACTTGATGGGCTACAGTCCATGGGTTGTAAAGAGTAGGACACATCTTAGCGAGTAAACAACAAACAACACTGGTATACAGGGAATGGAAATGAGAAAACATGAAGGGAGCTAATGGGACACATATTTTAAAAAGAAAAACATTATAAAGCTCCTTTGTCAAGAACAAGTTATTTAAACCAGCATAAAAGACGTGCTACCTCAGGATGGGTTGGTACCCTAGGGACCTAATACTGTTAGTAGGAAGATCGCATAAAATATTGTAGTGGGATGTGACTTAAGGACATAAATTGGAAAAGGTCAGGAATATGTTCCAAATGTCTGTGCTGACCGTGAATTCACAGAAGCCCTTCTTGAATTTATGTAGTTATTCATCTGGCATAAACCCTGAGAGAAAATTCCTTAAGTTTGCTATATGTTCCTTCCTGTCATTGACATTAAGACAACCTCTTCAAAGGTTTCTGGGATGGCCCTTGGTCGAGTATTCTGAGATTTTTTTTTATGCAACCTTCCAAATCCTTCTTGATTTTACAAATTTTAATAATTTTCTCTAGACTCTTATCCCTCTAGACTGAAAAATCTTGAGCCCTTCACATAACTCCTTCATGTCTTGCTATGTTACTGTGCCTGTCTTGTAAAACAGTGGTCAGACTTGTACAGGGCATTTACTGTGGTCTTCTTGGTGGCTCACATGGTAAAGAATCTTCCTGCAATGAGGGAGACCCAGGTTCGACTGCTGGGTTGGAATGATCCCCTGGAGAAAGCAAAGGCTACGCACCTCAGTATTCTTGCCTGGAGAATCCCATGGACAGAGGAGCCTGGTGGGCTACAGTCCATGGGGCCACAAAAAATCAGACATGGAGTTGCAAAGAGTCAGACATGACTGAGCGACTAATGCTTTCACTTTCATAAGAGCAGGGTAACATGATCACTACAGTTTAAAAACCAGCATTTGCTTGACTTGGTCAGGTGGTCTAGGAACAGACCTGGATCCCAGATTCTTGCATCTTGTTTCAGAAGTCACTACTTCCAGGTTAAAGTCCTTATTAATAAGAATACAACATAGACTACTCCCATCTCTGCACAGAGAGATGATTACCAATCAACCACTTTCCTAATCATATATTTTATTTGCAAAGCTTTCTAGAGTACCACCAAACTGTAGAACCACAATGGTTCTAACCCTGACCTGTGACCATCACTTTTTTTCTAATTTAAGAAATGCTAATTTATTTCTCTCGTTTCCTATTATTCTTACTCATTCTATATCCGTGACATAATTGCTCTGATCTCAGTTTTTTCCCCTTCTTTAATAATAATTTAGCTATTTGTTTCTTTTAATCCACTTTGGGACTGGTGCTTATAAAAGGCATGCTGTGCTTAGTTACTCAGTCGTGTCAGACTCTTTGTGACCCCATGGACAGCAGTCCAGCAGACTTCTCTGTCCATGGGGAGTCTCAAGGCAAGAATACTGGAGTGGGTGGCCATGCCCTCCTTTAGGAGATCTTCCCAACCTGGGGATCAAACCCACACTGCAGTTGGATTCTTTACCGCCGGAGCCATCAGGGAAGCCCTTAAAAGGCACAATAAAGTTCTAAACAAACAGTGTTTACTTTAGTTCAAAGAGGTATTGTATTCTCAGATCACATGACCAAATTAGTAAATTACAATTTCCCCTTAGAGGAGATACAGCATATTTATCCTAAAAGGCTATCCTTGTATCTGTTTAATGATCTAACTTCTCTCTCAGCTTCACTCCATCTCTATCTGCTCTGCCAAAAGGAAGTGAAAAGTTGAACAATTATCTGGTGAATCTGATAGACACAGATGGCTATTATGGGTAAATCTGTCTTTCTAAATCTCTAAGACTCAATATCAGGCTTCCTGAGTTATATGGACAACTGCCTCTACTCTCCATTTTACCTGCCTGGATAACATCTGCTCTGATAAGGCAAGTGAGGAAAGGGAGGAAAGAAAATAAATTGGAGGTAAGCTGCTGCAGGAAGAGTGTCAAAGCAACTTAATTTGTTAGGAAGCCTATAAAAATAGAGGAGCATGAGGGGATTCAGATTTATCAGTTTAAAAACAGATTAACAATATTAAAGATGTTTATAAAAGCTTAAGCATTCTATGTATTACAAATCTATTTTTTAAATTAAAATTTTACATACTCTAAAATTACAAATTATTTTAGTTTGCTTTTATTACAGTCATTATTGATATTTAATCAAGGGCTCCAGAAAGATAAGAATTTAAAGCTCATAGATGTTTTTCTCCATTTGTCTCTCTATATATTCAGTGCTAACGATTTTTCAAATTGTATGTAGAAAGGAAGAAAAAAGCTTAAATCTTCATGCCCTGAAATTAAAAAAAAAAAAAAATTTCACTTTCATGTGCCTTACTTGCTTGGTTCAGGATTTTAATTAATATAAGGTAATCTATTTTAAGTGGATATTCAAGGATCATTTATTTTTCTTTTATGTGACTGTAGCTGAAATGTGGGTGAAGAGAAGGCTAAAGTAGATATGAGCCTATCTTTCCAGTTCAGCTGTCACTCTCCACTGTCCAATATTCCATGGTTGTTTCTACAAGAAGATAATAAAGAAGTAATGAAATCCAACAGACCAAAGGATATGAATATGGGTAAAAATATATAGAGACTTTTGCTTCTGTCCATTAAGGATTAACTATAACAGGAACAACATACACTATGAAACACTGTTTTCAGGTATTGGACAGCAGGGAGCCTAGAACTTGATCTCCGGATGAAGGAAGACAAATGAAGTGAGCTCTGTAATGTCTGCAGCCGACTGCTGGGTGATGGCTTCCAGACTGAAACTGAAGAGGAGAAACATGAACAGAGTCTGGAGGGCCTGCTGGATTGAAGAGGTTGACATAGGCGTGTGCGTGTTGGTGGCGGTGGGGGCGTAGTCAAAGCAGCTAGAATTTGCAGGGTTATGTCTTAGAAAGAAAGGATAATAGCTGCAATTTTCCTACAGTCTTCAACGATGAATTAACCTGCACATGCATGAGGTGAGATTCATGAGGTCAGAGAAGCAATGACTATGAAGCTGTAGGTTAAATAATTTTTTGAGCTCACATAAGGCTGAAAATAGTTTACATTTCCATCATCCATGGAGACTATGCCTTTCAAAAGATGGACCACATGATAGAGTCCTAAAAAGGGTCAAGCCATAGCCATGAAGCTAAATCATTCCAGAATAAAGTCTCCCTTGGACTGTCATAACAAAACTTTAGAGCAAGCTTGAAAAATAATATTAATCTATAAATAACTGCACCCCAAAATAAAGAACAACAGTCTTTATAGGAATACAGTGAAATCAAGCACTCAACAATGCTGGACAAAAATTGACAATCTCTGGCATCCAATCAAAATTACTAGGCATGAAAAGAAGCAGGAAAATATGCTCCATATCCAAGAGAAAAATTAATCAGTAGAAATAAAGTAATGAGACTCTGAAATTAAATAAGAATGTAAACATATTGTAGATGTCATAAATATGTACAAAGATATAAAGTAAAACTGGAACATAATTAGGAGATATTAAAATAATAAAAATATACAAGTGGAAACTGTAAACAGGAAAAAATAGATCTAAATAAAAAAACACACTATACAAAATTCACAGGAAATTTCAGAGCTATTATATACAGCAGGAAGAAAGATCAATGAGTTTTAAAACATAACAAAATAAATTATCCAAAATAAGGCACATAGAGAGAAAACAGTTAAAGAGAGAGACTATCAGTGACCTGGAAGGCAATACGAAACAGTCTAAATATGTATAATTGGAGTCCTGGAAGAAAAGAAAAGGCAGTAAAAAATTATGTGAAGTAATAGCCAAAAATGCACATATTTGATAAAAAAAAAAGCAAAAACCCCAAATCTAAGAGACTCAATGAACCTAAACCAGAACCAACATGGAGAAAATGACATTTAGACTCATCATCATCGAACTACTGAAGATCAATAATACAGATGAAATCTTAATGGCAACTGAGAAGAAAGATACTTTACAGAACAGAGGTAAAACTGACAGCAGACTTCATGCTGGAAACTACATAAACCAAAGAAAATGAAATAACATCTTTAAAGTCTTGAGAGAGGGGAAAAAAATCCAACAAAACCTTTCAAACTTTAAAAAATTAATTAATCAACTTCTCAAGTAATTTAAAAGCCAAAGGGAAATATATGCTTTTCAACCTAACAAAAAGCTGAGAGAATTCATTGCCCAGAGAATTTTTAGTGTAAGATATTAAGAGAAGCTTCACAAGCAGATGAAAAATATGTATCAGGTAGAAATTGGGATGATATAATAGAATGAAAATTGAAAGAAATGTAATTATATGCTATATAAAGTATATTTTTCTTGTTTTTAAGACTGCTCTAGAAGATAATTCACTAAAGTTAATTTACAACATATTGCAAGGTTTTCAACATCTAGAAGTTAAATATCCAACAATAGTATAAACAGTGAAAAAGATTATAAGAAAGTAATCTGGAATACAGATAGATACAGAGAGACTGCTAAAGGAAAGATGTAATTACATTTAAACATTAGTTCAATCACTAAACCAAACAAAAACAAAAACCCACTAAACCCCAAAGATGTATAGCTAATAAAGTGCAAATGGAGGTGAAGTGGAATCATAAAAAAATACCCAGTTCACAAGATGGCACATACAGTCCCAGAGACCAGGAGGACCCAAGCTCCCTGGAGGAAGCTCCTAGAGAAAAAACTTTAAAAGAAAAGTGTCCATGACCTGATGCATTTGATTAAGTGGAGATTAATATTGAAAGGGGCCTTACAATTTTGTTGGAGAATTTGGAATCAATGAGCAGCACATAGAAACCTGATAATTGAGATAAAATATCATTATTAATGATAGAAAAAATTCTAAGCTCTATAAGAAAGGAACTTATAAGTAGCATAATTAGTTCTTTACTGAACAGTATTTGCATAATCATAAAGCTCTAAACAATACATACTAAGTTAACCAAAATCTGTAATAATTTATTTTGGAAAAAAAGGGGAGAAGAAAGGATCAAGAATGCAAATTCATAATCTTACATAATAGAAAGTCAATAGATAAGTTTACATTTTCAAAAACTCAAGAAATGGCAGTGTTCATTTGTCATTTCAGAATATGGAGGTGCAAGGCTGAAAGAAACAGCTGAAAGGCTAGAAACTAGCCGTACACTGTGGGCCCCAGGGCTCTGAGGACTTGGGCAGAGAAATTTGTTTTTAATATGGCTTAGAGAATTTTTTAACTTGAAACTAGTATAAAATAAAAATCACCAGTACAAAAACCAAAACCAAAAAAAAAAAAACAAAAGAAGGCAGAAAAAGAGGCAAAAATATAAATAACAGATGGAATAAATAAAACATATTAAGATAATAGATCTAAACCCAGCCATTTAGATTATTAAATATCCCAATTAATAGGCTGAAATCGTTAAATTTGGTTTTTAAAAAATCAAGACCCAATAATATGCTATTTATGAGAAGTCTGCTTTAAATACATTCACGGATCAGAATATTCAATACTATTGAGATGTCAATTCTCTCCAAATTGATCTATAAATTCAATGCACTCATTGAAATTAAATGCACTCATATGCAGGTCAAGAAGCAACAGACAGAATCAGACATGGAACAACGGACTGGTTCCCATTTGGGAAAGGAGTACATCCATTGTTACCCTGATTATTTAATTTATATGCAGAGTACATGATATGAAATGTGGGGCTGGATGAATCACAAGCTGGAATCAAGATTGCCAGGAGAAATATCAACAACCTCAGATACGCAGATGGCACCACCCTTATGGCATAAAGTGAAGAGGAACTAAAGAGACTCTTGATAAAAAAGAAAGAGGAGAGTGAAAAAGCTGGTTTAAAACTCAGCATTCAGAAAACTAAAATCGTGGCATCTGATCCCATCACTTCATAGCAAATACATGGGAAAACGGTGGAAACAGTGGCTGACTTTATTTTTCTGGGCTCCAAAATCATTGCAGATGGTGACTGCAGCCATGAAATTAAAAGATGCTTGCTTCTTGGAAGAAAAGCTATGACAAACCTAGACAGCATATTAAAAAGCAAAGATATTACTTTACCAACAAAGGTCCATACAGTCAAAGCTATGGTTTTTCCAGTAGTCATGTATGGATGTGAGAGTTGGACTATAGAGAAAGCTGAGCACTGAAGAATTGATGCTTTTGATCTGTGGTGTAGAAGACTCTTGAGAGTCCCTAAACGGTGGAAACAGTGGCTGACTTTATTTTTCTGGGCTCCAAAATCATTGCAGATGGTGACTGCAGCCATGAAATTAAAAGATGCTTGCTCCTTGGAAGAAAAGCTATGACAAACCTAGACAGCATATTAAAAAGCAAAGATATTACTTTACCAACAAAGGTCCATACAGTCAAAGCTATGGTTTTTCCAGTAGTCATGTATGGATGTGAGAGTTGGACTATAGAGAAAGCTGAGCACTGAAGAATTGATGCTTTTGATCTGTGGTGTAGAAGACTCTTGAGAGTCCCCTGAACTGCAAAGAGATCCAACCAGTCCATCCTAAAGGAAATCAGTCCTGAATATTCACTGGAAGGACTGATGCTGAAGCTGGAGCTCCAATACATTGGCCACCTGATGCGAAGAGCTGACTCATTGGAAAAGAGCCTAATGCTGGGAAAGATTGAAGGTAGGTGGAGAAGGGGACAACAGAGGATGAGATGGTTGGACGGCAACACCGATTTGAGGGACATGAGTCTGAGCACACTCAGGGAGATGGTGAAGGACAGGGAAGCCTGACTTGCTGCAGTCCATGGGGTCGCAAAGAGTCAGACACGACTGAGCAACAGAACTGAACTGGATGCACTCTAAATCAAAACACTATCAGGCTTTTTTTACAGACACTGAGAAACTGATTCTAAAATTCTTTAGAAATGCAAACACTTTTTAGAAAGTAAAGCAATGTCAGAAGACTGACAGTACACAATACCTGAATTCTATTTGGGTACAGTAAGCAAGAGAATGTGGTACTGGGTTAGGATTTGCATATAGATCAGTGGAACAGAATACATATCAGAAATAGACTCACAAATACATTGTCAATTGATTCCTGACAAGGATGACAAGGTAATAAGGGAAAGGTATATCTTCAACAAAAGGTACTGGAAACACTGAATATTCATTCAGAAAAAATTGAACCTCATCTCTTTCCTTATACCCATAAAAGTTCTAGAAGAAAACAAAGAAGAATATTTCTGTGACGTTGGATTAGGTAGCAATATTTTAAACACAACTCAAAAACATGAACCATAAAACAACAAAAAAGTTAAACTTGATCAAAAGTTTTAAAAATCTTTCTCTTCAAAAGTATTGTTAAGAAAATTAAAAGGCAAACAACAGGTTGGAAGAATATGGCAAAAATATTTCAAATAAGAGATTTGGATATAAACTAAAAAGACCTCTCATACAATAATGAGGACAAGCAACTGAATAGTAAATTGAGCAAAATATTTGAATGCATATGTCACCAAAGAAGATATGTGGATGGCAAATGGACACATGAAAAGATGTTCAACATTAACACACGTAAGGGAGATGCAAATGAAAATCACAATGAGGGGACTTTCCCTCTCGTGGTCCAGTGGGAGAGCATCTGCTTTCCAATGCAGGGGGTGTGGCTTTGATCCCTGGTCGAGGAACTACGATCTCACATGGCACGGGGCAACTAAGCCTGTACTCTACAACTAAAGAGCCCGTGAGCTACAGCTGGAGGAGCCTGTGTGCTTCAACGTATATCCAGCACAGCCATGCATAAATAAAGTTAGGGGATACATTTAAGAACATTTTTTAAAATAAAATCACAATGAGATATCATTATACTCCTCTAAAAATGGCTAAAATTCGAAAGACTAAGAATATTAAATGTTGATGAGGATGCTGAACAAGATGAATTCTCATACATTTTTGGTATGGGTACAGAACAGTAAAACTTCTTTGGAAAACCGTCTGGCAGTTTCTTGTAAAGTTAAACATACACTCATCATGTGACCCGAAAATAATATTATTACCCAAAAGAAAGAATAATGTCCACCTAAAGACTCACATACAAATATGTATAACAACTTTATGCATAATACCCAAACAGGAAATAACTGAAATGTCCATCAGTTAGTGAATGGATAAACAAATGTGGTATATCCATACAATGAAATGCCTATTAGCAACAAAACACACACACACACACACACAACTGAGGATACAGATAACAACATGGGTGATTCTCAAAACCATTATGCTAGTTAAAAGAGGCCAAACCTCAAATATTACATACTGGTTGATTAATTCCACTTACATAAAAGTCTAGAAAAGGCAACACTAAAGTGACAGGAAGCAAATCGGTGGCTGGTTATCAAGCCCAGTGGTGTTGAGAGAGGTTTGGATGTAAAGGGGCATGAGGGGATACTCTGGGGTGATGAAAATGTTATATATCTTGAATGTGATAGTGGTTATACAACCATATATATTAATTAATCAAAACTCATTGAGCTGGATGCTTGCAATGGGTACATTTTGTTGTTAGATAAATTATAACTGAATGTATCTTATGGACCCAGCCTTCCAATAAAGATTTACTAAAATTTTAAATCCAAAAATATAAACAATCCTGGTTAAACATGGCTGGACAGAGGAATTGGGCTTTCCCCACATATAACTTTGAGTAAACTTTAGAGGTATCTGAAAGTGATGTTGAGGAGGAAGTTTCTTCAGGAGTCACTAGGAAGCAAAATTGGAGCCATTCCTTAATCCTAGATCCAGGTAGCACATAAAATGCTTTGGGTACAGGGAGGCCTGGTGTGCTGTGGTTCATGGGGTTGTAAAGAGTTGGACACGACTGAGCAACTGAACTGGAACTGGATTTCTTCATCTTCTCAATAATCTTGGGAAGTAGCTACTATTATCCCCATTTGGTAGAGGAGGAAGCAAAGCTCTTAGAAATGAAGATGGTGATTGGACAGAGGACAAGGCCAACTCCAAAGCTCAGGCTCCCTCTATTCATCAACCTACGTGCCAGTAGAGTTAGGGGTCCCCATTATCAGAGAGTCTGCCAGGGACTCTGTAGTGTGTTACTTCCCCAGCTTGGGACATGGTACCTAGACCTCTGGTTTCTCTGGATGTGTGTCCCAGGCTTCTTTGCAGCAAGGGTCCTTAAGAAGTCAGTAAATTATGACTGTACAAGCAGCCTAAATATGCTCTGTGCTGATGCATTTGACCATCATACCTCGTATTTCTGCAGCATAACATTTGCTGACTGCTAACTATGGTGCAAGCATTTTGCTTGCATCAGGTTACTACGTAACATGCAATGGACACATTTTACATATGAGGAAACTGAGGTTTTTAAGGAGGTTAATAAAGTTTCCCATGATCATATAGCTACAAGCAGGCTTGACTGTATGTGATCCCAATATTGTCTTCTATGTTCAGTTTATCGACTCTGAATGAGTGAAGTGGAATGCTTCTGGTGGATAGTAACACGTTAAACAGTGAGTATGTATCATCTCATGGTCCATGATCACAGTGAGTTGCGTGCATGTGTGTGTGCACAGTCACTCAAGCTGTGTCTGAGTCTTTATGACCCCATGGACTGGGGCCTGTCAGGCTCCTCTGTCCATGGGATTCTCCAGGCAAGAATACTGGAGTGGGTTGCCATTTCCTACTCCAGGGGATCTTCCCGACCCAGGGATCAAATCTGTGTCTCCTGTATGGGCAGGAGGATTCTTTACCATTGAGCTTCAGGGAACAGCTTTAGGGCTGCCTTCATCTGGGCTTCCCTGCAATTCTCTTTACTCTGCCCCTCCTGTGTCTCACCTTTATCTTCCTGTTGAGGTAGGAGTTGGTTTGAGCAGCCCTACAACAGTCAGCTCAACATTCCCAAAATTAGAAGGAAAGAGAAGCTGATTCCATGTGAACCTTTCTATACCTAAAATCATACTGGCTCCTGAAAATTAGTCAGATGAGGGTCACGAGCTCATTCCTGGACCAGTCTATGTCACTGGGAGGATGCCACTCAGGGGGTGGCTCAGGCCTGGGTTCTCATCACTGGCAAGGAGATGTGAGGGCAATCTGGTTGCAACATCTGTCACATCGATCGCCAGGACTGGTTCAACTAATCTGGCTGGCTAGGCAGGTGCCCTCTTGCTCCAAAACCTGCTTGCTCAGTCGAAGAGGATGACCATCCCTGATAGAGGAGGATGGGTCTTTGGTCAAGAGTATACAGGTAGCTGTGCTCCCTGTCTGGAACCTCCAAACAAGCTCTCATCACTGGCAGGGACAGTTATCATGACTGTTCTAATCACACAGCACCCCTGGAGTGGAGACGAATGTTGGGGTGGCAACCATGATGTGAGCTACGTTCTTTCTTAGTTATTATTTCAATGGAATTGTACAGCAACAGTATGTGTCACTGATAATTTCCATTTTACAGGTGGGAAAGCAGATGCACAGGGAACAGATGTCTCTTGGGGACATGAGTACATACACAGCAGCCAGGATTCCAAGTCAGGGCTTCCAATTCCAAGTTCACAGTTCTTTTCACTGCTTGGCAACTACACTGACCTTAACCCATGCTTCCTCCTCAGAACCAAATTCTAAGATGCTGCTGAGAACCTATTCATCTTCTAGGATCTCTCTTCTGGTATTTATCATCCCTTTTTCCTAATTCAATAACCATTTCATTATGGACTCTAGTGAGCCATTTATAACCAAGTCAGGAGGCCTTTTTTTAAAAAGCACTTCTCTTCTAATGAGGTTTTATAGCTATCATTTAAAATAAATAATCTGATGTACCTTAAAACCTATTTAGTGTGATGGAGACTTTCTTCTCTTTTTTCCTCTTCAATCTTATTTTTTCAATAAGCTGGTGTTCAGAAATACTGTCCTTTTCAAATTCTTTTTTCACATCTACCTTCCGCATGCTATCAAACTATACCCGCAGGCCTTCTGGTCTCATCACCTGTATTCATTCTCCATAATGGACCTAATGAGACACTTTTGGCCTATGGGCTTTTAAAGCAAGAATGTCATAAAGGTATCATCTTTTCCCTTAAAAAGATATATAAGAAAAATCACATGGAAAAACTTCTCAAACACCAACAAAACTCCAAAAACATCTACACACAGCAGTGTTTCATCAAGTGTCCCAAAGGAACAGACATAGAGCACTGGCCCAGGTATGACTGTGACTTTGGCATATAGCAGAGCCCCAGATGCTAGTATAAAGCATCCCTGGGTTGGGGCCCATCTTACATTTTAAAATGTGAAGTTCATGTCCTTTGACTTTTCCAAATATCATGCACTGAGTTGGGAAGGCAGAAACCAGTACATCTTAGTCTAAGATACAGAAACCAAGATAAAGATTTGCTTAATTGATAAGGGATAAAATTGTAACTCAAGCTTAGGTATACTGGTTCTAGGATCAGTGCTGTTTATACTGCACTATTTTGATTCCGGAGAAGTTAAGGAAGTTGCTTGAAAAACCTGAAGACTTAGGAATTAATTTAGTACCACTGACCCTGGAATTTAAGTTTGAATCATTTATATATATCTTGACCTTTTGGTGGTGTTCAGGAAATGCAAACAAGACTTGACAGGAAATCTGATGAGTAGCTGCAACCATTTTGACCCAAGGCTAATACATAAAAATTCAAAAGATGTTCAGGAATACACGTTGGTACCATCTAAAGGCAACTGTCATAACCTGGCCTTCCAACAGAAAGATATTAGCATTGCACACTGAATCATGTTGAACATGCTGTTGATTCTTTAGAAAGTATATATCTCTTGAAGATAAGAAGAAAGAGGTGAAACAGTCATCAAAGAAGACTCGCAGGGACTTCACTGGTGATCCAGTGGTTAAGAATCCACCTGCCGATGCAGGGTACATGGTTTGATCGCTGGTCTGAGAAGATCCCGCATGCTTTAGGGGATCTAAGCCCATGTGCCGCAACAACTGAGCCTGCCTACGGCAACTACTGAAGCCCACACACCCTAGGGCCCATGTTCTGCAACAAGAGAAGACACTGAAATGAGAAGCCTGCTCATTGCAATGAAGAGTAGCCGTGGCTCACTGCAACTAGAGGAGGCCCACACACAGCAACAAAGATGCAGGACAGCCAAAAATAAGCAGATACAAAAACCTCTCGTTTTTCTAAATGTGAAGAACTGGGAGTATAGCAATGGCACATGTGTGCTAAGTTGCTTCAGTTGTGTCTGACTCTTTGCAACCCTATGGTCTGTAGCCCGCCAGGCTCCCCTGTCCATGGTATTCTCTAGGCAAGAATACTTGAATGGGTTGCCATTTCTTCCTCCAGGGGATCTTCCTGACCCAGGGATCAAACCCAGATCTTTCATATCTCCTGCATTGGCAGGTGGGTTCTTGACCACTAACGCCATCAGGGAAGTCCCTATTTTAGGGGTTACTAAAATAGGAGCCAATTGAGAGCCTAGAGAAAAAAAATCATAATAAGAAAGTAACCACTGTGAGAAGGAGGAGATGGAGAAACTGAAGGGATTCACAATGGTGAAGGCCATTCCAGAATTATTTAGAGCTCTGCTTGGAGATTTTGTTTGTAAACAGGGAAATAACAAGGAAAGCTATGCCAAATGGCATTGACAGATAACACTGTTGAAGGTGGGGTTAAGGCATCTTAGAGAACTCAAGATGTATAGAATGAATATTACTCTGGCAAGTTCAAGCAAGTCACGGTGACACTTAGTGATCCCTCAGACCTGTCCTTTCTGCAATCTGACAGGGAAAGAGTCATGGATGGACAGAATGAGGAGAGAAAGGCAGAAGCTGAGTGGGGGGCAGACTCTGTGGGGTCCTCAGGGTTGCAGCCAAATGAAACATGCAGAGCTTCAAAGGTTTTTGCCAGCTAGATCTGCTTCAATGTGCAGGAGAAGGAGAAACTTTGGTCTGAAAAACACAGCTCAATCCATCTGTTTCTGAGGAATGTATCCTAGCTTCTATCCATATGACTGCAGAATATCACCTTAGCATTAGAATCTATTATCTTTGTAAATGCAAATTCACTAAAGGGTGTAGTTTACTGTGAAGGCACTGCCCCATTGCCTCTGTCTGCTAATACTCCAAAGCTTCTGTCATCCTGGGACATTTCACCCCACTCGGTAAGGTTCCCATGCTTGATGTGACGATGGTCTGGATTCAAGGATCTCCTTGCAATGAAAGAAGCAGGAGGGATAGGGTGAGGAGGGAGGTGGGAAGAGGGTTCCGGATAGAGGGGACACATGCATACCTATGGCTGATTCATGTTGATGTATGGCAGAAACCATCACAGTATTGCAAAAATTATCCTTCAATTAAAATAAACAAATGAAAAAAAACAGATGCCAATGAACCAGCACATGCCATAAGAGGCTGGCAAATTCCAAGATCTTCAGGGAGAAAGAGAAAAGAGAAAAAAAGAAGGGGATATGTGTATAGCACTCTTGAGGGTCGCTTTCTCCCACAGGGGTTAGTGTACAGTGGGACTCTCTCCATACAGAGTGGACTGTCCTGCCTGGCAGTTTCATCACAACAGTCTGTGCGACCATATCTGGAAACGAGGAGCTGGCACAAAGAAAGCATAGCACCCTACCCATTATGTAATCCTGGACATGCTAGTTTGGGTGAAAGAAGGCCATTTAACCCAGCTTCTCTGGAAGCCCTGTCTTCTTGCAGAGCAGAGCCACAAGTGAGTCTCCTGGCCCACTAACTGTCATCCACAAGTCTAGCCATTCAGCACCATCACCTACGTGGGAAGCGACTCCCATTGACTTCATGGAGCTCTTGCTCCATTGACAGCAGGAACATCTTGTGAACCTTGGAAGTCACTGTTTTGGGCTTGAAGGAGCTTTACCCTACAACACAAATTTTATTTAAGGGGAGCCATTACTCTGTGATGAATAAACATGCCACAATATCTGGGGCCCTCAGGGGCCCTACCCTCAGGCACAGGCCTCTGAAATCTTTCTTCCCACTGCGATAAGCAGCACATTTGCAGAGGGCACACACCTCCATGAGAAAGTTCATATCATACACACGTCTGAATGAATTCTGCTTTCAGGTCCACAAGAAATCAAACTACCTGGTTGTGTTTGCTCACGGGAAACTGGAGCGCTCAACTAAAATGGCTTTTATTAGGGGTTTCCCTAGGGCTGCCCGCTCCACTGTTTTACATCAATGGTGATAATATGGGCTGTCTAATACTTCAACTCTGAGTTTCCACACCTCTGCCCAGTTTATAGGATGCTAGGTTTTCAGCTCAATTTTCCTTGGATTGGATGAAGCAAACCAAAATCTTTAGCCACTTGGACAGATGACAGCAGTTCAATGTCCTCTAACAAGCTGATAGTCTAATCATTCTGTGAAAATCTAATTACATGTAATTTAGGTTTCTGCAGAAAAACAGAGTTAAGAGAGAGAGTGTGTGTGTGTGTGTGTGTGTGTGTGTGTGTGTAATAGGAAACTAGTTCATGCATTTATGGAGGCTGGCAAATTCCAAGATCTTCAGGGTAACTTGACAAGTTGGAAACTGAGGACAGCCCAAGGCTTAATTAAGTCTGAGTCCTGAGGCCTGGGAACCAGGAGAACTGATGGTATAATTCCAGTCCAAAGGTCAGCAGGCTGGAGACCCAGGCAAAGTCCCTATTTTAGTGTTAATCGGAAAGCAAGTAAAAAACTGACCTCCCAGCTAAAAGGCAGTCAGAATTCTCTTACTTGAGGGAGAGTCAGGCTTTTTGTTCTGTTTGAGCCTTCAGCTGATTAGATGTAGCCCATTACATTTTAAGAGGGCAATCTGCTTTATTCAGTCTGCTGATCTAAATGTTAATCTTATCCAAAACACCCTCACAGAAACATCCAGAATAATGTTTAATAAGGAGATCCAATCGATCCATCCTAAAGTAAATCAGTCCTGAATATTCATTGGAAGGACTGATCCTGAAGCTCCATTACTTTGGCCACCTGATGCGAAGAACTGACTCACTAGAAAAGACTCTGATGCTGGGAAAGATTGAAGGCAGGAGGAGAAAGGGACAACAGAGGATGAGATGCTTGGATGGCATCACTGACTCTATGGACATGCATTTGAGCAAGCTCTGGGAGTTGGTGATGGACAGGGAAGCCTGGCATGCTGCAGTCCATGGGGTCACAAAGAGTCGGACACAACTGAGCAACTGAACTGAAAGATTCTGGCACCCTGTGGCCCAGTCAAGTTGACATATAAAATTAATCATCACAAGTAATTTGGGATTTGCTTGTGGCATACAGCAGTGATTAAAGAGCCAAAATTAGGGGGAGGGATTTCTAATTAAAACATAATCTTTGTGCCCCCTTCAAATAAACACTCAAGATGAACTCAGTGGAAACTGCCTGGCTAATGCCTTCCCCCTAACCCTCTGGGGCCACCCCCAGCTCTAAGAGACATTGTTATTACTTTAGGAATGAATTTATTGTTTTAAACTTCATTGTTTAATTTCCTGTTTTAAAACTATTATGTTCCCCATATTTTTCTGATGAAGACTACCAAATCTTGTGGAAATGGCATGATAATAATTTTAGTGTCTTCTTCCTGGATGAGGAAATGAAGCATAGGGGTGAGAAACAGCTTGTCCAGCGTCTTAGTATTTGGAAAACAAATGTGGCTGCATTTTTAAGAACTCAGGATTGCAGTCACCCACCCTCTATTTTTGGCGCTAGTGGTAAATAACCCACCGTCAGTTCAGGAGACATAAGAGACAAGGGTTCGATCCCTGGGTTGGCAAGATCCCCTGGAGAAGGGAATGGCAACCCACTGCAGTATTCTTGCCTGGAGAATCCCATGGACAGAGGAGCCTCACAGGCTACAGTCCATGGGTTTGCAGTCGGACATGACTGAAGTGACTTAGTGTACCCTCTATTTTTAGGAGTATGCTGAGGCTTTCACAGGTAGAAATTGATGGCTCTCTTATTAAAGAGCTGGCTCAGATGCAGACAGCAAGGACAGGATTGAGGGGGATATTATTTATAAAGGGAGGGAAACTTCAAGGGATGTCCGCTCAACAAGGTAGCTCGTTTCTCAGGAGCCTTGGGGCTGACATGGGATACAGGAGGTTCATTTTAACCGGGTAATGTGTTGGTCACTGTTCCTGGCTGGTCCACGTAACCTGCTGGCGTCCTACTGCTCGAGTGTGCTCCTGCTGAACTTACAGTCGCCAGAAACTGCATCTCTTTGCCTAAAGCTAACAGCCTCCGAGCCAGCCCTTAACATATCAGTGACGGAAGGTGGTGATGAATACCCTGGTCCCTCAGTCCTCAGGTGGGAAGACTCAGACTTGAATTCTATACCCTGGAGGTTTATTTTGTTTCAGTCTTTCTAATCTTCTTTCCTTTTTTACATATGCTACATGACTTTTTAAATTGGAGTATAGTCACTTTACAATGTTGTGTTAGCTTCTGCTGTACAGCAAAGCAAATCAGCCACATGTGTGCATACAGCCCCTCCTCCTTGGATCTCCTTCCCATGTAGGTCACCACAGAACACTGAGTTCCCTGAGCTATACAGTAGGTTCTCACTGTGTGCTAGGTCGCTTCAGTCATGTCTGACTCTTTGCAACCCCATGTACTGTAGCCTGCCAGGCTCCGCTGTCCATGGGATTCTCCCGGCAAGAATACTGGAGTGGACTGCTACACCCTCCTTCAGGCATCTTCCCAACTCAGGGATCAAACACAGTAGTGTATATATGCTAATCCCTATCTGCCAATCCACCCCACCTCCCCTTTTCCTCCTTGGTATCCATACATTTGTTCTCTATATCTGCATCTCTATTTCCTTGAAAATAAGTTCATCTATACTGTTTTTACAGATTCCACATACGCGCATTAATATATGACAAAACTAAGGGACTGAAGAACAGCAACACTGTATTTTTCTCTTTCTGACTTACTTCACTCTGTATGACAGCCTCTAGGCCCACTCACATCTCTGCAAATGGCACAATCTCATTCCTTTATGGGTGAGCAATACTGCATTGTATACGTGCACCACATCTTCTTTATCCATTCCTCCGCTGATGAACACTTAGGCTGCTTCCATGTTCTGGCTATTATCTGTACCCTGGAATTTTCTGAGATTAAACTTCTGTCTCTCACATTCACACACTCAGGGTCGGCAGCATGTGTGTGTGACCTGTATGGTCACATAGGGCCTTGTGCTCTGCAGTCACCATCTTGCAATTTTTAATAACTTTTGAACAAGGGAACCTAGATTTTATTTTGCATTGGGCTATGCAAATTTTGTAGTCAGTTCTGGTGGTAGCTGGCAGGATAATACATTTTTCATTGTCTGAGTTTTCTTCTCCATCTGACTTCTCCTGCTGTGATCTGACTTCTATTGGTCTCTCCCATACTTCCTGATAATCCATTTGTCCTTGACTCCTTTTCACAGGGTCCACTTCTGGGAGACCCAAACTAGACTGTTGCAAATGTCATGATAATCTTGAAAAACAGTGAAAAGAATGACTACATCTCCCTATTCTATTAAAATAAAATAATAATACACGTGGGCTTGCCACTAAAAATAAAATCACAGTTACAATGCCATAACACACTGTAATATCTAAGAGGCTTCATAGGAAGTAATCCTCAGCAAAGCTTTCTAACTTCTCTGCATTCCAGATCAAGTGCCCAGGTGACTCCAACATGCAAATATCTCCCCAAAGAAGTAGGGCAATAAACAGCAGTGGAGTTGACATTTAAACAACAGCTCTGCATGCCATCTGTTTTAAAGAAATTATTTGTCTTTGCCAGCATGTCAAGAAGAATAGGTCCACATAATTTATGAGCTACTAAAGTACGTAAGCTCTTGATTTTACAAGGACAGCCCTGTTCATAGTCATCATATTTCTTTACTAATGTCCAACAAATTTTTTTTTAAAAAAACGTCAGGGAAATTGACCTTTTTGTACAGTTCAATAAAGAGGCAAGAGATTATTACAGTGATTCAATCTCAAACTAACCTTTAAGAAAAAGACATAAATAAGGATTCTGGTTCAGAATCAGCTCAGCTCTGCTCATGTAATCCAGAGCCCATGTATTCTTGATTTTTATGTCCCTAGGGTCTAGCAAAATGTCCAGAATGGAGTTGATGCCTAATAAATATTTAGTAACTGAATGAACTTGGTTTATGGTTGTGCCTTGAGGCTTGGGCACCAGAAAATGAAAGTGACTCACCCCTACCTATGAAGAAGCTATAGGTTTTCCTCTAGTTCTTTCTTACAGACTGGAATTTATCAAATGGGTATAATCCCAGTGCAAAAAGATTGGTGGCAGGAAGAGTATGGAAGGCAGTGGGTTGCTAGCAGGTGCAGGTTCGGGTCCATGTGCAGTATGTGGGGGATGTAATACTTGAGAAGTGGCTGGAGAACTCGAAGGTCAGTTGGGCCTTTCTCTCCACATGTGAGACTTACGACCAGGAACTTCTAAGATCAAATCCATCCTTCCTTAAGGCGTGATGGTCTTCGATACGAATCGTGTAATCACCTTGCTGTGAATTATGGCCATGAAGCCTCCTTGCGCCTTACGTTCCTCATCAGTCATAAAGATGACATCCAGCCTACATGCAGTTTGCATCAGTAGGCTGAGATCCTGACTTGACTTCTCTCACCTTTCCCCTGGAACACAAGCTTTGGAGCAGACTGATTGTTAAATGCAGCTGTCCACAGAAAAGTGAAACTTTCGAGGCTGCTCAGTGGATAGATGATCAGGACAAAAGAGGTTACAAAAACCTACTTTGAAACATTTTAAAATTCAAGTTTTTGTTCTAACCAATTTCTGAATGTGATAATTGTCTGCTTAAATTGTATAAAAATATTTTTATGTGTTTTATAGCAGCATGATTTACAATAGCCACAAAATGGGAGCAACTTAAGTGTCCATCAACAGATGAAGGTACAAAGAAGACGCATAATGTAATACAACTCAGCCATAAAAAGAATGAAATCTTGCCATTTGCAACAACGTGGATGGACCTGGAGGGTATTATGCTTAGTGAAGGAAGTCAGATGGAAAAAGATAACTACTGTTTGCTCTCACTTATATGTGGAATCTGAATAATAAAACAAACGAATGACTATAACAAAGCAGAAACAGATCAACAGATACAGAGAACAAACCAGTGGTTACCAGTGGGGAGAAAGCTGGAGGAGGTACAAGACAGAGGTAGAGTATTAAGAGGTATGTACTACTAGGCATAAAATAAATAAGATACAAGGATGTAATGTACACCAAAGGGAATATAACTAGCATTTTATAACAACTTCATATGGAGTATAATCTATAAAAATAGTGAATCACTAGGTTTTACACTTAAAACTTAACATTCTAAATCAACTATACCTCAATTAAAAAAATATTTTTCTGTGAAAAGTCTTTTATCCCTCTTGCATATGACCTCCCTAGAAAAAAAAACAAAAAACAAACAAACACCACTTAGGTGAGAATTTAGGGATGAGAAAACATAGAAAGTTTTGATTACTGAATGGTGCATTGATTTTGTACCAGTGGGAGAAATCAAAGTCCTGGCACCTGGGGAGATCGGGGGTGAGCGGGGGCACATCTTTGTTTTACAGAACTGATACTGGAAGCTTTCCCCTCTTCCTGAATGAAAGGTCCTCCTGCAATGCTCCCAGGATACTGTGAGGGCCTTGATGGTTGAATGGCATCACGAACTCAATGGACATGAATCTGAGTAAACTCCAGGAGTTGGTGATGGACAGGGAGGCCTGGTGTGCTGCACTCCACGGGGTTGCAAACAGCTGGACATGACAGCGATTGAACTGAACTGAATTCACATTGACGACTGCACCCAAGGTCATCCCTGACAGCACCAACTGGGAGAGGGTGAAGGAGGCCAGCTCTTGTGCTTTTCAAACAGAACACTTACAAATGTCTGGGGATCGTAGGGATGGAAACTCCAAGAGGAGAAACCACATTGGCATCTGCTAACCTATACCATCCAAATAACAAATACCCTGTTGGGAGGGCCTTCATGATAGGAAAATCCTTGTTAAAAGAAGTAACAAGGACTGCCCATGGGAAAGCCCTTCCTGTAAATGTTATCAGTGACTATCATGCTGGCCTCCGCCCTGGATAGGTCAGGTCATTCAAGTCAAGTTCAACTTAGTTCAGGAGCCCCAAAGGGAAAAGCTGAAGTCAAAATTTCAGTTTGGGTCTCACCCTACTGTAAGGGAGTCCAACTGATAAAAACTTTGCCATAAAGATGCTTTGAACAGGGCCAAGGTGATGGATTGTGCATAGGAGAGTTATCAGAGCAAGTCTGAGAGTACTCACCCTTAGAAAGGCCTGTGAATAAGGTGGACCCTTTACTAGCACCTGGGAGCCTGCATTTTGAGAGAGTTCCCACCATCCTAACAGATAAGAGTTACTGGGCCTGAATGTTTCATGCAAACAATGTGGTTTATGCTGAATAATGGTTTCCCTTCTGGGAAACTGGGATTTTTGAAGGCATGAGGCAAGACGGTGACTAAAACCCTGGGCTCTGAGTCTCTCACCAACTCAGGTAGTTAGCACTTTGCATGCATTGTCATCGCTTGTCACTGAGGAAGCTGAGTGTGTCCTGTGTGACTTCCAGGAAGAAAACCCTGGGCACCGTTACCTCCCGATGCTGCCCCATGGGCCATATCTCTGTTGATTTTGCTGTGTATCCTTTCACTGTAATGAATCACAGCTATGAGTACAACTAGAAGGAAGGGAGGGAGAGAGGGAGAGAGAAAGGTGATATGCACACCACCCACACTTTTTCCTCACCTTCTTAATAACAAGGAAGACCAACAGTAGAGCTCTTACTAATTCCTGGCCTGGTGTCAAGCATTCATATGTAAAACCTCAAAGCTCTCAGCAATACTTCTGTGCTATGCTCTCCATTTGGCACATGAGGGAAGGAGGTTTACTCAAGTAAGGAAGGAACTTACTCACGGTCACAGTATCTGTTAGGCGGCAAAGGGGGAAATGGAGATTGCCTTGTGCGACTGCCAACCCCAGAATGGGAGACTCTGTGGAGGAGACCAGTGAAGCACTCTCAAAGAGGCAAAAGCCTAGGCAAATACCCAGTGGCGACCCTACTGTTGGGAAGGGGGTCTGAGGCCTGCCCAGAAGTCCCTAGATAAGCTTTGTAACTTTTCTAGTTTGCTTAGATCCTGGGATTGAAACCCACTTTCTTACAGATTCATGGGAGGTGGGAACTTGACATGGATGGGTATGTGCGAATTCAGGTATACCCTCCTCCTCAGAATGTGGGAACTCTGGACAAGGAAAAAAAGATTAGAGAGTATCTAAGCCCTTCATTCGATGATTATGGAAACAGAGAGAGGCAGCATTGTGCACTAAGTCATAAAATCCCAAACTGGACTTTGGATCCCACCCCATTCATTTCTTCAGCACACTGCCTCCTCCTTATCAATTTTTTTTCTCTTTTAAAAAATCAGATTAAATTGTATGTAACTCAGCATGTGGGTAGTACTTTCATTTTTTAAATTATAAATTACACAGAAAAGAGACCTATTTTAAAGAAGAAGAATATGCACATAGTTTTGGAAACATTTTGAGGACTGGGTCAAAAGGAAGGGGAAATGACACCTTTGGAAATGCAATCCACTCATTTGAAAGCAGGGCAGCAGCTACCCACTCCAAATGCGTTCTCATACACACAGAATTCCTTCCGAGTGGGCTCTGAAGGCAGAACGCACGGATGAGTTTCAAATGGGCAGAAAGTCACCTTAAAGCATTTTTCCCCTCCATCTGGGAGTTGACACAATCGAGTTACAGGCAGAGACTGTTTATCACAGTGGCAAGAAAGTCTCTCTTCAAATTTCTCACGCTTTTATAATCAAACAATAACATCTCCAGAGTATAGGTTTTAACTACATAAGAAACATATTGGAAATTGATTCAATGCTCCTGGCTTGGCTGTAACAATGTTTCATAACCTGCTAACCTCTCAGCTTATTCTTCCCTCCTTCCTGAAAAGCTTTTAGCGGCACCAGGGTGGCAAAGCAAAGATAAAGCAAACATCATCCTTTTATCTGATCCTGTGCAAAATGAGAAGAGCAGGCACTGTACCACTGATAAGAAGATTGCTAAATGACTCTTCTCAAATTCTATCAATGGGCTGATGAACAAAATTAAGACTGACATTGATGAGTTATTTTCTCAGGCCATTTTCAAAAATGAAGGTGTTTCTTCTGAAGCAGTTATACCCCAGTTGCATGTCTGCGACATTAAAAAGTGCCCAGGTCTGCCCTGTGTTGTAACAGATTGATGGCAATGCTTTCCTTTCTTTATATTCATTTTCTTTTTCCTCTGGGCTTTCCAGGTGGCGCTAGTGGTAAAGAACCTGCCTGTCAACGCAGGAGACTTAAGAGATGCAGGCTTGATCCCTGGGTTGGGAAGATCCTCTGGAGAAGGAAATGGCAAACCACTCCAGTCTTTTTGCCTGGAGAACCGCATAGACAAATCTGGAGGGCTATGGTCCATAGGGTCACAAAGAGTTGGACATGACTGAAGCAACTTAGCACCTTTCTTGAATAAGAATTCATTCAAGTCAAGAGCATTCTGTTCCCAAGATCACCCTTCCACCTTTTTTCATCTCAGTTGCATGTTTCATTACACAACTCAATTTCTGCCACCACAATTTGCCATAGCCCTCAACTGATCTAGCCCTTTACACCTGTCTCAAGTTAAGGTATTTACTTGAATGTGCTAAACTTAATGGACACATCATAGGGAATCCTGGTTGATGGAGTATAGAGATCATCTTAATTGAGATGGTTTTTCACTAAGTATCTGTGATTGAGTTCTTACAGTCAAGAAAGCGTCTTCCTTCCCAGCTTGACTACAGACTTCTGAAAAGCTACAAGCGCCTGTCTGGCAAACTTTTTTTTTTTTTAATCACTGCTGCTTCTCAGTTACTAATTTTTTTTTTTTGTATTTATTTATTTTTTCACACGAACTCCCAAACATGAACCCCCCTCCCACCTCCCACCCCACATCATCCCTCCAGATCATCCCCATACACCAGCCCCAAGCGTCCTGCATCCTGCATTGAACATAGACTGGCAATTCATTTCTTACATGATAGTATACAAATTTCAATGCTATTCTCCCAAATCATCCCACCCTCTCCCTCTCCTTCTCCCTCAGAGTCCATAAGTCTGCTCTACACATCTGTATCTCTTTTGCTGTCTTGCATACAGGGTCCTCATTACCATCTTTCTAAATTCCATATATATGTGTTAGTATACTGTATTGGTGTTTTTCTTTCTGGCTTACTTCACTCTGTATAATTGGTTCCAGTTTCATCCATCTTATTAGAACTGATTCAAATGTATTCTTCTTAATGGCTGAGTAATACTCCATTGTGTATATATACCACAGCTTTCTTATCCATTCATCCGCTGATGGACATCTAGGTTGTTTCCATGTCCTGGCTATTATAAACAGTGCTGCAATGAACATTGGGGTACATGTGTCTCTTTCTATTCTGGTTTCCTCNCGCTCTACACATCTGTATCTCTTTTGCTGTCTTGCATACAGGGTCCTCATTACCATCTTTCTAAATTCCATATATATGTGTTAGTATACTGTATTGGTGTTTTTCTTTCTGGCTTACTTCACTCTGTATAACTGGTTCCAGTTTCATCCATCTTATTAGAACTGATTCAAATGTATTCTTTTTAATGGCTGAGTAATACTGCATTGTGTATATATACCACAGCTTTCTTATCCATTCATCTTTAAATTTTACTTTATTTTACTTTACAATACTGTATTGGTTTTGCCATACATCAACATGAATCCGCCACTTTCAATAGCTAGTATAGAGTCATTTTGATTCCTCCCTCTCTTCATTTCAGTCAGTCAATCTATTAGCAATTCTGTTGACTTTACCTTCAAAACATAACCCCACTTCCCCTCACATCTCCATGGTTATAATCTTAGTCCAAGCTAACCATCACTGCTCACTTGGAATATTACAACGGTCTGCATATAGGCCTCTCTAATGTTGACCTGGCCAAAATGATAGATACAACTGGACGCTGTATCCTTTCCATATAAGTTCAGTGATTTCCCAATTACCGAGAGTAAAGGCTTAGACATTTGGAATAATGTCTCACAAAACCCTACAGCAATCCTACATCCCTCCTCTCCATAGTGCTCCCTGCTTCCCTCTGGGCACTTCGTTTTTATTCATATCACTGTTTATCATCTACCTTGCTTTATCTTTTAGTTACTTATTTCATTATATTTTGGTTCCTCACAACAGACTACAAGCTGCATGCAATCAGGAATTCTTATATACAGGATATTTTGTGTGTGGATGTGTGACTGTATTAACTCTACCCCTCGATGGCAGTGATGGCACTCGCAGAAGCCTTATCATGCTTCACTTTGGGTATTATTTTAATTTGATATAAAATGTCTACATTAACCAGACTGTAAATCCCTTGAGGTTACGGGTGTCACAGCAGGAACTACAACTTACCTAAGCTGAGAGAAATGCAGTGCTTTACCCCCATTCTCAGGAGAGCTAAGAAGGGGATTTCACGTCTGTCTACTCTGCTTTTACACTTTTGACTCAGAAGATTTTACACTTCTTCATATTATCCCTCTAGCACCTAGTACAATGCGGGGTACATAGTAGAAAAGACTAACTATTTCTTGATTTATCTTAGATCTTGATTAACCACGTAATCTTCTGGTTCAGAGGAACATGACATCCTTAGTTTCGGATTGAATTGTCTGAGCGAAACAGCCAAAATCAATGTGCATATACACAGTGTCCAGAGATATTGAAGATGACTGGATCATTTTCTCTGCTACGGATGCCACCATGAGGTCTTCACGTTGCTGTCAACTAGTTCTTATTGCAAGAGACAGTATGAGAGTGAAAGAAAAAAACCTTCCAAAGCTTTATTTCTCTGCTACATGCCCAGAGGGATGGAAAACATAATAAAGGACACTAAAAAGGGAAACAATTGGGTTTGAAACTAATTACCAAGAAAGTGCTGACATTAATTCAACACTGAACTCATTTTATGCGAATTCTTTGGGTCAAAATATTATAAGCATATGTCATATGTTAGAAATTTGGTTACTAATGACAAGTCATAATAAATTATTTTGTTAACTAATTTTTAAAAGTTTAAAGGTAGATTGTTAATTGTAACTGGCCATAATTAGAAATATTCAGGTTGAAAAAAAAACCTTTCTCTATTTTTCCTCTTATTATCCAATAGTTGATGATTAGGTATTTTGGAATTAGTTCATTAGTTTAAGACACATTTAAAAGTGTAAAGTAGTAAAAGTGTAAAATTTTTGAGATTCAATTTTTTAAAATAAGAAATTGTCTTATATGTGGTCATTATGAACATGCATACATATGTGTGCAATCACACATACTCATACACACACCCAGATACTTATACAAAGTATTTTGAGAGAACAAGGAATTTATTTTGTTAATGAAACATTTCTATTAATATCAATATCATAAGGTCCATGTCCATAGAATTCTCCAGGCAATGATACCGGAGAGGGTTGCCATTCCCTTCCCTTTTCCAGGGAATCTTCCTGACTCAGGGACCAAAACCCATGTCTCCTGAATTACAGGCAGATTCTTTACCATCTGAACCACCAGGGAAGCCCAAATGCCATAAAGCAGTGTTGTGATATTCGAAGGTAAATTTTCCGCATTTGCGACCTCATCAAATATTGAATAGAGAGCAATTCACTGTGGCAAGGAGCTTATGTTCATATCAAGGAGAAACCAATGGCAAGCATCAGGGTCTCAAGTATTTTATTCCCACCTTGATCTTTAAGTCTCTATTTATCATCTACTTTAAATCAAGGTAGTTTTTAGATTAAAGTCATCTAACTACCCTAAGATGGTAGCATTCTATATGACATTTTCCTCTTGATTATTACATACACAAGTTAATAAAATTATAGTTTCATAGAATAAAACATACTTTAAAATCATTATCTGAATTTCTCCTTTGTGTACATGTGATTGAGGGTGAGGAAAACTCAATTAACAGAATATAACCAATATTAGGCTTTAAGGATGGAAAGATTAAAAGGAAAAAGACTACCAAATCTAATAATAATATATGAAATCAAGAGTGATTAACTGTTCATAATTCTCCTTTGGCAAAGCAAATATTCTGGTTTAAAATCTTGCAATTTTAGTAAGCCACTTACAGTGCTTCCATTTAACTGTCTATGACTTTCAAATAAGAGTCAGTAGGCTAAATGTATATATTTGGCCCTGCAAAAACCTTTTTTGAAAAAAACTGACCAAAAATCAATCATTATGGTTCTTGCTGATATGGTGAGATTAATACAAATGTAAAGAGAGAATGTAATTGTGGAATAATTTTGAAAGTAAACTAAATGACATATCAGTATGAGTGGAATATTTCCAACTTGTGAAATGCCCATCTGAGATCACTTTTAAGGTTTGTCACTTGTTAAGGGATTTATCCTCTTTTTGGCTCATTCAGATATAAACTAGATCTCTAACGGCAGTACAGGGAGAGGAAGGTGGTATTTTTTCTTGTTTATTGTTTAGTCATTAAGTATAAAGTATCAGCTTTTTCAACAAACAATTTCAAAAGCCCAATAACATGATTTCACTTGTTCAAAATGTAATTTATTGCTAATGGAATCACAGAAAAATGTTTGCACAATTTATGGAATGCAGAGTCAAATAAGTAAGGCAAATTGCTATTGAAGAGGAATTATTGATTCTCCTGGTACAATAGGTGCATTTCAGCTTTGATATATGGAATTTTATTCCTATTGTAGCAGTAATTTATATTTTAGCCTCTAGTTTTCTGTGTCAATTTTGTTGGCCTATGTTGTTTTAAACCAGGTTTGACAATTGTGCTTGTACTTCCCATTTCTTGTTCTCTTTGAAGGCTTTATTGACCGGATGCTATCAAATCTGGCTCGAGAAGTTAAAGATCTACCAAAAACTTGCTCGGAAAACTTTTGCAAAAAACATTTTTCTTGTCTTTATATTTCTTTCTGAACATATAGGAGACTGGCCAAATTAATATATAGTTTTTTCTTCTCCCTAATGTCTCTGAGGTTATGAAACCACTATTTTTAACTCTCTATAGAATAACTACNGGGGGGGGGTTCATGTTTGGGAGTTCATGTACACCTGTGACGGATTCATGTCAATGTATGCCAAATCCAATACAGTACTGTAAAGTAAAATAAAGTAAAAAAAGAAAAAAGAATATAACATAGGATTACTTTTATGTATAGGTACACATGCAGAGGTATACTGGTTTATGATGTAAAAAGTTATTACTATGCGTACCTAAAAACTTACCGAAAAAACCCTCGGTAAGTATATCAGGGAATATGCATCACAGTGACACTAGCAACACTGTCATAATAGCAAAAAATGGAAAACAACCTAAATGTTTATTAACATTAGAAAGAATAAATGAAATCTGAAATTTCTCTGCTATGGAAGACTATACAGCTATGAAAATGAATGAACTACAACTGCAGGGACCATCACCAATGCATTCCAAAAACAACACTGCCAACCTAGTAGAATATTTACGGTATGATTCTATTTGTACAGTGAGCAAAAACTAAACAATAGTGTGATAGGACTCTACAAGTAAAGTGAAGACTATAAAACTATACATACGTGCACACACACACATCTGCACACACACATACATACCACAAATCCTTTATTCGTTCATCTGTCACCAGATCAATACTATCTTGGCTATTGTGAATAATGTTGCAGTGAATCTGGGGGTCCAGCTACCACTTTGAGACAGTGATTTTATTTCCAAGTACAACAGAACTATCATGTGGCTTAGCAATTCCACTTCTGGATGTATATAGCAATTGCACTCAATGGACATGAATCTGAGCAAATTTCAGGAGATAGTAGAAGACAAGGAAGGCTGGTGTGCTGTAGTTCATGGGGATGCAGAGTCAGACACAACTTAATGACTGAACAGCAACAAGAAACCGAGGGAACTATACAGCTATTTCTGATTCCCCAGCCATGTACTCTAGAGCAACAGGCCTTGGAAAAATCATGGGAGAAAAAAGACAAAACTTATTTATCATACCCACTTATCACCTGTCCCACGGGATCTTTTGCCTTACTAGCACGTGTCACCCCCGGGGCTTCGTGTCTGCCTCTGCCCTGGCAGCTGGGATCCCTGTAGGAAGAGCACCATCCTTACCTCTCCTAAACGCCCAAGCATGTCTTCTTGTGCTTCTCAGTTCCCTGGCAGGAGGATGGACAAGTCTCAGGGCTCACTGTTCTAGGGTCTTGCTGTTGCTCATCTGAGAGATACTCTGAGGTTATCAGTCAGTGACACTCAGTGGGTACCCCTCCCAAACACCAGCTGTATATATAAGAGACTTGAGCACTTGGGTAGGATATTTAAAATATCCTGATAGAGTTCCTACCCTGATAGATTTTCAGGAGAGTTCTTTTGGAGCCACCTTTTGGCAACTCTGTAGTAACCTTGGCAGTCCATCCTTTTACATGACTATATAACTCTACTCATCATGGCATATTCCTTGTGAGAAAAAAGGATGTATATTTGGTTGGTCCAAGGCTAAGGGAGAGAAAATGAAGACATGGTTTTGTTTTGAAAGTCAAAGCATGAGCATCACAGTGATTGGATGCTACTACTTATTGTGTTGGTCTTTTTTTTTTTTTGTATTTATTTATTTTTTTACACGAACTCCCAAACATGAACCCCCCTCCCACCTCCCACCCCACATCTTCCCTCCAGATCATCCCCATACACCAGCCCCAAGCATCCTGCATCCTGCATTGAACATATTTTTCCCACTGTCTATGTGTTGTCTATAGGATTAAATTTAAACATGTAGGCTTGGCTTTCAAGTTTCCCATAATCTGGTCCCATCCTACAAAAGCCCTTCTATCTGTACTTCATCCTTAAAACTTACCCTCTACTCTAGCCAAGCTGGTCATTTGTGGACTCCCTTCCCTATGGTGTGCCATATTCCTATCTCCAGGTCTTTGACTATGCTGTTTACCTCGAGTTTAAGGATAGCTCTCTCCCCTTTGCTGATGAAATCCTACTCCTTAGGAAGGTGGTTCCCAAACTTTGCTGCCCACTGGCATCACTTGGGAATGTTTACAATATACTAATGACTGGCTCTCCTTCCTACACCTTGTGATTTGAGTTTGGGAACCACTGGTATAAATGGCAAATGCTCTTAAAATTCAGTATCTTACTCTCTCACTCTTATCTTTCTTTTCGTTACAGATGGACACGAAAATGCCTGGCTTCACCAAGAAGGGGCTTGACACCCTGCTCAGTGCACTCATATGTATGAAGAGCATGCTTCCATCTTATTTGTGACCATACTATATCAGAATTATTTGTTTGCTTCTCTGTTTCCTTACTTGACTGGAGTTCATAGAGTGTGGGTACCATGTCTCATTCACCTCCATATCTCCACCCTCTAACATAGGACATGGCTGGAAGAAGATGCTCGATACAGGCTTGTTGAACTACACAGAACTCAGCTCACTGGTGCAATCTATAGAGAAGATACTTTATAGCAGTAAAAAAGTCACACTTTCAACTCAAAGTCTACAGCTCTCTATCTCTCTAGTGAAAAAAAAAAAAAAAGAAACATAAGAGGGGGAGTCATAAACTATGATCCGGTATGCTGACAAACTGGCTTTCCAGATGGTTCAATGGTAAATATGCCTGCCAATGCAGGAGATGTGGGTTTCATTCCTGGGTCAGGAAGATCCCCTGGAGGGAGAAATGTCAACCAACTCCAGGATTCTTGCCTGGGAAATTTCATGGACAGAGGAGCCTTGTGGGTTACAGTTTATTGGGTTGCAAAGAATTGAACACTACTGAGTGACTGATATAGCCTACCAACATGTTCACAAATTCAGCATTCTTGCCTTGAGAACCCCCTGAACAGTATGAAAAGACAAAAAAATATGACACTGAAAGATGAACTCCCTAGGTTGGTAGGTGCCCAATATGCCCCTGGAGAAGAGTGGAGAAATAGCTCCAGAAGGAATGAAGAGGCTGGGCCAAAATGGAAACAATGCCCAGTTGTACATGTGTCTGGTGGTGAAAGTAAAGTCTGATGCTGTAAAGAACAATACTGCATAGGAATCTGGAATGTTAGGTCCATGAATCAAGGTCAATTGGAAGTGTTCAAATAGGAGATGGCAAGAGTGAACATCAACATTTTAGGAATCAGTGAACTAAAATGGATTGGAATGGGTGAATTTAATTCAGATGACCCTTATATCTACCACTGTGGGAAAGAACCCCTTAGAAGAAATGGAGTAGCCCTCATAGTCAACAAAAGAGTCCAAAATGCAGTACTTGGATGCAATCTCAAAAATGAGATAACAGAATGATCCCAGTTCATTTCCAAGGGAATCCACTCAATATCATAATAACCCAAGTGTATGCCCCAACCTCTATTGTCGAAGAAGCTGAAGTTGAACGGTTCTATGAAGACCTACCTTCTAGAACTAACACCAAAAAAAGATGTCCTTTTCATCATAGGGGACTGGAATGAAAAAGTAGGACGTCAAGAGATACCTGGAGTAAAAGGCAAGTTTGATCTTGGAGTACAAAATGAAGCAGGGCAAAGGCTAACAGAGTTTTGCCAAGAGAACACACTGATCATAGCAAACACCCTCTTCCAACAACACAAGAGAATACACATGGACATCACCAGATGGTCAATACTGAAATCAGATTGACTATATTCTTTGCAGCTGAAAATGGAGAAGCTCTATACAGTCAGCAAAAACAAGACCAGGAGCTGACTGTGGCTCAGATCATGAACTCCTTACTGCCAAACTCAGACTTGAAGAAGGTAGGGAAAAACACTAGGCCATTAAGATATGACCTAAATTATATCCCTTATGATTATACAGTGGAAATGACAAATACATTCAAAGGATTAGATCTGAGACAGAGGTTCATAACACTGTACAGGAGACGGTGATCAAAACCATCCCTAAGAAAAAGAAATGAAAAAGGAAAAATGGTTGTCTGAGAAGCCTTACAATTAGCTGAGAAAAGAAGAGAAGCTAAAGGCAAAGGAGAAAAGGAAAGATACATCCATTTGAATGCAGAGTTCTAAAGAATAGCAAGGAGAGCCAAGAAAGACTTCCTGAGTGAAAAATGTGAAGAAATAGAGGAAAACAATAGAATGGGAAAGGCTAGAGAGCTCTTAAATAATACACTGTACAGGAGATGGTGATCAAAACCATCCCTAAGAAAAAGAAATGAAAAAGGAAAAATGGTTGTCTGAGAAGCCTTACAATTAGCTGAGAAAAGAAGAGAAGCTAAAGGCAAAGGAGAAAAGGAAAGATACATCCATTTGAATGCAGAGTTCTAAAGAATAGCAAGGAGAGCCAAGAAAGACTTCCTGAGTGAAAAATGTGAAGAAATAGAGGAAAACAATAGAATGGGAAAGGCTAGAGATCTCTTAAATAAAATTAGAGATACCAAGGGAACATTTCATGCAAAGGTGGACACAATAAAGGACAGAAATGGCATGGACCTAACACAAGCAGAAGATATTAAGAAGAAGTAGCAAGTAAAGAATAGCAAGGAGAGCCAAGAAAGCCTTCCTGAGTGAAAAATGTGAAGAAATAGAGGAAAACAATAGAATGGGAAAGGCTAGAGAGCTCTTAAATAAAATTAGAGATACCAAGGGAACATTTCATGCAAAGATGGACACAATAAAGGACAGAAATGGCATGGACCTAACACAAGCAGAAGATATTAAGAAGAAGTAGCAAGAATACACAGAACTGTACACAGAAGATCTTCATGACCCAGATAACCACGTTAGTGTGATCACTCCCCTAGAGCCAGCCATCCTGGAGTGAGAAGTCACGTGGGCCTTGGGAAGCATCAGTGTGAACAAACCTAGTGGAGGTGCTGGAATTCCACCTGAGCTGTTTCAAATCCTGAAAGATGATGCCAGCAAATTTGGAAAATCAGCAGTGGCCACAGGACTGGAAAAGGTCAGTTTTCATTCCAATCCCAAAGAAAGGCAATGCCAAAGAAAACTCAAAGTACCACACATTTGCACTCATCTCACACACTAGTAAAGTAATGCTCAAAATTCTCCTAAGGAGGTTTCAACAGTACATGAACTGAGAACCTCCAGATGTTTAAGCTGGATTTACAAAAGGCAGAAGAACCAGAGATCAAATTTCCAACATTCTCTGGATCATAAAAAAAGATAGAGAATTCCAGAAAAACATCTACTTCTGCTTCTCTGACTACGCTAAAGCCTTTGACTGTGTGGATCACAACAAACTGTGGAGAATTATTAAAGAGATGGGAATACCAGATCACCTTACCTGCCTCCTGAGAAACCTGTATGCAGGTGAAGAAGCAACAGTTAGAACTCAACATGGAACACTAGACTGGTTCCAATTTGGGAAAGGAGTAGGTCAAGGCTGCATATTGTCACCCTGCTTATTTAACTTATATACAGAGTACATCATGCAAAATGCTGGGCTGGAGGAAGCACAAGCTGGAATCAAGATTGCCAGGAGAAGTATCAACAACCTCAGATATGCATATGACACCACCTTTATGGAAGAAAGTGAAGAGGAACTAAAGAGACTCTTGATGAAAGTGGAAGAGGAGAGTGAAAAAGTTTGTTTAAAACTCAACATTAAAAAAACAAAGATCATGGCATCCATTCCCATCACTTCATGGGAAACAGATGGGGAAACAATGGCAACAGTGAGAGACTTTATTTTCTTGGGCTCCAAAATCACTGCAGATGGTGACTGCAGCCATGAAATTAAAAGATGCTTGCTCTTTGAAGGAAAAGCTATGACCAACCTAGACAGCATATTAAAAGCAGAGACATTACTTTACTATCAAAGGTCCATATAGTCAAAGCTATGGTTTTGCCAGTAGTCACATATGGATGTGAGAGATGGACCACAAAGAAGGCTGAGTGCTGAAGAAGTGATGCTTTTGAACTGTGGTGTTGGAGAAGACTCTTGAGAGTCCCTTGGACTGTAAGGATGTCAAACCAGTCAATCCTATAGGAAATCAGCCCTGAATATTCATTGGAAGGACTGATGCTGAAGCTGAAGCTCCAATACCTTGGCCACCTGATACGAAGAGCTGATTCATGAGAAAAGACCTGGATGCTTGGAAAGATTTAAGGCAGGAGGAGAAGGGGATGACAGAGGACGAGACGGTGGATGGCCTCACAGGCTCGATGGATGTGAGTGTGAGCAAGCTCTGGGAGATGGTGAAGGTCAGGGAAACATGGTGTGCTGCAGTCTGTGGGGTTGCAAAGAGTTCGCCACGACTGAGTGACTGAACAACAACACCAATATGGAAGTCTCCACCAAAGCCTCATTCATGATTACCACTGGTATTTAGAGAGAAGCACTCAAGGAGCAGTGTATAGTGACAAAACCAGAAAACTAGCCACAGGAGAGTGAAACAAGAAGGACTATAGGTGGTGTTCTACGCATAGGGCTTGGTAAAGAAGAGATGCTCAATGGGTGGGAATCAATATTACTATTTTCAGTCATTTTTAACCAGAAGGACCCACATGGTTCTGTTTCCATGAGTCTACCTTCACGACACGTGGGATTTATATTTCAGGCTGCCAGATGCAAAGCTTCCCTTCTGAAGTTTGTTGCTTGTCCATATAAACGGACGAACTCAGTGCAGCCACGATAGAAGCTTCCATGGCCAAGCTATTACTCTGCAATATCTCTGAAATGCCATTTGTAATATTCGGAAATGCAGAAATATTATCATCCTGGGAAGCATTAACAATTTAAATTATGTAAAATCACTCCTCCCTATTCCTCATCCATAGTCATTACTATCCATGCAGTTTCCAGTTCAGAACCAATCTGTTACTAGTCAACAGCACATTATCTATCAAAATTGCTATTGAGAAACTTTATGCTTCCCCCTCATGTTTGTTTTGATGATCAGCAGCTCACTCTTTCTACAATTAAGCCTACACATATCAGACGCTATTCAAAATGTGACATTTGACCCAAATGGTCTTCCACTCAAAAAGCTGTGAAAATCTGATCAACTTTCTGAGCTATTTTAATTTGTAATATGAAAGTCATTCCCTCTACATTAAATTTCTAAACTTCTTCAAATTTTCTGAGTGGGGAAAATCGGTAATAGTCTTGAAATAAGACAGACAGTTATCAAGACTTTAATCGATTGGCAGCTACAGTACCGGAAGCCGTGGTGCCCCACTGGTCTTAATTTTAGAGAAAGGAAGGTTCTAGCTGCACTGTACTCCACAGAAAATTTGTTTGCACCTCTAAACTTTGTGGCTAACCAGTGATATGTTCATAAATACGGTGGTGGCAAACTAATTCAAGTTCAATACATTTCCTGAAAAAGTTAGTCAAAGTGAAGTGTACAAATAGAGACCAGGGGTAGTTCAGATCATGCAAAACTAGCATAAATCATTGAATTACATTTTTCCCAACAACTGTTCAAATTTATTTTCCTATGGTCTTCTTAAATGACAGTGAAAATTTATTTGTTACTATCAAGAAGATAACCTTGGTAGGGGGCAAGCAGCAGGTTAGACTGCGGCTGCTGCTGCTGCTAAGTCGTTTCAGTCGTGTCTGACTCTGTGCGACCCCATAGACAGCAGCCCACCAGGCTCCCCCATCCCTGGGATTCTCCAGGCAAGAACACTGGAGCGGGTTGCCATTTCCTTCTCCAATGCATGAAAGTGAAAAGTGAAAGTGAAGTCGTTCAGTCATGTCCGACTCTTTGTGACTCCATGGACTGCAGTCTACCAGGCTCCTCCGTCCATGGGATTTTCCAGGCAAGAGTACTGGAGTGGGGTGCCATTGCCTTGTCCTCTAATATTCATTGTCTTTTTCTTCCAGAGTTACGAGAACCTCCATTGATTTTTAATTTCTGTTCTGGACCTATGTCCTCCTGCCTGGATTAACGCTTCTTCTCCCATGTGACTAAGTGCCAGCCAACGCAGTGCTACCCAAAGGACGGGTCAAGCGATGGGAAGTATTCTTAAAGGGATGGGCCATGTCCTTCCTCATCACTCTTCCCTCCTGTGGGTTGGAAAGTGGACACAAAGGATGGTTTTTTAATAGTCATCTCGAGCCAGAAAGTGTCCTTGGGAATGGAGACCATATGAAGCAGAGAAATGAAACAGGAGGAGGCTGAGGCTGTGCTATCAGCCTGAACCACCTCCCTGTGCCCTGTCACACGTGACAGAAAGAAACTTCTGTTCTTATTCAAATAAATTACTGTAATTTGAGTTTCTTTCCCTCCCATATGAACCTAATCCTACTGGTGCTGACAATTAGGGAAATCCAGTCTTGGATTTAAAAATAACTGTGATCTAGCTAATTGAAACTGTATAATCCATGTATGGACAACCACCATTGACCATACTGTGCGTGCGTGCTCAGTCGCACAGTTGTGTCCAACTCTTTGGGACCTCGTGGACTGTAGCCCGCCAGCCTCCTCTGTCTGTGGGCTCTTCCAGGCAAGCAGACTGGAGTGGTTGCCATTTCTTACTCTAGTGGGTCTTCCCGGCCCAGGAATCGAAATTGTGTCTGTGTCTCCTGCATTAGCAGGTGGATTCTTTACTGCTGTTCCATCTGAGAAGCCCCTAACCAAATCACATTAGGACTTTAATACAATAAAGTATTGAACAGATTTTGGAGTTCTTTCCATTCAGATGAGATAAATATCTAGGCTCATGTTCTTGTTCTCCAGGTAACTGAGGTACTTGATTTAAGAATCTGTGAGACCCTCCCTATCACTTGAAGAACCACAGATACAGATATATCAACATCAGGTCAGGTCTTCTCTCTTCTACTGGGTAAAAGAGATGCTGCATTTGTCGCCCTCCATTGCAATCTGGTGTAAAGATTCCTCAACAATGATAACTATAAGTTATTTGACTCTTTTATCCCTTCTATTTCTACCAGACTCCAGACCAGACACGTTACTACCATGGATCAGGTGCTTTATGGTTGGACAGTCAGAACGTACAAGAACAAGTTCTGAGTGCTAGAGGGAAAAACGGCCATCGTACCAGGAGAGTCAGACCTTCTCCATTGGGCTCAGCACGCCCTTGTCTTACTTCTTCGCTTTCAGGCAGGCCGTTACGCAAGTAGGGTTATACACAGCAAAATAACTCATTTCCTCACTACACTGCTTCCTGTGTTCTTCACTGTCTGAAGTCAGCTTAACTCCTATCCTTTCTTCTTCACCCTATAATTTGCTCAAATCAGTGTGTGCCTGAAATGTTAGCTCCCCAGCGTTCCTCTTAACTAAAGGTAGAATTTTTCTTGAGTCCCTGTTATAATGCAAATACATCATCTGAAAAAAAAAAATAGCTGTTTAATGTAACTTACTGACATGCATAAGTTTACCAGATTAGACAGCTAGAGTTTGTATGGACACAAGGAATAAGAAAGCAAGACACCTTGAGGAAATGGAAATAAAGTGATATATGGTCTGTTAAGTAAGTCAAAGCGGGTACTTACTGAGCACCCACAATCCTCCTGCTAGTATATTAGCTGCTGTAAGCGTATTTGGGGCGTGATGAAGAAGGACAACAGGAGAGCTCTTGGAGGCAGTTACTGAGTTGGGCAGGACAGCACCAAGGCAACTTTACAGAGCTAAGCAAAGAAAACTTGATCCTCAAGATACTCAGAACCAGACCACGTCCCTTGTCACACCCTCCTCTGGTAGTGGGAGACAGAAGGGTCCTTTAGAAGAGACTAGGAGTATACATGGCCAATAAAGGAGAGTAAACAAATTGTGTTTCACAGCGAGGCACTGGAACATTTGCCCACTGTGCTACAGGACAAATTGTTCTTTGTAACTCTGTAACAGGGAAGAAAAAATCTGACTTCATATTAGGTCTGTTCATTTTCTCAAGCTTAGTCACGCTGGCTCTGCACCTTCTATAAAAGCACAGTTACCTATACCTTGAAATATATAGACTAGCCTATTCTCACGACTCTGACCTTTCAGGGTCCATTCATACAGAGATTAAAAAGTTGCAGAACAGAGAATAATATTTGTCTTGTTGGAGGTTTAACAGGAATATTGTGATCTGACCTATGTGGACAGCTGCAAGAACAAAGTTGGTCTCGGTCTTCTTGATTCCGAGACCAAGGAGTCTGCAACAACTAACCACAGCCCTCCCTCTCTTGGCCTTTAAAAGTGCTTTGCTGAAACCCATCCAGGAGTTTGGGGTCTCATTAGGCACAAGAAACCCATCTCCTTGCAGGGCCCTGCAATAAACCTTTCTCTGCTCCAAACTCGGATGTTTTGCCTTGTCGGCCTCCCTGTGTGTTGAGCATGCAAACTTCCACTCCGTAACAGCTCTTTTAGATTTGAGGAAATACCACACATCTTTCACTTCACAAGAGTTTACCATGCAGCCTTGTTTTCTTGGTTATCATTAATTCTGCTTCGCTTCTTCCTCAAATTCCTCAAAAGACATCTCTTCCTCTTTAAAGGAATTTCCAAATCCCCTGTCTCCTCTTAGATTATTTTTGATGCTATCATTAGCTGATGTTTTTAATATGAGGTAATGTAATTTGAATTCCTACTGATCATTTAATCTTATTAGATAATTAGCATAATACACTGGGTGAATCTATTACAGTTAAACAGCAAGAAAGAACAACTGGTGTTTGTGATCATTTATGTTAATACTTCTATTAGGCTAGTATGGTCATTTGCTTGTTGCTTATTAACATGAAAGTCTGATATTTATTAGGGCAATTTTAAAGAAAAAAATCTAGTTGTATTACTTCATTCATGAATCTTGAATTTCAATATAAACAAGTTAACAATATCTTGCTTTGTAATCAACTCATACCATTTTGATTAAACTGACATGATTATCCTTAACCACAGAAATATAAACATTCAGTTTCACAGATTTTCTGATTGTTGTTCTTTGTCAAAGATATTAGCAGCTGTTTGGTTTTAAGACCATATTTAGATTTGCTCAGTTGCTGAGAAAATTGGAAATATACGATGGTTTTAAGTATTGGGAAGATATGTGATAACACTTAGCTTAGAAAAAATGAAGAACTTTGGGATTTTCGGGTGCTAAAATATTTTTTCAGTCATTTTTGTGCAATAAAGATAAATAACCACTTGATTTGTAGAATGTCACTCAGTCTTGAAATGGATGAACTTTTTAAGGGGCCTGTGGTAATATTATTGATTGTCTTATTGATTGCCTAACTCAGAGAACATTTTCACCCCTCTTCTCTCTGCTAGCTCATGCAACAGGAGCTGGGAAGCAACATACTGACTTTCCCAGCTTCCTGTGCACCTAAGATTGGCTTTATGATCTGGTTCTCATTGATGACATGTAATATTAAGTCTGTAGTGGGGAGGATTCTGAAAAATTTTCAACTTTCCTTACATTTTGTGTCCTGAATATAGCTGGGATGCCTAGAGTAGTAGGAATCAATTTTCAACCAGAAGTGGCAAGGACGAGGACAAAAACTTCCAAACAAACAGGCCTTTAGATAGCACTGCTGAGTGCTGCTCCTCCTTTATGTTTGCCTTCCTTCAGACTTGTAATTACATAGATGATTCAGTGACTTTGTTACTTAAGTCATGGCTAGTCAGTTTTGTTGTTACTTGCTGCCAATAGCAGCTTGTTCAGATAGCTCGCCACTAGTTTGAGGAGACGAGTCTACAATTATGTGAAGACCAAGTCATTTCTCTGTCAGAAACAGAGTTCAAATTTGCTTCCAGGCGAGTATTCTAAACCAGCACTTTTCAGAAGAATTTTGTGTGATGATGGACATGTTCATGCATGCAGACTATGTGGCTACTGAACACTTGAAAAGTGGCTAATGCAACTGAAAAATCCAGTGGAGGGGCTGAATTTTTAATCTTATGTAGTTTTAATGAATTTGAGTCTCAACTACGTTTGACTACTGGCTATCATGTCAAACAGTATAGATCCAAAGGATTGCGAGTCTATAGAAAGTACCCAGATAACTATAGCTCTCTCGAACAAAATGCAGCCTCTAACTTCATATGTCACCGTAAAAGCCCTAGAACACTTCATTATAGAAAAATGAGGACTCAGTGGGGCTTTACACAGCACCATTGTGAAGGTTGCTGAACAATATTTAACTTGCATATTAGCTAACTATGTAGAACTGATACTAATTTAAGCATTTTACATTGACAACCACACTAAAGGCTGTCTTTCTGGAATAAAAATATTCAGATTCCACTCATTTTGTTGTTCACTAAGACTTTTATACTCCCAATTACACCAGAAAAGAGTAACAATGGTGTGCCAATCTTATTAAATTTGGGGGTACAATAAATCTCTGAGATAAACTGTAAATTGTAGCTGGAAGAAGACAGCTGGGGAAGCTAGAAAAACAGCTGCAAAACATACCAACATGGAGCCAGGAGTGCTGAGACACTGAGAGTTGGCAGCTAAAGGTACTCCAGGGAAAGAACAGGAAGAGGCACAGTGAATACTGATGATAACAGAAACTGACATCTGTGGGGCTGTCCTACCCCAGAGTACAGTAATAGTTACTGTCTATACACCCAAATGTGATTTGAAAAAAAAAAAAAAACTCTTCATGCTTTGAAGTTTTGTGTAAAACTAAATAATTAGCATGCTTACATTCACAGCTATTTCTAGAGCCCAAAGAACAATTAATTTTGCAAATGTCCAAGGTGGCCTAGAGCTGTTATCACATCTTCTATTTCCTAACAAGGATCACGGTCATAGACAGCTACTCTATTACCAGTTACCTCCTAGCTGATGGAAACAGGCTGGGAAAATCCCTCTGTGTTAGAAACCCGACTCCCTTCAATGTAGGCTCATGCGAAATTCTAGGACAGAGCTGACAAGCCAAATATATCTCTGAGACAGGACTACCTATAATCAGGGTTCTAACAGAAATGTAAAGAAAATGAGTGAGCTGGAGATTTTGGCAAGCTATAAATACTTAATCTGGGGCTTCCCATGTGGTTCAGTGGTAAAGAATCCACCTGCCAACACAGGAGACACAGGTTTGATCCCTGGGTCAGGAAGATCCCCTGGAGAAAGAAATGGCAACCCATTCTAGTGTTCTAGCCTGGAAAATCCCATGGACAGAGGAGCCTGGTGGGCTACAGTCCGTGTAGTCGCGAAGAGTCAGACATGACTGAGAGACTAACAACAGTATCTGTTTAGCTCTCTGGGTAAAACATATTCAATTTAAAAAAGTGTTCAATATAAGAAAGTTACTACTCCACATTTCAAGCCAATAGTAGTGCTTCCTGAGACAGTTATAGAAACTGGATCAATTCAAAGCTGATTTTCTCCTCAGAAATTATTTACATCAGTATCATTTTCACTGTATATTGACAAGGTCTCACCTTAGTTTGCATTGCATTCCTTTGTAAACACCTATGTTTTCTTCATAGGTTGTGCTTTGGCCCATTTATTTTATGGTACTTTCCAGTATTGAAGATAAAGACAACCATGTATCAGAAGTTAAAATCCTATGCTGGTAGAAGTGGGCATAAGACATGTTCTTTAAGAACACGCCCTTTCTGGAATAAGGTTGCATGTAGAAAATGTCAGTTAAAGACGTATGGAGCCATGGATTCTTACCTATGGTATGGCTCTGAAATGCAGAATCTGCAACTGTATCTTCTTCATCCTCTTGCAGGTGTTCATTTGCCTCTCTTATCTGCAGAAACAAGGAAATATTGTGAGTTCTTATCTGTTATATTAAATTGATTTTGTAATCCTCAGAATATTGGCGCATTCTATAACAAACATGGGTATGTATGTGTCTGAGTGTATGGTCATATATACACATATATTTTCTTTACTCCAGTTTATTCTACTCTACTGCTTGGCTTTATTACAAGTTTTAATTATAAGAGCATATTTTCAGAAATATAACCCCAGCTCTTACAAGGTATCTGATTCTGCAAAGATTTTCGAGATAACAGCTTTAGGTTCTTTTTTAAAAAAAAAAAAAAAACTTAATACAGTCAGTAACAGAGCTGTTAGGAAAAATTAAGTCTAAGGAAACATAATTCTTCCAGGGACAGTAGCTACCCCACAAGTTATTTTAATGAGAATAAAGAAATACACTTAGATCTTTTGCCCTTTTCCTAGAATATAACTCTAAGAAAATGTTATTTTGCTGTTGCTCTTTCCAGAGTGAAATGTGAGGTGACTATGATGAGTGCTCAGTGAACTAGGATGGTGATACATTTATTTAGATTTTTTCTCAGGTCAAAAACACCCTCCTTATATTTCAGCTGGGATAGTCAGAGGAGTACCAAATGGAAGTTGAGCAAGGATCTAATAAAATCACAGTATTTCACAAATGAGAGATTTGAAATCCAGCAACTTTCTTTAAAGTTACCATAAATGCCAACACTGGAACTGAAACTCATGCCCTGTACTTCCCAGCCTGGTAGCGGTAGTAATAAAAACAGCCAATGCTTAACTACTATGCGTCAGGAGCTGTTTAAGCTCCTCACACCTATTCTCTCATAACCCTCACAATGCTAAGAGGTTAAGTGCTACTGTTAGCTCCATTTTGGAGATAAGGGCCCTGAAGAAACAGAAAAGATAAGCAGTTGTCCAGGTGGCGAAACCCGGATTCAAACACAGCAAATCTGGTTTCAGAGTTGTGTTCATTTGGTGAAATTTTGCTATTCTCCAATTTCCACTGAACAATGTCAGTGTAAACTTGGCCAAAAGGTCAAGATAGCTATGGTCCTTCGCAGAATGATCCTGAATATCTCTTTGAAAGTGCATTCCAGCCACCCAGTGATACTAACATGAACTGTGCAATGAATGCAGTGGGGATTCACTAGAGGTTGTCAGTGGTTTGAGTTGAAGGCTGAGAAACCATTATTTTATACTTACAATATAGAAAGTCATATACTTGTAAAGTGACCTTGAGCTAGACTTAGATTTCTACTTTTTATATCTTACTTTTCATAATTAATGGAATAAGACCAATTATTTACATTTCATGACTATGGTTCCAATAACAGAAGTAACTGGTGCATGATCCATACATACTAATAGCTAGAAGATGGCACACTCAAGGGGGTTTGTCAATGGCTATCTGAACCCTCACAAGAAGAGTGTGCGAAGGGCTGAGTATCCAGAGCCATGCTTCATCTCTTTCTCTCCCCATCATCTGTCTGCTGTTGGCACTGTTTTGTTAGCACATCTGGAGGAAGGGAATTAGGGAGTAAGGGGAGAAGAGCACGATCAACCAGCTCTGTTTCTAGTATGTATGGAAGGCAGAGAGGAACATCTCTGTGATGCATCAACAAGACTATGCTACTTATTTGCCTTCCAAAATTCACCTAGCTCAGTGACCTCTTGTAACAAAGCTGCCAAGACACCCAAAAGGAGGGAGATACGAACACCTTCATTTCCATTAAGAATTCAACAGGAAATTTCTATCCTCATTTATAGAAATATCAAGGAAGTCTATTTATATTTTCAAACCATTCCAACACTTATGACAGGATGCTCCATATTTTCCCACACCTGTTATGTAAAATAGTATTTCCTTTGGGTTTTTCTAAACCAACCAATTTTAAACTTGAATGGGGTGCTGCAAAGTGGGTGAGTCAACATCTCTGTCAGTCTGTGAAATACTGAACAAAAGAATCCAATAATTAGAACCAGGTTATCATCTTGGGAGATAAAGCAAAAGAGGCTTAGAGAAGGTTGGTGATCTCTTTAAGGTTATAAAAGAATTTCAGTTTTAAGAATGGGCACTCTTGACTCCCATTCATCACTGTAATTTAATTTTTTCAGAGTGTACCATATGGTCACACTCCTCCTTTCCAGAACTTCCCAAGAACTACTGTATCTTTCTTAGTCTCTAGCAATTAGGTAGGCAGTATTCCAAATACACAAAAACCATATTTTCATTTAAGAGTAGCAAAAAATTTTCTGTGTGTGTGTGTGTGTGTGTAAGTGCCCCGTTTCTCTTCCCAGTGTCTTCTGTGGAACTTCACCACCACCTCTGTTCAAGTAGCATATTTAAGAAGGAAAATAAAGCCATCCTGAGGTTCTACCTGTTAGCTCCTTCTCAGAACTTTTCTAGGGAATTAAGTGCTTAACAGCAAATGCTCAATGTGGCCTCTTGGGTATTCATCAGAGGAACTGGGCTTATAGTCAGGCCTCTAGTTCCTTCAGCTCCTCTGGGCTAATGATCCATGAGGAGCAGATGACCCATGAGGGGAAATTTTGAATTGGAAGGGGATGGATGAAGAATCAGCAAAGGAATAGAAAATAGGGTAGTGTCTTAGAATGGCACACTTGTCAGCTCTAATTATCCATACAAATAGATTTCAATACAAAGTGGTGAGTAATTAAAAAAATCCATTTGCCTATGGAAATGAGGGGCATAATTTATTTTGGCAGCAGATTCCCCTTGCTAATTATATTTTTCATAGGCTGAAATTAAAATTAACTTTCACTCTTGATCACACAGGGGCTGGATGTAGGCAAAAGGTTGTGGAACTTCCAGGGGGCAAAGGGCTGCCAGCTTAAGAGGAAGAATTTGTCAAAGTGAATTCTTCACATGGCAAAGCACTTCATGGATGGGAATGGTCACAAAACCAAAAAGTCAGATTCAGCAAACAATGGTGTTTAGAGATTTAGAATTTCTTCAGCCATTGCTCTACCACAAAGAGATACAAATCAAAGTCAGTAATGTCCCACTTGGTCAGAAGTATTAATGGCAAGTGATTCATGGACAACAAGTGTGGACTTTTTCCTTTTGGCCACACTATGGGACATGTAGAATCTTAGTTTCCCAACCGGGGAGAGAATCCATACCCCCTGCATCGGAAGTACCAAGTCTTAACCAGTGGACCAGCAGGGAAGTTCCAAATGTGGGCTAATTTGGTTGTCAGTACTTTGGGCATAGTCAAGAGCTTACTAAATACCAGTTTCTAAAAAAAAAAATACCAGTATCTAACAAGTAACTATTAAATGTCACTGTGCCCATTATATTCTATTAACCTCTCCCATTAGAAAAGGCTGGGAGGAATGAGTTACAAAGGACACAGAAGGAAACAGGGAGAAAATAATTCACTGCTGACAAATATCTACATAATTGCAGAATAAAACCCAGTATTTGGGGGACATCGTTCATTTAGAATTCTGTGTATATTTCTTCTTTGAATCATCCTCACACGAATTGCTTTCCCAGAAAACAACATTTTGATGTTAAAGCTCATTGAAAAGGAAAAGAACATAATGAACCTCTGTGAGATGAGAGAAGTGATCTTTGGAGGGAAAACTCCTGGAAGGCATTACCTTTAGAAAAATCAGTCATTTAGAAAGCTTTGCAGGAGGAGGGTAAAATAGGCATGCTTCTTATTAACATCCAAATAGTATTTAGAACAGAAGTGTTCAATTAAAGATGCTGCAGTTATAAAATTTTGCAGAACTTAATAAGATGATAACAATTTGTGTAATTATTATACTATTTTATACTACTTCATCACCACAACTTTAATGGGATTGAATTTGATTCTTTATTATTGGCATATGTGATTTTTTTCAGCCTATGTGATACTAGGTGAAGAGAATATTCATAATTTAAATTAAAATACCCATATTAAAATGGCCTTCTCTTTCCAGGTATATGATCTTGTTAATGTTGTTAGTGACTTTTATTTTGTCCAGTGACAGTTAAACAGGATCTGTTCCTTTTGAGACTTCTCATTTCAGAAAATTATCTAAATTCATAGAAAGGAAGGATCTACAACCTATAGAAAGGAGAGTGTATTTCTTTCTGACTTATTTACTTAATACTGATGCAATCTTTTCCAGGGATGCCTTTTTCCCCTCTTATGATGATTTTGCATAATTTAAGTAAAAGTAGAAAGTAATATGGCCCTTGTCAAAATTACACAAAAATTAGAGCTAAGTGGGCTGTAAATCATGGCATAAATGGGGACATGAGTCTCTAATTAAGGCTCTGAAAACAGAAAAAGATTTAATTCGGTAAAGTGTTAATGGGATTTTTACACATATTTCAGAAAGCATCTAGCCATCTTGAAAATGGATATGCAGTCACCAATGAATTAAGTAGAGGCGTGCTACATACAAGGACTTGTTATATTACAGAAATAATTTTTCTATTATATTACCATAGATTAAAATAAAGGCATCCCAGGTGGAGCAGCGGTAAAGAACCTGCCTGCCAATGCGGATTGGCAACACAAGAGATGCAGGTGTGATCCCTGGGTCAAGAAGATCCCCTGGAGAAGGAAATGGCAACCCACTCCAGGATTCTGGCCTAGAAAATACCATGGCTAGAGCAGCCTGGTGGGCTGCTGTCCATGGGGTTGTAAAGAGTCCGTTACAACTGAGCGAATGAACATACAGACACAGATTAAAATAATGAAAAAGCCTTAGGACTCTCATGATTACATATAGTCATAGTTTGTAAAGGGGAAGGATGATGGTATATTATGGCATAAAAATTTTGGGGGGGCTGCATCTCACATTATTCAGAATCTTAGTTCCTGACCAGGGATCGAACCCATATCTTCAGCAGTGGAAGCACAGAATCTTAATCACTGGAACTCCAGGGAAGTTCTTGGTATGATTTTTGAAGAGTGATTTTATTCAGGGAAAAAGTATGCTATTGTTTTCAACCAAAATAACTACTGTGAGAAGAATTTTTTGCAATACACTTGCAACACAAGAAGCAGATAGCATATTTACCTTGAGCCTTAGTAGAGGAAAATTCCCTTAAACTCTTGATTTTAAAAGGTTAATGAGCATTCACATCAGTGCGCTCTGGTATTAGAATGTTTTTATTTTACATCTAATTTCCTTTCCATATAGGCTGATAACATATAATAAATAGGTTTTCACTGCTCTTCTTTTGATAGTCCCAAAGGGGATTATGGCCATTGTCCTTTCTAGAATTAGTAATTTTAGTCCAATCCATGTTGATGATCATAGAGATGAAAAAAATTGCGTTTTACATCTGAAAAAATGACTAGCGTGTCAACTATCTAGGTTAATAATATTTCTCTATATTGAAAGCTTCCCAGCATGTCTTAATTTCCTCTTGCAGCTAACTAGAAAGTTAGCCTATGAGACCCAGGTTCAATCCCTGGGTCGAGAAAATCCCCTGAAGAAGGGAATGGCTACCCACTCCAGTATTCTTGCCTGGAAAATTCCATGGACAGAGGAACCTGCAGGACTACAGTGCATGGGGTCGTAAAGAATCAGACATGACTGAGTGACTAACAGCTGATGGATTACGTATACTTGGCGTGGTTAGGGAATCCTTGTTCTCAGAAAACAATAAGAATGTTTCTTGCAGATATTCTGGGAAGATGAAACTTGTTACTACATTGTAAAAGACTGAAAATGAGAGAAGAAAGGCAAGGCAAATTACTTTCCTATTAGGAAGTAAAAGGAAAGTAAAAACGAAATTGTAAAAGCCAAACAGAGTTTTTTTTGGTTTTTTTTTTTTCCCCTTTTTGGTATTTTTGTACACTGAAGATATACCCCAAACTGTCAGAACCATCTTAAATGGGGCATAGTTAAATTGAGTGCCTCTGATAAGGGGCTTTACCAGGCTATCAAAGTTTTAGATCAGCTGGATTGAATTTCCAGCATATTGCACATTTCCACACATTTATTCTCTCTCTTTCTTTCAGTGACACTACAAGGGCAGCCTTAGATACACTTCTAATTTGAGATTTTATAATGCAAGGGACATCTACGTTTTCAAGAAAGGGTGATATCATGGAAGCCAAGAGTAAGAATAACGAGAAAGAAAAAAAACTTTTGCAAAGAACATAGTCTGCATATCATTTCAGAGTCTGAAAAAAAAAAAAAAAAAGACCTTGTAGCTTTTTAGAGTAAAGAGCTATTAAAAAAAAAAAAAGCATTTAAGTGTACATTTGTTTCAAATTAAAGTGAAACTTTAAGGAGCCCTAGAGTTTAATTATTATTAACTAATAATTAATAATAATGCCAATCATGATTACTACTAAAATATCCTCTATCCTTGAACCACTCCAGAAAAACATGACTAATTCCTTCATTTTTCAGGTTTTCCTAAAAAAGGAAAGAAAAAAGGTAGTACATAGTATATTTTATAATCTTTTATTATGAGTACACAAATATATGGATACGGTAATTTTGAAAGGAGAGTTTCTTTTTGTTTGAGTGCTTTACAGGTTACATAAAGAAACAATGACTATCACAAGATCAATGATGCAAGAACAGAAAGAATGTAAGGAGAGGAAGTTCAATTTAAGACAATTTAAAAACAAAAATATTTGAAACTAGCATATCCTGGGGAAATGCCTTTTATTCATTTTTTAAAAGGAAATTACCCCCCTGAGTTCTGAACCTCATAATTAAAAAACAAAATGATAGGGAGTCAAGTTCCAAAAACGATACCTTGAATCTTAACTCCTTCTATCTTAGGTAGGATTAATCAGTATATACAACTTAAGGAAAAAAGAGGAAATGCTTAAATCAAATCATCAAAATAGCCAATATTCTCTTAAATTGTTTTGCACTTTTATTTCTTCTAATCATTTTCATTCCCTTCTGTGTTGCTGGAAATGATGGAAATAATCACCATAACGAATTCCCAGCACAAGGGTACAATGTGAAGGTGAACACCCACAGCATCACTGCCTGCACTGAGATCACACCAAGGTTCTGAAAAGAGAGCTACAAAAGCAGCAGCATGGGTGGAGGGAGCTGGGAGCCTTCCAGTCTAGCTGCCATCATTCTGTTACAGTCTCTCCACGGCTTCTCTCTCTCCTCTTGGCTTTAACCTTCTCTTTCCTGGTCATCTCTTGCCTGTATTTTCATCAGTAAAGAGTAGACAGAACCCAACTTGCCCATATAGGTACCTAACACTTTATAACCAGGATGGTGAAGTACTCACCAGGGAGCCTTTCGGTTTTTCCATATCTACCTTGGTTTTGATGTTTTTCTTGTGGTTTCCTTGAGTGCTGAGAGAGCTGCTGGGGAGACAGGAGCCCTGGGAGCTGCCCTTTAACACACTCCTCCAGGAGAGATTATTTGATCCACCTTCCGTCTGTTGAGCTGCTTTCTTATCAACTCTGCAGATAGAAAGTGATTCCTCTGATCAATTACATTGCTCTTCCTCAATCACTCTATTTATCCCAATCCTTTAATGTTTAAAGGAACCTCCATATATCTCTTTGTTTTTAAACCTTTGAGTGGTAAGTGTGTCTCACTGGCCTTGGTCAAATCTGCATCTGCTATGCCAGCAATGTGTCAATTTAGATTTGATATACAATAATTTGCTTTTATTTTTATGATTGCTTGTGAGATGAGGTGGGATATAAAATAAAAACCTGTGAGGAGTGATTGCTAAATATATTTCTTCTTTTCTCCATTTTAACTTATTTTATATTGGTGTATAGCCAATTAACAATGCTATCAAAGTTGCAGGTACACAGCAGAGCAACTCAGATATACATATACACGTGGCGCCCTGGATGAGAGTGGAGACTGGGGGAGAACGGCTAAATATATTCTGGCTTAAGATCAGCAGAATATGTAATTATCTCTGGAAAGTTTTAAGTGTAAGTTTGCTTGGTACAATAAGTGAGATCAGCATCCTTTAAAATGTATGTGTAATTTTCTTCCATTTCATGCCATGTGGATCCCTCATGATTTCTAGTGTAGGTTGAATTTCTATCAACCTTGATAAAATTTACCATTCTTTAATTTCAAAGACCATTGGTTTGGTTAACAGAGTAACATGGACTAAATTATCATTTTATTGCTAACTTTTATTCCATTGTTTAAATTCTGGCTAATGTATAAAAGATTGCTGTGATGCATTCCTGCTTGTCTGAAAAGCATGCTTGACTGGCATTCAATATGCAGGAGACGAGAAGCTCTCCTGGTTGGGTGTGGGGTGGGGTCCTGCACTGCTCTATACACTGCCACCCTCCCACTCTCTTTGCCAATACAATACCTGTTCAGAAGTTCTGTCATAAAGGTATCTTTCACTGAACATGGAACAGGGCTGGGTCTATTTCTTGATTCAAACTTCACTTGGTCATAAATGTCTGGCGGTGTTTTCAGGTTATTTCTGTTTTGCAAACCACTGTCTGGACCATCTGCCAACTCGATGTCCCTGTGAAGTTCATTTTCCATCTCACACTGTAGCTCAGGCTTCTTTTTCTCTTTCTTTCTCTCTGATTTCAGCTGTTTGTTTCCAAACCCTAAACCTTTTGCATCTTTCTTTTCTGCTTTGGTTTTGGAGACATCCATCTTCCTGCTACTGAGAGCCGGGAGCCTGCTCCTCCGAAAACCGAACCAGCTGGCAAAAGAAGGCCCCGGCTTCGGTTTTGCTTCCACAGTGGTGGACTTTGTTTGCACTTGGCCCTTTTCCACATTTTCCTGAATGCACAACATGACCTTTTCTTCAATTGTGGGTGAGACGGGGGCTTCTGGGCTTAACACACCGGCCCTGGTTGTAGAAGTGCCTGGATACCTTCCAGAAGTTTCTAGCTTGGATGTCCTGCTTGCTGTGAAGTTGCTGGGATGTGGTGTCTTCCCCTGGCTCTGTGGGCCTCCAGAGCTATCTGCTGGGGTGAGTGGGCACCTGCAGTGGTCGCTGCCTGGCTCCTCAGGCAGCGTCACCCTGGGGCCTTCTCCCTGGGCATGGGCCTGCTGCTCTTCTGTTCCAGCTGGGGTGAGGGGCTCTTCGGATTTTGGAGGAATCCTCAAAGGCAACTTGCTTGGGCTTCCATGCTGGCTGCTGGAGCTGCCTGTGCTCCCCAAGGAACTCTGCCTGGGGGAAGGATGTCCCAGGGGCCTCCCAGGGCTGGGGAGACCATCAGACACAGGGGCAGATGCACTCTTGCTGGGAGAGCCTTCGGTGGAAGAGCTCTGCCGGGTGAGCGAACTGCCCCTCTCAGCAGTGTTGGTAATAATCTGTGTCCGGACTTTGCCCAGCCCTTCTGTGGGGGGCGTGGGGGGCTTTTCCCCTGAGTGAACACTGAAACTCTGGCTGCGGGCTTTGGCTCCATTCATGCCTAGAGCTGGTTTCAGGTGTGGTTTGCTGGAGGACAGGGATCTTTTCACAGATCTGTCTTCTACTCCATCTTTTCTATCAGCCCCAGGCACGCTATTTTCCAGTGATTCTGGCATTGATCTTTCCAGGGGAAGCCCTTCAGCCAAACTCTCTTGTGCTGGTAAACCCACTGGAGATGCATTTTCTTCCCCTCCTGTGGTCTGAAGGCTGACTGGATTTCTGGAGGCCCCTGGCTTAGCCTTGCTCACAGCAACGGAAGTTTTCGAAGCTTCATTTAGACTGTCTTTTTCCTGTTTCCCTGGCACCGTGGAACTTTTCCTGAGCAACGGGGGAGACTTCATGAAAACTTTGAGCCCAACTGGGAGGCGAGTTTTCAGTCCTCTCTCATGAAGGTTTTGACAACCATGTAGGGGGTTATGGCTTTTGAAGGATGCTGATGATGAGGGACTGTTAACCTGAGATGATGGTGACTCATTTACCCCTAAGAAGGACGGCTTGGAAGGTGCGGAAACACTGCCATTCAACTGTTCTTTTCTCCTTGGAGATACACCTTTGGAGGACAGTATTTCCAGTGGCTCATGGGGGGAAGCATAGTTCTTGGGAGTCTGTAACCCTGTGTTGTTCGGTGTGGTCCCAAGTGTTTGGTGAGGTGGGGCTCTGGGGACATTTCTCTTTGGAGAGACTTTTGGGTTCTCTGGGATCATCACAGCAAATGAGCTGGAGGGGCTGTGAGCAGGGCTTCTCATCTGGATTGCTGTTTCTGCAGAGGGCAGTGAGGGAGCGAAGATGGGCTTTTTGAAGGCCACAGACGGTTTCTTCCCCTGCACATCTGTCAGGGTCTGGTTAAAATAAATAACAGGAGCAGAGGATCCTTTCAGAGGGGGCGATTTCAATACCATTCTTGCTGTCTCATTGGGGACCCTGCTTTCGGATTTGGCAGATGAAGGTGGCGGCAAAAAGTCATAACTGGGCCTGATGAGTAGGGAGACCGACCTGCCTGGAGGGGATGGGGGGGAGGGCGATTTCAACCCGGCCTCTGGCCCGGGATCACAGTGTTTATCCCTCGTGGGGGGCTCCCCATTGTCACTCCGTTCAGTGGGGGGCCTGGACAGCAACTGTGATGCTAGAATCTGACTCTTGGAGCTCTGGACCCAATCCCTTCTGCTGGACATCTTGGAGCCATGAGGAAGCTGAGTGGGGGGTTTTGGAATGTGTGAATCTGGCTGCAAATCAAAAAGGGGAGCTGGACCTTCAGTCTTTTTGAACTGTGAGAGTTTCGCTGGAGCTGGTGATTTCTCAAGAGTCACTGGGCCAGCTGAGGGCATCATAAGGAAGGCTTCAGGGTCCCTTACTTTTGATTTCTGAGGTGAAGACTTGCCCCTGGTAGGTATTTTTGTCAGACTTTTCTTCTGACAGATGCCTGTGCCCACAGATGACCTAGAACGACTCTCGCATGGTGTGACACGCGCCGGTTTGGCCAGCCTTTGAGTATTTTGCATCACTGTCCTGGGGTGGAAAGACACAGCAGGCGCCACGGCAGTGTCATCCACCTCATCTTGTGGAATGTTTCTTTCAGTTTCCTCTTCAGGCCTCTTTAAAAACGGGTAGTGTCTAGCCGCAGCCCCTGGCTGTAAATGAGCAGTTCCCTGAGGTGAAAGTTCAGTGTGTTCCGTCTGGGGCCCAGCAGGGGCCTGACGGATGGAAATCTCCTTTCTGGTAACAGTAACAAGGCCAGTCTGGTGAGAGCTGAACTCAATGGGCTTGCCGTCTTCTGCATCAAATATCACAGTAATACATTCTTCTGAGGAAGTCCGTTTTACAACCCTCTGCTGCTTAATGAAACTGAACGTCTTTGGCCTGCTCTCTAAATGGACGGGTACTTGGTTTTCTTCCTCCTCAGGAGACCCACGTGAAGATTTTTCAAATCCTGTGAGGATATCCAGGTTCTCCGTGGACTGGTCGGTATCCATGGTTGCAGACACATCCGAAGGGCTTTTCTCATCACTGCGCTCGATGTGCAGCTCGTCCAGGGTCTCCGTGTCATCAGTGTCTGAGGGCTGGAGGCTGAGGGCCTGGCAGCCCTGGCTGGGTGAGGCCTTCTCTCTCTGTACCCGAGGCCCCTGCATGCCTGGGCACAGCTTCTGCTCCAAGGGGCAGTTGCTGGCACAACCGGTCAGCTTCTCAGGCCTCTCCCTGGAGTAGACCGAGGAAGTGACTTCTGAACAGTGTTTGCCATTCAGCTCCCAGCCAAAGAGGCTGTCAGAGACACTGTGGGTTAATTTACAGCTGTGAAGCCTGCAGCCCTGGTTTGGAACCACTTGGACTGAGGCTAAGGAGGAAGCGTCTGCATCAGCCTCGTCGTGAGAATCCATGTCATAAACAAATGCCTTGTGGGGATCCGTGCAGGGGCTCCCCGTGTCTGTGGGTTTGCAGGGTGGATATTCCTTCAGGCTGCTACTTTTAATTCCTGGAGAATAGATTCCTTCATTGGAGTTCATGCAATCTTTATAACCCCATTTGGTTATCACTGATGGGGGTTCAAGTAACACTTTTCGCTTCTGGAGCTTTCTTAGTCCTTCCAAAATGTGGCTTTCCTTGATGCGAGTTGGAGGTAGTTCATCTGTAGGACTAGCAAAGCCACTCGGGAGCGAAGAGTCAATACTTAACCTTTTGTCCCAATTTTGTGATGACTGCTAGGAAAGAAAGAGGAGATATTAGACATGATTGAGCCCTGTGGATCACCAGTTTATAGAAGGAAAAGGTCATCATTAAACTTAGTTCATCCTAGTGGTTGATAAATATTCACATATAAATGTACTTATTCATTAGTTAATGCAAATTAGTTTATTATGTAGCAAAACTCTACTTTGCCAGGTCCTGAATTAAGGAGTGCATGATATAGATAAGTACAAGATAAGGTCCCTGCCTTCAAGGAGCAGGTGACCCAGGAGGAGTTGGGCTTAAGCACTGTAAGTCAAGGGAGCAAATGAGACATAGAAAACTAGTAGGTACTCTAGAGTTTCAGAGGAGGGAGAACACATGTGTGTTTGAAAAACCACAAAAAGCATATAAGCAATAATCTCCTTCCTTCTTTCCTTCCTTCGTTTTTATAACAAACTTAGCCCTAGAAAGAGGGATAGGTTTGCCTTCATTTAAAAGTAGAGGAGGACGTCCCTGGTGGCGCAGTGGATAACAATCCACCTGCCAATGCAGGGGACACGGGCTTGATTCCTGGTTTGGGAAGATCCCACATGCTGTGGAGCAGCTAAGCCCATGTACCACAACTCCTGACCTGTGTGCTGCAACTACTGAAGCCTGTATACCACAACTCTTGAGCCTGTGTACCACAACTCCTGAGTCCATGTACCACAACTTCTAGCCTGTGTACCGCAATTCCTGAGCCCGTATACCGCAACTCCTGAGCTGGTGTACCACAACTCCTGAGCCCGTGTGCTGCAACTACTGAAGCCTGTGTACCGCAACTCCTGAGCTCGTGTGCTGCAACTCCTGAGCCTGTGTACCGCAATTCCTGAACCCGTATACCGCAACTCCTGAGCTGGTGTACCACAACTCCTGAGCCTGTGTGCTGCAACTACTGAGCCCATGTACCACAACTTCTAGCCTGTGTACCGCAACTCCCGAGCCCATGTACCACAGCTCCTGAGCCCGTGTACCANAATGTGACAGGCATGCTGGTACTCCATGGCCATTGTGAGTTGGGACACTGTTAAACTTCTGGGTGATGTCTACCAGAGTATGTAAGAAGTGCCTTAAGAACCTTATTCCTCCTCTTTCAGGGAAGAGATGTCTCCAAAAGATCAAGGTTTGCTCTAATTGGAAAAATTTTAGCCAAAAGAAAAAAAAAAAAAAAGAAGAAGAAAGGCTGAAAGGGAGAGAGGAATAGCTATGAATGAAAAGTGCTGAGCTAGGGGCCCTGAGAGCCAGCAATATTCAGACAAAAAGAGGGAACACCTTCCTGACCATCTCCCCAGTCTGCTAAAAGCCAGGTCCCTAGCAGTCATTATTCAGAACTCCGAACATCTTAGCAAGAACAGTTTTGATAACACCCCAGGCTCCACACTTTGCATTGTAAGTCTGAGTCCAAGGGAATAAACTCTAAATTCAAGCTTGAAATCTTTTTCTCAGTTCTTGTTCAGAGTATGACAAATGTCCTTCCTCACCTGAATTTTCTGACAGTTATAGACGTTCCCTGGTTTTTTACACTTCTGACATTATAAACTAAATTCATACAGATGATAGAAAACTGACCTCCCAATATTCAGATTCAGGGCTTCCACACTCTTGTACTCTTCACTTTTCTTCTTCTTTTAAAATTAGTTTTTATTGGAGTATAATTGCTTTACAATGTTCTGCTAGTTTTCAGGTATACAGCAATGTGAATGTTATATTATACATACATCCACTCTTTTTTAGATTCGTTTCCCATATAGGCCATTATAGAGTATTGAGTAGAATTTCCTGTGCTATAGAGTGAGTTACATTTGTTGTCTATTTTATACATTATACCAATAGTGTATGTGTCAATCCCAATCTTTTTTTTCTTTAATATAAGGAAACTGTGAAAACAGCTATTCCGGATTCTTGACTTATACCAGTGTGCAAAGATGTTTATTCAAATCATGAAGAAATCTCTGTCATGTGAGCCTACTTAGCAGATGCAAGTCATTCCAGTCACAGGAGTTATTTAACAATCTGGTAAAGAAACTCCTGGCATCTGTGTGGAGACTTTCACTGAAGCTATGGTGCTTGAAATCTACCATAGCATTTTCTCTCTCTACTGTACCTCCTTCAATTTATAGCCAATTAGAGTTTTATGAGGCTATTGCATTGAATAGAGGAGGTCAATATATTACATTGCTATTTTTGAGCAGTAAATTTCCACAAAGCTAATGAGACTTCCAAAACTTTTGGTCATTTATTCTGAGAGAATGCGCCTCTCTCCCTATTCTCCAGAAGAAAACCTTCTCTTTGAGCTTTCATAGGATGCTCAGTCTGGGATGACTTGGCCTAGATGTGTATAAGAGACAGCTCCTGAGCCTGTGTGCTGCAACTACTGAAGCCTGTGTACCGCAGCTCCTGAGCCCATGTGCTGCAACTACTGAAGCCTGTGTACCACAACTGCTGAGCCTGTGTACCACAACTCCTGAGCCCATGTACCACAGCTCCTGAGCCCGTGTACCACAACCCCTGAGCCCATGTACCACAACTCCTGAGCCCGTGTGCTGCAACTACTGAAGCCCTTGCACCTAGTTCCTGTGCTCTGCAACAAGAGAAGCCACCACAGAAGCTAGTGTACCACAATGAAGACCCAGAACAGCCAAAAATAAATAAATAAATAAAAATTTTAAAAATATATATATTTTAAACTAGAGGAAATAATTTCCAGGTAGAAGAAATGGAATGGCAAAGACCTTAATTGGAAAAGTATGCTTAAGGCACACTTAGGGAATAATCAAGATAATCTGGCTCACTGTGCAGTGTTTATGGGAGGTGAGGAGGGTAAGAGGAAAAGTGAGTTGGTCCAGGCCTTATAGTCCCTTCCATTCTAATGACTGAAAGTTAGAATGTCATGCAGCTTCAAGACTTTATTTGATAGGCAGTGAATATCTATGAATTATTTATACACATAGAGCAGCTGGCCATTTGCCATTAGAACCCATAGCAATGATTGACCTACTAACTTTGAAAGGTCAATTTCCTGTTCTTCATATTTCTCCAAATACCAGTATTAGTTCTGGAGAAGTGACCAAGAAATGACATAGAAAAAACATGGCATTCTCCTCAGACATTCACATTTATCAAAATATTGCTAACAAGAAACAGAATGGCAGAGGAGGAAACTCATGCTGGCCGAGCATCTGCTGTGTACCAGCCACTGACCCAGTACTTTGACTTAATTTCAGAACAAGACCATGAAGCAGACAATACCAATCCTATTTTCAGAGGAAGGAAACTGAGATTCACCAAGATCTGTCCTTTGGAGATCATACAGTCAAGGAAGAGCTAGTGCCAAAGTTTCAACTCTGGTTTCCTGGGCCCTTTCTATCACTCAGTTCTGAAGTGGCTGCATGGGGATCTGAACCAGGCAGGCTGGCTCTAAAGTCTGCACATTAATCTTGAAGTGATACTGCTAGAGTCAGGTTTAGCCTCTGTTCTCCCCTCTCTATTAGTCAAAGTCATAACAGAGACCATAGGTTACTCCAACAGCCCTCTTCTGAATGGAAGTTGCAGAGTTTAATTACAAACTAGCACTCAGGGAAATTAGGAGGCTCAGAACTAATGACTTTTTTTAAAAAAGGCTGTATAATTAATGCTGAAGAATGTCTATGAATGAATCTGATACATGTTCTCAGTATCAATTTTGGCTAAGAGTTACAGCTCCCGTTGGCCTCTCCACTAGCTGCCCTGCTATCCTGGGACCCTGAACACTCACGCATACGCTCATAAGGAAACGTCAACTCAGTGTCACAAGCTTACTTTGGAATTTCAGATTTTTACTAAGCAGTGAGCATTTGCCTGCATTTGCTTACATAGTGGCTGAATGACGCTGCTGCTAAGGTAGGAGCCTGGGTTTAATGTCCACAGTTCTTTTCTATTTCTTAAATAGATAACTGTTTCATGCATTCTTTTTTGTTCTTGTTTTATTAAAGGATATTCTTGGTCTTATGGGAACAAATCCATCCCAACACCTGGGACTCTTCCAAGTCTTAGACTAATTCAAAGTCTAGCAGAATAGTTGAGGTTCTGGAGCCAACTGCTCAGTTCTGCTTATTGGCTATGAGACCTTGAAATAGATGTGTAATTTCTCAGGACCTCAGGTTATTCCTCTGTGAAAGAGGGGAAATAAGAAAACCTAAGTCATAAGTTATCATGATCATTAAATGAGCGAGTGCTTATGAAGTGCTAACAAAGCTGACACATGGTAATTACTCAATTACTAGAGCCATTTTCCTCCATGAAGGGCAGGCTAGTACATTTCCTGAAGGTTTCATTTCTGCCTTTCTGTTTCTACACAAAATAATACTAAAAATAAAATACTTATAAACTACCAAAGAGCCAATGGTCATATATTTGTTATTGTGTAAGCTAATTTCATGTTCAAATTTATATTGTATGTGTTTATTATGCCAGTTAATACTAAATGAGTACTTGGTACATAGTAAGAACTTAAGCTTCTGAAATAATGCCATTTAAACTGTTTTAATAGGACTGGGTCAGTTTGCTGGGTCTCTGAAAATTAAGATTTTTCTCTGGGGAATGTGACAGGCATGCTGGTACTCCATGGCCATTGTGAGTTGGGACACTGTTAAACTTCTGGGTGATGTCTACCGGAGTATGTAAGAAGTGCCTTAAGAACCTTATTCCTCCTCTTTCGGGGAAGAGATGTCTCCAAAAGATCAAGGTTTGCTCTAACTGGAAAAATTTTAGCCAAAAGGAAAAAAAAAAAGAAGAAGAAAGGCTGAAAGGGAGAGAGGAATAGCTATGAATGAAAAGTGCTGAGCTAGGGGCCCTGAGAGCCAGCAATATTCAGACAAAAAGAGGGAACACCTTCCTGACCATCTCCCCAGTCTGCTAAAAGCCAGGTCCCTAGCAGTCATTATTCAGAACTCCCAACATCTTAGCAAGAACAGTTTTGATAACACCCCAGGCTCCGCACTTTGCATTGTTAAGTCTGAGTCCAAGGGAATAAACTCTAAATTCAAGCTTGAAATCTTTTTCTCAGTTCTTGTTCAGAGTATGACAAATGTCCTTCCTCACCTGAATTTTCTGATAGTTATAGACATTCCCTGGTTTTTTACACTTCTGACATTATAAACTAAATTCATACAGATGATAGAAAACTGACCTCCCAATATTCAGATTCAGGGCTTCCACACTCTTGTACTCTTCACTTTTCTTCTTCTTTTAAAATTAGTTTTTATTGGAGTATAATTGCTTTACAATGTTCTGCTAGTTTTCAGGTATACAGCAATGTGAATGTTATATTATACATACATCCACTCTTTTTTAGATTCGTTTCCCATATAGGCCATTATAGAGTATTGAGTAGAATTTCCTGTGCTATAGAGTGAGTTACATTTGTTGTCTATTTTATACATTATACCAATAGTGTATGTGTCAATCCCAATCTTTTTTTTCTTTAATATAAGGAAACTGTGAAAACAGCTATTCCGGATTCTTGACTTATACCAGTGTGCAAAGATGTTTATTCAAATCATGAAGAAATCTCTGTCATGTGAGCCTACTTAGCAGATGCAAGTCATTCCAGTCACAGGAGTTATTTAACAATCTGGTAAAGAAACTCCTGGCATCTGTGTGGAGACTTTCACTGAAGCTATGGTGCTTGAAATCTACCATAGCATTTTCTCTCTCTACTGTACCTCCTTCAATTTATAGCCAATTAGAGTTTTATGAGGCTATTGCATTGAATAGAGGAGGTCAATATATTACATTGCTATTTTTGAGCAGTAAATTTCCACAAAGCTAATGAGACTTCCAAAACTTTTGGTCATTTATTCTGAGAGAATGCGCCTCTCTCCCTATTCTCCAGAAGAAAACCTTCTCTTTGAGCTTTCATAGGATGCTCAGTCTGGGATGACTTGGCCTCATTCAGCCTCATTTGCACTGGACATCGACAAGTCTTTCCGAGCGTCACAGCGATAGAGAATGTCTATAAAACTAATTGAAAATGTCTGAGTCAGTCTGAAGCATGGTCAGTTCCATTAGGCCAGGGCTCCTGTTCCAACTTGATATAAATCTGTGAACTTGGTGGGCTCCACCAAAGCACAGAAGGAAAATGTCTTTCTCTCTCAAACTCCCTCCCACAATGTCCTCATCATCTGAGATTAAGTCATCATTCCACTCCTCTCTGGCTGTGTGACTTCTAGCAAGGAACTCAACCTTTTAGAGCCAATCTCTCCTTCTGTGTAATGAGGAAGATAGTGTCTCCCCCTATGGCTTTGTGAGGTGAAAAGAACAAGGACTCAGCAAATGGGTGTTTCCTTCTTGGCCTCCCTCCCACCTTCTGCCTTCCTACCAGAAGAGGCTTTTTTTTCTGGTTTCCTCTGATAGAAGGAGCCTTACCCTTTTCCTGAGGTTCTTTCCATCATGCCACGTGTAGGAGGAGCCGCTGGAATACTCGCTGCAGGTGCTGGAGAGAGACAGCTCACTGCTGCTGTAGCTGCTTCGAGGGCAGAGATGACCAGAGATGGCAATCCCCATGCCAGGGCATTTCAAAGCAGAGGTTCCTGCTTTTGTGTTCAGCTGGCAGCCCTGAAAAAGCAGGACAGCTCTGAGCTAGGACTCTGCTTAGGGGAGAAGAAATGCCAACTCAACATCATAATGAGGGAGGCATGAATATAGTACTGTGGTTAGAAACGCAGACTTTGGGGTCGACAGACTAGGGGTTTCACTCTTGACTCTGCCTCAGACTAACATGTGTGGGAAATTATTTAATCTCTTAGAGCTACATCTCCTTTTCAAAAAGTGATAACGCTGCCTACCGTATAGGGTCACTGCTAGGACCAAGTGAGGTTCTAGATGAGATGCATGCAGCACAAGATCCAGCTTAGAAGCAGGTGCTCAATTATCACGAGCTGCCATCAGCATGAGGCAGAAGTATGACAATAGTAGTTTCCCATTTTATTCAGTCACCCTGGTTAAAGGACCACATCAATACCAAGTCATGAACCTAAGATGACAAAAGGAAGACGACAGAGCAACTTCTTTGGCTTAAGAGTTCAAGGGCATGAGCCCTGGACTGGAAGTCCAGCAACCTGGCTCTCAGGCTATACATGCCACCAGATATGAGATACAGAGCAAAGAAAACATTTATCCTCTGTGGATCTTAATGTCTTCCTGTGTAGGGTGGGCCAGTTCTACCAGATTACTCCTATGATCTGTATGGCTCTGATAACATCACTATAAGTCTGGGATCAAATGCCCAGGAAATTATGGCCTGTAGTGAAACACCAAAACGAAGGAGACAGGAAGCTCTGCTGTACAGATTCCAGGACTTTTCAGATCAGATCAGTTGGATGTTCAAATGATAAAGAGTTTCACACCAAACAGATCTGGGCCCTGCAAGAAGGATCCAGGCAGTTACATTTCTAGTGGGTCTGCACAAGGCACAGGTGGCAAAACCATAAACATCCCAGCAGATCTTGACAGCCACATTACAGGCCCCTAATGTAACAGATGACGCTCCACTAACTGGATGGGCTAAATTAATTTAGCATCCCGATTGCCAGAATGGAATCTCTCCATTACAGTCTCATTCCTGTCCCCTATCTAGAAAAGCTTTGTCTCAGGAACTCCTGGATGGGGGAACCATCTGTCTTCGTGTCACTGGCAGAATGGCAAAGCCTCTTACTTATGCTCTTTATTGACACTTTATGGGAGCCTTCAGTACCTGAGTACTTATCACTGGTCTCCAAATGCAGTTCCAACTGACGATGACTAAACACCGGTGTGGGGAAGGAAGGTGATGCTGCTCTGGGAGCCTTTGTGGCCAACAGGAAAACCCTGCATCAGTACAGAGGGTACGTTTAACCTGCTCTCCAATCGATATCCATAATGCTTAATAATGTTATATTTTCAATATCAGGCATCTTCCTTGCTACTGATACTTCATTTTGGCTGCCTAATAATCTCTTAAAGTGGTCTGAAAATGCCAGAGAATTTTACTACTCTATTTTCCCCCCTGAAATTTGGCTCTAAATATCACCGAAAGGAGAAAGTTGTCTTAAAATCCAGCTTTCAGCAATATCTTATTGATTTATGGTCTTGTTTATTGCCAGATGCAATTTCGTTAAGGGGAGTTCATGTTTATGTCTCTATAGCTGCCCTCCACACATGGTCCCAGTGTCAGGAGCACAGGCTGAAGGTTTCAGCCACTGCACACATCTGGAACATGCCAGAAACAGACTTTCAGAAACAGCACATCACAATCGACTTCTACTTGTGTGCTTTCTTTCTTCTCCATCCCATCCTCTGATATTTTGTTACTTGAGTCAGTAGGGTGGTGGTTTTTATTTTGGATGACCTCTCCTCTGAGGCTTTCCCAAGGGCTCAAGCAGTAAAGGATCCACCTGCCAAAGTAGGAGATGGAGGAGATGCAGATTCAGTCCTTGAGTTGGGAAGATCCCCTGGAAGAGGAAACGGCAACCCAATCCAGTATTCTTGCCTGGAGAATCCCATGGGCAGAGGAGCTTGGCGGGCTACAGTTCATGGGGTCATAATGAGTGAGACGCAACTGAGCATGCACCTCTGTTCTGATGGTTGTGTCTACCATTCAGGGAGATATTGTGTCTATGTCTTTTGAGGCCATCAGATCTAAACTTCTCCAGCAGCCTTTCTCACACACTGCACAGATGTTAGTCACTGTTTGCATTCTACTTTTCTCCACAGAACTGAAGCTTATATGTGATTTCCCTCTGTCTTTCTAATCTTTACCTTTTCACCTCACCCATCACAATTATACCTATTTTTATAACTCAATTCCCAGGTTTTTAACAAATATGCTTCTCTGCCCTGTTATCAACCCTGTGTGCACCTCTGATAGATGCTGGATTAAGATGACAGGAAACCAGAACACAGAAGATGTGCTAGGAGAGAAAAGCACTGTTCTCCCTCCCTTGACCTTGAACCTGAGATGCCCTGACATGACAGAGGGTACTGTGAGGAAGTGGGGAAGGCCCATCAATGTTATGTGGAGGCGGGCAGGGCTGGGGTAGTTATATAGAAAAGCATCCTTAAGCCAGGCTTTTCATACTTTAGTATTCACATGAGTCATCCCATATCTTGTTAAATATAGATTTGATTTAGCAATTCTGAGGAGGGGTCTGAAATGTAGTATTTTAAGAAATTCCCAGATGCTTTGAGGCTGCTGTCCAGGGCCTTTGCTTTGAGTAGAAAGTCCCTAGCTTAGGAAGAGCTTTGAGAGAAGATAACCTCTCATGTGAATTACCTGGTAGCAAGCTGTGTATCTCAGTCTGACCTGGGCTGTGCTGTGCAGGATGAAGGCAGGGGTCTGAGCCCTCCCTGGGAGCAGAGTACTGGAGAGAGGGAGTGTGTGTATAGTGGGCTGATTACAGAGTAATTCATTGACAAGAAGAGGAAGGGGCTAGTCCTCTCTACTGGGAAATTCTCCCACCTTTCCTGACCTTGGAGAATTGATGTTGGAATTTAAGAAGGGACTCAGAATCTATGACATCATGACTGAAAGTGAGCTCCTTTCTCCTGAGGTTTCTTCCCTCATCAGCACATGGTTATCATCGGGATTATCTGCTCATTTATAAGGTCATTTATAAGGTTTAAATCCTGGCTCTCTCACTGGCTGACTCTTTGTTTTTGGGAAAATTACTTAATTCTTCCACATTTTAGTTTCCTTTTTTCTAACCGGAGATAATGAAAGTTCCAGTCATATAAGATCAATGTGAAGAGTGATGGGCCTCTGGCAGTCAGTAATCATATGCTTCCCAGGTGGTGCTGGTAGTAAAGAACCCGCCTACCAGTGCAGGAGATGTACGAGACTTGGGTTCGATCCCTGGGCTGGGAAGATCTCCTGGAGGAGGACATGGCAACCCACTTCAGTATTCTTGCCTGGAGAATCCCATTGACAGAGGAGCCTGGCAGGCTACAGTCCATAGAGTCGCACAGAGTCAGACATGACTGAAGCCACTCAGCATGCAGGCCTGCATGCTTAATGACACTAAGTGATTATTAGTAACAATAAAGCTTAGGTTTTGCTACTATTACTAAAAGTTTTCTTTTAGTATGTGTGTGTCTTGGCTCTTCAACAAAATTATACTTTATGGCCTCCCTAAAGGACTCTGTATTTCCTTTAACATGCCATCATATCTGATGCCTTGCACATGGGGTCTGTGATGAGAAAGAGTCAAAAGTGGGTGTACTTTGTTTCTGGGGATCACTGATGTGACCTAGACAGGCACACTAGCAGGTACTTAACTCAGCTCTCATTCTCCATCTCTGCCATGTTCTTCTGTGGCTGTGACAGAAGAAAATTACTTAATTCTTGGGCCACATATTTTAGAATAGAAGACAGCCAGAGATCTCATTATGGCCCCCAATTCTCAGCAGGTACTGTGTTATGTACATGTCATATGTTATCTCATTTAATCCTCACCACAACTCTCAGAAATAGAACAAAAATATCATTCTTCTCATTTTCCAGATGGGGAGCCTGAGGCACTGTTAAACTGAAGCTTTAAAATCTTGTCCAAGGTCATGCAGTCAATACAAGGTTCTGATGTCAGACCCAGGTCCCAGCCTCTATGCTATAGCTCTAAGTGAGGCCCTTACAATAAGCAGAACTCCTGGACATATACGGACTGCCAAGCATCCTCCTGAGAAGAGTTGTAATAGATAGTTATTATTAATAAAATTCTTGTTTGCCTAAAGATGTATGTTGGTCTCCATTGCAACATTACCTTAATTATGTTGATTGAATTGACAAAGTACACTGTTTGCACTATTCAAAGTGTTTTTTTTTTTCCCCATAGTGTATTTTAGATTACCACCTTGAAGCACTCATATGCTTTAACATCCTTATTATGTGAAATGCAATACAAAATCCATAATTTTAGTTTAAAAAAAAGGAGAGAGACAGAGAATGAAGGCAAGAATTTCTTGGATTAAAATTTGTAACTTAAAAAATTCCTGATCTTAAGGCTATCTTTTATATTGGATGGCATTAGGGTCTTCAAGAATGTTTAAAGGTGACAGTACTCCACTGACATGCAATTCCAATCTAACTTGAGAATATTCACTTTTGATATAGACTCTCCTAGCTATACTCATAAATTTAGACAGTAAACTAAAAGGCCAGTTATCCACAAATGCCCATCAGTCATTGTTTTAAGACTAATATTTTTCATTATATATTTGACTCTTGTATTTTTCAAGCTATCTTTTTTTTTTTTTTTTAATGTCAATGAGAGTTAAAAAAACCACGCTGGTTAAAGTTTTGCAAAATAAGCACAAAGCTAACCCTAGCTAAAGAAAAAAAGTACAGCCCATGAATTTTTAAAAGTTCATACATAATATATCATAAAAGTAAGATGAGTAATATGGGACATGGGCTTTAATAAAAAGCTCCTTGACCATTTCTCTGCAACTTTGAGATATAATCAATACCCAAAAAAGGTATCCTGGGGACAAGGCAAGAGTTATAATATTTTTGCTGAGAGTGACATTTTCTACTTACTCTATCAGCTGGGGGATATGATGCTGAACTGCAGAGAACACAAGAAAGGAAAGTATTTTTATCTACCTGACAATGCTTCAAGGATGCGTTTTATGGTTCACTTGTGACATCATATTTGATGGAGGAAAATAGCCACCTGAACAAGTATTCTGAAGGCGACAGGGAAACTCACGTGCATTTCAACGTCAGTTCGTGACTGCGTCAGACTCTGGCTTCTTTCCCCATCTGAGAGTAAATCCCCGGATGAAAGATCTAAGATGCGTGAGTGAAGTTTCTGGGTAAAAACAGGCGGAAACTTTGAACAGTGTTGATTTAATTGCTTGTTTCGAAATCCTGCCTCAGACAGGTAAATCTCAAAAGAGCTGACACTTCTATATTAGATAACACATATCCTAACCCAATAAATGTTTATCTGAGGTTATTAGTGTTCTATATATATATACATGTGCAAATTACAGCTTACAAACAATAATCACACTTTCACAGTCTGTCAATATGTATTGGAAAGTAAGTAGTAAGGAAAAAGAAATAGTAAGAAAAATGTGAATACCCCAATATACTTATTAGCCAGCATGAAAATTAACTTTTGATATTCACATTATGAAACATTCACCATGTTAACCTTATTATGTTGAGCAGTGGTTAAAATTTGAGCAAATAATTATAAAAATGACCTTATTTCTAAACAGCATTGATCTTGTGAAATCTTCCCTTGCACACATTTCAACTCAAAGTCATTAATGTCATCTGTTAGGAACAATTAATGTGAATAGAAAATAATTGCATCAGGGATCTGGGGACTTCGAGGGTTTCATGCATTAATATTCACATGCTATTCGATTATATACTCAATTCTTTATTTCAGTTTTGCTTGGGTGGCCTCCTAAACCAGGGACATTTCACTATATTAATCTTTATCCTAATTACTAAGGCTTTTCTGTGGACATTAAATTTGATCTGTTTAATTGCAAATACAATAAAACTTGTGATTTATGTCTCATGTTTCTGCTAGGCTGATGACATTTTTAAAATGGTACTTGCAGCCTGGTTTGTCTTGGTTACAACTTTTGTGACTTCAGACACTAAAAAAATCGAATTGAGTAAGTAAATAATGTGACTGAGATGGCTCCCTCACCTCTGAAAAGTTTTTCTATTCCTTTGTCTCCCAGGAAAGGCCTTGCTGCATGCTGATGTTGATCTGGGAAATGACTGATTCTCTGCCATTAATTCCTGCTAGGATCATCTTAGCGTGCAGGGGTTTGCCGGACAGTCACGTTGTCCCAGCAGATCCATCATGGTGTCAGCAAGGATGTAAATGTCTCTAAAATGAGACCTGTTTTACTGTTTCCCATTTGACTTTCTTCAGGTTCAACTCGTGTGAAAGCCCTACGTACGTGGTTAGTTGGGAAGTGGCGGTTCAGTGGCTAGTCAAGTCCAACACTCGCGATCCCGCAGACGGTAGCCCGCAAGTCTCCTTTGTTCATGGGATTGCTGAGGCAGGGATACTGGAATGGGCTGCCATTTCCTTCTCCAGATCTTCCTGACCCAGGGTTCAAACCTATGTCTCCTGCATTACAGGTGGATTCTTTATTGCTGAGCTTGGTTAGTCAGTCACAACAATTTCCATTTAGCTCTCAGGATGAGCATGGTGGTAGGGTTGTGCTGTATCCAATTGCAAGAATAAAGGCTTTGTTTTTTTTTTTCCTGCTATGGATCAGTTCTCCTTCTTATCAGTGGAGCCTCAAACCACTTACTTCAGACTTATACTTTTGCTTCTCTCAACCTGTGTTTGTGGAGTTACTTTCACCAAAAATAACATAAATAACTGGTTGTTCATTATTTTGAAAATGCTAGTTTCTCCAAGAAAGTTAAGACATAGGTAAGTAGAACCAGGATGTTGTTTTTGCACAATTTCTATAATGCTTATCTCAAGCATTCTCTAGAGTATGAGTTCCCTGGAACCAAAGATCCTTCAAGACCCAAGACTTGTCACAATGTGAATGCTCAGTAAGTAACTGACTGATGCTTCTTATAGCCCATAAAGAAGAAGCTGTCTATATTTTCTCCACCCAAATCTGGGTTTTAAGGACTGAGAGAGTGCCAAAAAAATGATAACATTCTGACTTAAGAACACATTTATCATTATGCAAAGAGTCCAAGAAGTTATGGGAAATGACATTCAACAAAAGAAATGATGATTTTGAGTGGTATATCATGTGATTTGGGGGAAGAGTCCTTATAGATTAGATATCTGACTTCTTATTTGGTTAATGGTTATATTTCACTCCTTTTTTACCAGATATATGATGCCATCGTTTTGCTTTCAGCATGAGTATGTGTATATATAAACTCATCATCCTAAATGATGTTATATTTTATCTTATTTTTATCCAAGTGGTCAGGTTTCCCAGGTGGCTCAGTGGTAAAAAATCCGCCTGCCAATGCAGGAGATGGAGGTTTGATTTCTGGGTTGGGAAGGTCCTCTGGAGGAGAAAATGGCAACCCACTTCAGTATACTTGCCTGTAAAGTCCCATGGACAGAGGAGCCTGGTAGGCTTCAGTCCCTGGGGTCATGAAGAGTTGGACTAAGTGACTGAGCATAGTCAGTTTTCTCCACTGAAACACATGGAGTCATGAGGGAGAGGGTAAAGATCCTAGAGCAAGGGGACTTGAGTTTTAGCCCTAAGGTACAGGTTTTACCAGATCTGGGGATGTAACTGAATCTCTTTGTCTCAGATTACTTGCCAGCCACAAAGAGAAGGAAGAAGCTACTTAACCTACCTCTCAGGTAGGGAAAGGTACTGGCATAGTCAGAAAGGATAATAAATAAGACAGCATGGTGAAATTTATAGTCTTAAATCAATTAATTGTCATAACTGATGGTAATTTCTTAAATGTTAAGGTATAAATGAATCATTTACTGTTATAGTTTCCACATATGTAGGGAAAATAAAAATTGACTTAGATGAAAATAAAATCTACTTCTGTGTTAAGGCTGTAGGTAAGAAAATGATAGGTAAAGATCATCCTTTCACATATACACATTCTTCACGGTCAAATTACCACAAAAGCTCACCAGCCCACAGGTGTTATATTTCTTATAATAAGAATTTTAATGAAAGGTTTATATTATATATATACATATATATATATATATATATATATATAAAATAAATCATCAAAGGAGGAGAGAGAATATCACTATTCAAACTGGGACTGTGATATTATCTGGCCATAATTCAGATCTCAGGGAAAAGTAGGTAAAATGTATACATAGGGAAGTCAAAGTCAGAAATACATATTCATGTGTGTGTGTGTGTATATATATATATATATGGATTTTCAGCTTCATGGAGAAGAGGCTACTTTGTGTCACTATGCAGGAGGAGGGGTGAGGGTCTGTGAGACAAGAGGTGGTGCGGCTCAATCCACAGTCAGAGCGCTTGCTCACACCAGACTGAAGAGACCAAGGTCAGCTTTGGGGACCTGGGAATGCCAGAGCAGCCAGGGTCAGAAATACATGCCGCGTTGATGATTTTTGGGTGGTTACTCTGCCTTCTTCAGTCAGTCAGCTGTATTTTCTATTTTACAGTTTTGAATCTGTAACTCAAGGCTGAGAAAGGCTGAACTCAAGGCCAGCTGTCCATTATCTGGCAGGATGGAGGTGGAGTGGTCCCTTCACAGTGGCAAGGCTGGCTCCACAGCTCTCCAGCTAATGAACGCAGCAGAGACTGGGAATGGTACGCAGGCGGCCTTTCAGAACGGGGCTGGAGGGCCACTGTGCCATTTTCTGTCTCCTCTCACTCCCTGAGCTGCAGGTCTTCAGATGCTGCGTCGGCTTGTGGCATTTAACAGAATTCTACCTGTGGGTTTTCGCTCAGTACTGAGATGATGTCTCAACTGGAATGCAGTGATTGCTGAGGCCAGGGAAACACTGAGTCCTTATTCAGTGCTATAGGGTGAGGTTAAAAAGTAGATTATCTGATAAATGTGGGTAACATGGGAAACCAAGCAAAAGAGGGTGATGAGCAGCTTTTGTTTATTTACTGATGTATTCCCTAAAGTTTGAAAAGGAACATGTGATTTTTTTTTCACTTCAAGATGTCAGATGTAAAGAAGAACACACAAAACACATCATTTAACCATTGTTCCCTTATCTTTATTCAGATTTGGTGAGAGAATTAATCTGGTACCATAATCATCCATATAAATTATTCTCCCTTTCAACTAAGAAAACCAAATTCCTGGAAAGAGGAGATTATGAGAGTGGATATGGCATGCATCTGGTTAATGGGCTCTACCACCGTGAGTGACAGGTTCAGCAACAAGAGGTAGGTGCGGCTCTGTGCTTCAACTTGATCTGCTTCAATTCTCCTCATTTACTCAGCCTCGGTGAATGCTCTAGCAGCAACATCCTGAACTCTACCCTGTCCGGTTTCATATTCTCTAGAGTTCTTTCTCTCCTTGTGGAAAAGTTCTCTCAGTCAAAGGAGATGGCTCCTCCGCCCCCAATTCTTGAATTCCTGTTTTACTTATGAAGTGAGGTCTGCTATTGCCAAATGATCCAGAGCTAAAGTTTCTTTACTGACTATATCTTCCTGAATTCTATTATCTATTTCTAAAGCACTCTACCAACATTAGAAGGTATTTTCCTACTCTCCAAAAATTTCATAGCAGGATATTTAGAGGAGGAGTAGAAGACTTTCTTGGGATTGGCCCACTCGCCATTGGTATCTTCGGTCATTGAGCACCCTCTGCAAGAGACACAGTACCAGCAGCTGCCGCTCGTCATTTCTTGTGTCAGAGCTTGTGCTCACCTGCTCCTGCTCACTCCCTTGTGGAGCGCTGCTGCTCCTACTGTCTTGTGAGCTGGCTGCTTATTTGTGCTTGGCCTTGAGTCAGGCTTCTCCGATTGCTCAGTCGTAAAGAATCTACCTGCAATGCAGGAGACTCAGGTTTGATCCCTGGATCGGGAAGATCCCCTGCAGGAGGGCATGGCAATTCACTCCAGTATTCTTGCCTAGAAAATCCCATGGAAATAGGAGCCTGGTGGGCTAGAGTCCATACAGTTGCAAAGAGCTGGACATGACTGAAGCGACTGAGCATGCGAGAGTGCTCCCTCACAGATCTACTTGTTGTAGGAAAAGTGGAACACCAGAGGACAGTCATGGTTCACGTATTGAGTGAGCCCCTGGGACAGCTGCCGAGTGAGGGTCCTTGGCTTTATGCAGGAAAGAATTCAAGAACAAGTCACAGTAAAGTGAAACCAGGTTTATTTAGAGAGATATACTCCAGAAACAGAGTGTGGGTGGTCTCAGAAGACAAGAGACTGCACCAAAATATAGGGTGGTTAGTTTTCACGGGCTGGGTAATTTCACAGGCTAAAGAGTGGGAGGATTATTACAACTATTTTGGGAAAGGAGTGAAATTTCCAAGAACTGGGGTGTTACCCACTTTTTGGTTTATATGGTCAGCCTCAGAACTGTCCCATGTTTCATGTACATCATGAGAATTGCTGGGCTGGATGAAGCACAAGCTGGAATCAAGACTGCTGAGAGAAATACCAATAACCTCAGGTATGCAGATGACATCACCCTTACAGCAGAAAAGAAAAGAACTAAAGATCCTCTTGATGAAAGTGAAAGAGGAGAGTGAAAAAGTTGACTTAAAACTCCACATTTGGAAAACTAAGATCATGGCATCTGGTCCCATCACTTCATGGCAAATAGATGGGGAAATAATGGAAACAGTGACAGACTTTATTTTTTGGGCTCCAAAGTCACTGCAGGTGGTGACTGCAGCCATGAAATAAAAGGACGCTTGCCCCTTGGAAGAAAAGTCATGCCCAACCAAGACAACCTATTAAAAAGCAGAGACATTCCTTTGCCAACAAAGGTCCGTCTAGTCAAGGCTGTGGTTTTCCCAGTGGTCATGTGCGGATGTGAGAGTTGGACTATAAAGAAAGCTGAGCGCCGAAGAATTGATGCTTCTGAACTGTGGTGCTGGAGAAGACTCTTGAGAGTTCCTTTGACTGCAAGAAGATTCAACCATCCCATCCTAAAGGAAATCACTCCTGAATATTCATTGGAAGGACTGATGCTAAAGCTGAAACTCCAATACTTTGGCCATCTAATGTGAAGAGCTGACTCATTGGAAAAGACTCTGATTCTGGGAAAGATTGAAGGTGGGAGGAGAAGGGGATGACAGAGGATAAGATGGTTGGATGGCATCACCGACTCGACGGGCATGAGTCTGAGTAAGCTCCAGGAGTTGGTGATGTACAGGGAAGCCTGGCATACTGCAGGCCATGGAGTTGCAAACTGTTGGACATGGCTGAGTGACAGAACTGAACTGAACTGAATGGTCTACTAGAGTCTAATGAGCCTGATGAGGCTTAAGGTCTACTAGAAGTAAAGTCTTCCACCATCTTGGGCCTATTTAAGTTCTGTTTTGCTGTTGTTTGTTTATTTATTTATTTGCTCTGTGGGTTTTTTTTTTTTTAAATCATATCCTATTCTTAATGGTTGTGTCATTCTTTTGATGGTTGTACCCTGCCACCTTCCTTCCTGTCTCATAGTGGCCTGAATCTTAGGCTGATTTCTTGGATGAAGAACTTACTGCTTCTTCAGCTGTGGCTTTGTTTTCAGATTGTCCTGCTTCCACCTTAGAGAGCTGATCTCGGCTCACAACTTCCAGAGAGCTTCCTAGAGCCCCATTCCTGCTCTCTTAACTCAGCCCCAGGCTGGTCCCAGGTGGTGTATTTCATCTCCTTTAATCCCAACACAAGGGAAGCAAGTTTGGAGTGTGTAATTATGAAATCCTCTGAGCAGCTACGGATTTTGCCAGTTCTATAGTTTTCCTATGATGAAAGTTAAACCTTGGCTATCCACTGTTACGGGGGTGGAAAACATGTGTGGTGGATTTGGTATATGTTTAACAGACTTGTTCTAAATATGGCTTGAATTAGACATCACCAAGTGAAAAGCCTTGTTCCTTCTGTTGAGTAATAAAGTGATTTTCACAGATATGCGCAAGGCTCTGAAGGGAGGTTCAAGGAAATCTCCTAAAATGACTTGGAGCCTGATAAAGATAATTTTTCTTTGGAAGCTTTACTCACCAAATGACCATTCAAAAACCCCAAGTTTTATCTTACTGACACACTAGATTTACATTTTTACTTATATTTTGCCACACTCAGAAATTTGATTTTTCATCATCCCTTCCAAATCCCATCAAGAGATATTGTGGCAGACCCTTGGTTCACATTTCAGAGGTTTCATTCCATTCCATTAAGAATTTATCATAAAACTGAATATTATATAACAGTGTATTACATAACTGAGTATTATATGGTCCTTTCTTAGATTCACAAAAATTTGAGCCTAGGACAAATGTTTTTGGATAAAAGCTAATGTTTAATTACTTATGTCATTATTTCCATTTGNAAAAAATCGAATTGAGTAAGTAAATAATGTGACTGAGATGGCTCCCTCACCTCTGAAAAGTTTTTCTATTCCTTTGTCTCCCAGGAAAGGCCTTGCTGCATGCTGATGTTGATCTGGGAAATGACTGATTCTCTGCCATTAATTCCTGCTAGGATCATCTTAGCGTGCAGGGGTTTGCCGGACAGTCACGTTGTCCCAGCAGATCCATCATGGTGTCAGCAAGGATGTAAATGTCTCTAAAATGAGACCTGTTTTACTGTTTCCCATTTGACTTTCTTCAGGTTCAACTCGTGTGAAAGCCCTACGTACGTGGTTAGTTGGGAAGTGGCGGTTCAGTGGCTAGTCAAGTCCAACACTCGCGATCCCGCAGACGGTAGCCCGCAAGTCTCCTTTGTTCATGGGATTGCTGAGGCAGGGATACTGGAATGGGCTGCCATTTCCTTCTCCAGATCTTCCTGACCCAGGGTTCAAACCTATGTCTCCTGCATTACAGGTGGATTCTTTATTGCTGAGCTTGGTTAGTCAGTCACAACAATTTCCATTTAGCTCTCAGGATGAGCATGGTGGTAGGGTTGTGCTGTATCCAATTGCAAGAATAAAGGCTTTGTTTTTTTTTTTCCTGCTATGGATCAGTTCTCCTTCTTATCAGTGGAGCCTCAAACCACTTACTTCAGACTTATACTTTTGCTTCTCTCAACCTGTGTTTGTGGAGTTACTTTCACCAAAAATAACATAAATAACTGGTTGTTCATTATTTTGAAAATGCTAGTTTCTCCAAGAAAGTTAAGACATAGGTAAGTAGAACCAGGATGTTGTTTTTGCACAATTTCTATAATGCTTATCTCAAGCATTCTCTAGAGTATGAGTTCCCTGGAACCAAAGATCCTTCAAGACCCAAGACTTGTCACAATGTGAATGCTCAGTAAGTAACTGACTGATGCTTCTTATAGCCCATAAAGAAGAAGCTGTCTATATTTTCTCCACCCAAATCTGGGTTTTAAGGACTGAGAGAGTGCCAAAAAAATGATAACATTCTGACTTAAGAACACATTTATCATTATGCAAAGAGTCCAAGAAGTTATGGGAAATGACATTCAACAAAAGAAATGATGATTTTGAGTGGTATATCATGTGATTTGGGGGAAGAGTCCTTATAGATTAGATATCTGACTTCTTATTTGGTTAATGGTTATATTTCACTCCTTTTTTACCAGATATATGATGCCATCGTTTTGCTTTCAGCATGAGTATGTGTATATATAAACTCATCATCCTAAATGATGTTATATTTTATCTTATTTTTATCCAAGTGGTCAGGTTTCCCAGGTGGCTCAGTGGTAAAAAATCCGCCTGCCAATGCAGGAGATGGAGGTTTGATTTCTGGGTTGGGAAGGTCCTCTGGAGGAGAAAATGGCAACCCACTTCAGTATACTTGCCTGTAAAGTCCCATGGACAGAGGAGCCTGGTAGGCTTCAGTCCCTGGGGTCATGAAGAGTTGGACTAAGTGACTGAGCATAGTCAGTTTTCTCCACTGAAACACATGGAGTCATGAGGGAGAGGGTAAAGATCCTAGAGCAAGGGGACTTGAGTTTTAGCCCTAAGGTACAGGTTTTACCAGATCTGGGGATGTAACTGAATCTCTTTGTCTCAGATTACTTGCCAGCCACAAAGAGAAGGAAGAAGCTACTTAACCTACCTCTCAGGTAGGGAAAGGTACTGGCATAGTCAGAAAGGATAATAAATAAGACAGCATGGTGAAATTTATAGTCTTAAATCAATTAATTGTCATAACTGATGGTAATTTCTTAAATGTTAAGGTATAAATGAATCATTTACTGTTATAGTTTCCACATATGTAGGGAAAATAAAAATTGACTTAGATGAAAATAAAATCTACTTCTGTGTTAAGGCTGTAGGTAAGAAAATGATAGGTAAAGATCATCCTTTCACATATACACATTCTTCACGGTCAAATTACCACAAAAGCTCACCAGCCCACAGGTGTTATATTTCTTATAATAAGAATTTTAATGAAAGGTTTATATTATATATATACATATATATATATATATATATATATATAAAATAAATCATCAAAGGAGGAGAGAGAATATCACTATTCAAACTGGGACTGTGATATTATCTGGCCATAATTCAGATCTCAGGGAAAAGTAGGTAAAATGTATACATAGGGAAGTCAAAGTCAGAAATACATATTCATGTGTGTGTGTGTGTATATATATATATATATGGATTTTCAGCTTCATGGAGAAGAGGCTACTTTGTGTCACTATGCAGGAGGAGGGGTGAGGGTCTGTGAGACAAGAGGTGGTGCGGCTCAATCCACAGTCAGAGCGCTTGCTCACACCAGACTGAAGAGACCAAGGTCAGCTTTGGGGACCTGGGAATGCCAGAGCAGCCAGGGTCAGAAATACATGCCGCGTTGATGATTTTTGGGTGGTTACTCTGCCTTCTTCAGTCAGTCAGCTGTATTTTCTATTTTACAGTTTTGAATCTGTAACTCAAGGCTGAGAAAGGCTGAACTCAAGGCCAGCTGTCCATTATCTGGCAGGATGGAGGTGGAGTGGTCCCTTCACAGTGGCAAGGCTGGCTCCACAGCTCTCCAGCTAATGAACGCAGCAGAGACTGGGAATGGTACGCAGGCGGCCTTTCAGAACGGGGCTGGAGGGCCACTGTGCCATTTTCTGTCTCCTCTCACTCCCTGAGCTGCAGGTCTTCAGATGCTGCGTCGGCTTGTGGCATTTAACAGAATTCTACCTGTGGGTTTTCGCTCAGTACTGAGATGATGTCTCAACTGGAATGCAGTGATTGCTGAGGCCAGGGAAACACTGAGTCCTTATTCAGTGCTATAGGGTGAGGTTAAAAAGTAGATTATCTGATAAATGTGGGTAACATGGGAAACCAAGCAAAAGAGGGTGATGAGCAGCTTTTGTTTATTTACTGATGTATTCCCTAAAGTTTGAAAAGGAACATGTGATTTTTTTTTCACTTCAAGATGTCAGATGTAAAGAAGAACACACAAAACACATCATTTAACCATTGTTCCCTTATCTTTATTCAGATTTGGTGAGAGAATTAATCTGGTACCATAATCATCCATATAAATTATTCTCCCTTTCAACTAAGAAAACCAAATTCCTGGAAAGAGGAGATTATGAGAGTGGATATGGCATGCATCTGGTTAATGGGCTCTACCACCGTGAGTGACAGGTTCAGCAACAAGAGGTAGGTGCGGCTCTGTGCTTCAACTTGATCTGCTTCAATTCTCCTCATTTACTCAGCCTCGGTGAATGCTCTAGCAGCAACATCCTGAACTCTACCCTGTCCGGTTTCATATTCTCTAGAGTTCTTTCTCTCCTTGTGGAAAAGTTCTCTCAGTCAAAGGAGATGGCTCCTCCGCCCCCAATTCTTGAATTCCTGTTTTACTTATGAAGTGAGGTCTGCTATTGCCAAATGATCCAGAGCTAAAGTTTCTTTACTGACTATATCTTCCTGAATTCTATTATCTATTTCTAAAGCACTCTACCAACATTAGAAGGTATTTTCCTACTCTCCAAAAATTTCATAGCAGGATATTTAGAGGAGGAGTAGAAGACTTTCTTGGGATTGGCCCACTCGCCATTGGTATCTTCGGTCATTGAGCACCCTCTGCAAGAGACACAGTACCAGCAGCTGCCGCTCGTCATTTCTTGTGTCAGAGCTTGTGCTCACCTGCTCCTGCTCACTCCCTTGTGGAGCGCTGCTGCTCCTACTGTCTTGTGAGCTGGCTGCTTATTTGTGCTTGGCCTTGAGTCAGGCTTCTCCGATTGCTCAGTCGTAAAGAATCTACCTGCAATGCAGGAGACTCAGGTTTGATCCCTGGATCGGGAAGATCCCCTGCAGGAGGGCATGGCAATTCACTCCAGTATTCTTGCCTAGAAAATCCCATGGAAATAGGAGCCTGGTGGGCTAGAGTCCATACAGTTGCAAAGAGCTGGACATGACTGAAGCGACTGAGCATGCGAGAGTGCTCCCTCACAGATCTACTTGTTGTAGGAAAAGTGGAACACCAGAGGACAGTCATGGTTCACGTATTGAGTGAGCCCCTGGGACAGCTGCCGAGTGAGGGTCCTTGGCTTTATGCAGGAAAGAATTCAAGAACAAGTCACAGTAAAGTGAAACCAGCTTTATTTAGAGAGATATACTCCAGAAACAGAGTGTGGGTGGTCTCAGAAGACAAGAGACTGCACCAAAATATAGGGTGGTTAGTTTTCACGGGCTGGGTAATTTCACAGGCTAAAGAGTGGGAGGATTATTACAACTATTTTGGGAAAGGAGTGAAATTTCCAAGAACTGGGGTGTTACCCACTTTTTGGTTTATATGGTCAGCCTCAGAACTGTCCCATGTTTCATGTACATCATGAGAATTGCTGGGCTGGATGAAGCACAAGCTGGAATCAAGACTGCTGAGAGAAATACCAATAACCTCAGGTATGCAGATGACATCACCCTTACAGCAGAAAAGAAAAGAACTAAAGATCCTCTTGATGAAAGTGAAAGAGGAGAGTGAAAAAGTTGACTTAAAACTCCACATTTGGAAAACTAAGATCATGGCATCTGGTCCCATCACTTCATGGCAAATAGATGGGGAAATAATGGAAACAGTGACAGACTTTATTTTTTGGGCTCCAAAGTCACTGCAGGTGGTGACTGCAGCCATGAAATAAAAGGACGCTTGCCCCTTGGAAGAAAAGTCATGCCCAACCAAGACAACCTATTAAAAAGCAGAGACATTCCTTTGCCAACAAAGGTCCGTCTAGTCAAGGCTGTGGTTTTCCCAGTGGTCATGTGCGGATGTGAGAGTTGGACTATAAAGAAAGCTGAGCGCCGAAGAATTGATGCTTCTGAACTGTGGTGTTGGAGAAGACTCTTGAGAGTTCCTTTGACTGCAAGAAGATTCAACCATCCCATCCTAAAGGAAATCACTCCTGAATATTCATTGGAAGGACTGATGCTAAAGCTGAAACTCCAATACTTTGGCCATCTAATGTGAAGAGCTGACTCATTGGAAAAGACTCTGATTCTGGGAAAGATTGAAGGTGGGAGGAGAAGGGGATGACAGAGGATAAGATGGTTGGATGGCATCACCAACTCGACAGGCATGAGTCTGAGTAAGCTCCAGGAGTTGGTGATGTACAGGGAAGCCTGGCATACTGCAGGCCATGGAGTTGCAAACTGTTGGACATGGCTGAGTGACAGAACTGAACTGAACTGAATGGTCTACTAGAGTCTAATGAGCCTGATGAGGCTTAAGGTCTACTAGAAGTAAAGTCTTCCACCATCTTGGGCCTAGTAAGTTCTGTTTTGCTGTTGTTTGTTTATTTATTTATTTGCTCTGTGGGTTTTTTTTTTTTTTTAAATCATATCCTATTCTTAATGGTTGTGTCATTCTTTTGATGGTTGTACCCTGCCACCTTCCTTCCTGTCTCATAGTGGCCTGAATCTTAGGCTGATTTCTTGGATGAAGAACTTACTGCTTCTTCAGCTGTGGCTTTGTTTTCAGATTGTCCTGCTTCCACCTTAGAGAGCTGATCTCGGCTCACAACTTCCAGAGAGCTTCCTAGAGCCCCATTCCTGCTCTCTTAACTCAGCCCCAGGCTGGTCCCAGGTGGTGTATTTCATCTCCTTTAATCCCAACACAAGGGAAGCAAGTTTGGAGTGTGTAATTATGAAATCCTCTGAGCAGCTACGGATTTTGCCAGTTCTATAGTTTTCCTATGATGAAAGTTAAACCTTGGCTATCCACTGTTACGGGGGTGGAAAACATGTGTGGTGGATTTGGTATATGTTTAACAGACTTGTTCTAAATATGGCTTGAATTAGACATCACCAAGTGAAAAGCCTTGTTCCTTCTGTTGAGTAATAAAGTGATTTTCACAGATATGCACAAGGCTCTGAAGGGAGGTTCAAGGAAATCTCCTAAAATGACTTGGAGCCTGATAAAGATAATTTTTCTTTGGAAGCTTTACTCACCAAATGACCATTCAAAAACCCCAAGTTTTATCTTACTGACACACTAGATTTACATTTTTACTTATATTTTGCCACACTCAGAAATTTGATTTTTCATCATCCCTTCCAAATCCCATCAAGAGATATTGTGGCAGACCCTTGGTTCACATTTCAGAGGTTTCATTCCATTCCATTAAGAATTTATCATAAAACTGAATATTATATAACAGTGTATTACATAACTGAGTATTATATGGTCCTTTCTTAGATTCACAAAAATTTGAGCCTAGGACAAATGTTTTTGGATAAAAGCTAATGTTTAATTACTTATGTCATTATTTCCATTTGGGGATACAAAGATAAAACACTCTATTTGCATTCGGTCATCCTGCCGATGCCAGAGCACATCTTTTGAATATTCTCTTAGAGGTCCTTTAAAAATATGTCCATCAAAATTTGATCTCATTTCAGAGTCTAAAATTTTTATAGCTATTTTTTTAGCCATCTACAACAGTCCTTGCTGCAATTATTATTTTCCATGACAACTTTCAGATTTTCCTCACATAACCATTTTCTGCGCCCTTAGTGCATTCTGTTTCACTCTGGATGGTGCTTCTGCAAATGACATGGTTCTACATCCTCTTTTCTACTTCTCTGGGATCCAAGGTTATAAAATGTTTTGAAACAATTATTTCAAAGCGATATTCAAAACCTTCTTCAAGGGTCCCTGCTACCATGACAACCTAATTACCCAGTGGCTGCCTTAGGGAGCATTTCGTTTGGTGACTAGGGAGTTTATTTGAGGCTTCTGCAGCTTAGACTGATGACTAGAGTGTCTCAAATCTGTCCTGTTCTGAAATTCCATGAAGAGTGCCCTGAGGTCCTGCTGGGAGAGGACCAATGAGACATGGATTAGGATGTAAACAGCAAACCTTGGCCTCAGGAGTTTCCACTCTAATTAGTCCAACAAGAAGCATTTATGAAGTATCTACTATGTGAGAGTCCTAACTATGAACCATGAACAGACTCAAAGAAGCTCATTAGTGTAATATACAATGTGAACGAGGAGCCTGGACACACCGATGAGAAAAAAAACAAACCACAGAGGCATTTTTAAGGCAGGATATACAAGAGAGATGCAGGAAGAGAAAGACAGAGGTACAGGTGGAGGTGAGAGGTCGGGGTCAGTGTGGCAGCACGGTTCACGGTTAAATACGCGCTGTTGCGCTGTGAGCTGGGCTCAGGTGCTCAGTTGCACCCGAACTCTGTGTGACCCCAGGGACTGTAGCCCACCAGGCTCTTCTGTCTGTGGAAATTTCTAGGCAAGAATACTGGAGTGGATAGCGGTTTAGACCCAGGGATCTAACCCACATCTCTAGCGTCTCCTGTGTTGGCTGCCAGATTCTTTATCATTAGCGTCACCTAGGAAGCCCTATAAATAAGATAATATTCTGTGCAAAAAATGTTTAGGCCACAGGTACTTCGGTCTCCCTGTCCAGCTCGCAAATCGCTTGGTCTCTTTACATAAAACAAACAAGAAGGAATCGTAAGCATTTAATATGTAACAGCCAAGTGACAGAAGTTCGGAAACAGGATGCAGAGTGAGTGAGGGATTAGCCCACTCAGACCTGGGAAGAGCCAGTTCCTAATGGTGATTCACACCTGCCTCCCAACCCTAAAACTCTCCGAAGCTTCACTTTTGTCTTTTTCTGACTCTGATCTGAGAGAGGAAGTGATTTAGCACAGTCTGAGCCTATTCTGGGATCTAAGAAATAGAGAAGTGCCTTGAAATTTCCATTTTTATCACTAATTACTTTAACAGGTACTTTAATAAGTGCTTTGCAATTGCCCCTGCTGTTTTGTAAAATTATCTACACTGCATTTTACATTTTTAATCAAGCTTTATTTTTGAAAAATCTCCTGGATTTCTGAAGGTTTTTGACTTTTACATTTGGGGGAAAATTTTTTCCTCTGATTTCATGGAACTAAAGGGATTAGGGAGAAAAACAACTTGACCTTCTATTTTTTGCCAGACTTAATAGTGATGGTCACTAGAGTCGAATACTCCGTTTATTAAGAAGAAATGATTCACTTCCTGCCCTGTGAGGGAAAGGGACGCTGAGTGAAGTCCCTTCCTGGATCTTATCTCATGAATCCTCACACTGCTGTACAGAAGAAGGTAACTTCTTAATTTTTAAGGGTGAAGAACTCAAACAACCGAAGCTAAGGACGGTATCCAGAGTCACAAGGATATACTCCAGTAAGTGGCAGAAGCAGAATTCTCTCCCAGGTCTCCCTTACTACTGAGTTCAAACTCTACCCCATTATGTTCACTTATCCCCTCAAGGAAGGAAACAGCCTCATAGGTATCTTCTGCAAGATGAGTTGCTTCAATTCAGTTCAATTCAATTGCTCAGTCCTGTCCGACTCTTTGCGACCCCATGGAGTGCAGCACGCCAGGCCTCCCTGTCCATCACCAACTCCCTGAATTTACTCAAACTTGTGTCATGAGTTACTTATTTTTGTCTAAATTCTAAGCCCATAATTTAAGCTATTCCCATTAAGTGAATGCTATTATCTTGGGAATTTTCTTGTTCTCAGAGGCAGATAATAACTAAAAAAGAAGTATTCATAACAACAATAGTAACAATAGCTGTGACAACTGATTAAGCTTTTTTTAGCACTAAGTATCTATTTTCACAAATTTTATCATTGTAAATCCTTATTGCAATTCACAGTAAAGACTATAATTATCCCCATTTACAGGTGAAGAAATGTTGGTTCATAGCTAAAATTATTTTCTAAGGTCCCATAAATCATATTTAAATCCTAGGCAGTTTGACTGAAGAGTTCAGACTTAATTCTAGAATTAAATTTGGTTAATGATAGTTTTGTGGAAACAACTTATTAAAATAACTATTTAAATTAATTAGACAATTACACAGAATTAAAAAACAGAAATAACTCTAAGTACAATGTCACAGCTTCACTTACTATACTAAAACATTAATTATTAATTTATTCAAAAATGTACTTTCTTTATGATTATTAATATTATTATTGATGATATTTTTGGTATTGGTGATGTTTCCTTCTTAGGTCTCTATGTTCTTTTCAGGAAAACACAATTTGTATATAAATATTTGGAGCTAACTAAAAAGTAAAACTAAGGGAAAAATAGCAGGGATTTATAGAGTGCTCACTACATGTCTTGCTAAGGCAAAAAAAAAAGTCAAGATGCTATTTTTTCCTTATTTAATCCTAGGATCATCTAACAAGGGAAAATCTATGAGTTCCGCTTTTCAGATGAATAAACTAAGGAACAACAGGAGTTAAGGAACAGATCAGATCAGGGATTTGAACCTGGAAAGAGACTTCCGGGTCCCTCATGACGTCTTTTGCTACTATGTTCTCTTATTCAGGGTACGATCATGAACAAATGCAGCCTCTGCCAACAAGGTGCTTTAGGACAAGCCACTGTACCCTCAGTGTCACGTGCCATGGGAACCTCAGCAAAGGGCTCTAGGAGGGCTCCCAGGAAGAAATAGCTAAGTTGAGATTTTATGAACAAGAACTGATGACTCAGGGGAAGAAGCCAAGAAAGAAAAGAAGGATTTTTGGGCAACACCTACACAAAAGGTCCAGAGATGAGGGAGAGTGACATTCCTGAACTCAGCTCAGCAAGACCACAGAGGCAAACCTGAGGGGGAGCATGGTGAGAGGGACATCTCAGTAACAGGGCACTTGTGGCAAGTCACATGGGGTGAGCAAGCAGTGGAACCGGGATTTGAACCTGTCACTCTACAAAACACATGCTTTCTCTCCCCTTCCTTTGCCCACCACACATTTTTCCCTAATGCTGAACATGGCTACTGGCCTCCATGACCCCTGTCCACGTAAACAAGGCCTGGAAGAAGACACTAGAAGGGTCCAGAGGAAATGTGGCCACAGAAGGCACATACAGCTTCTAGCCTTCTCATTAAGCTCCTTCCTAAAAGGGCTGCCAAGGAGTTTCACCCAGGATCCTCGCTCATGCTGCATGCTAGGGCTGTCTTAAGAGCTCCCCGTGCTCCAGAGACCTCTAGGCACTAATCCTGAAGACCTCGAGTGACTCCTCCTATGATGCCAAAATAGTCCATGCATCATGCAGGCTGCCAGCAGGAAACCAGACCTGTGCCCTGCTCCATTCTTGCAACCATTGTGAGGGGATGTTAACATCAAACGATTATTGCTTGACCATAGACAAGATTCTTCCAGAAAAGGAAAATGTCTTGTCAGTGTTTGGAAGAACCAAGAAAAAAAAAACACAAAAACCAATCATGAGGAATTATTTATCAGATGGGTGCCGCCTTACATTATTAAAGGAGAAATGAGAACAAATGAAATGCAGAGTTTTGGAGATTACATAACCACTGGGACCTTCACAGGCGGCAAGAGTCACTCTCACAATATTTCCCTGCAGGGGGGCTGGGGTAAGACACAGATCAGAGTGGATGAAGACGACCTCTGTGATGAGCCCTCCTCTGCATTTCATGGCTCGATGCCCTGACTCTAATGGGACAAACTGCTGGAGTCCCATTCAGTTTATAACATGTGTGAAGACATATCAAGTAAGGCAGTTTCTGGCTGAATGTTCAGAGAAGGCCCATAGTCTCAGCACCTTTGGCAGTTAATACTAAGTTGTGCAGTATCAAGGTCTCAGACTCATGACTTTATTTGGCCTTATAGGTTTTGTTGCTACATATCTGAGACAGAATTTCCCTGGAGTTACATCCCCACAGCAGCTTTTTTTTTTTTTTTTTAAATCCACTGTTACTCTACCCCAAGGTAAGAAATGCCTCATGTTATTATAACCAAGCAGTTGAAAATTGTTATTTATGTGGCTTCCTAATAGCAATTTGAAATATAGCACATAAAATTACTAGCTTACAATATTGTTCAATATTAACAGTGGGAAGGGTAATATGTAAAACAGACATTAAAGGATTAGCTGTAAAATACATTTCACTGAGCTAAATCATTTCTTAGCAAATGGCAGTTTCCAGCTATTACATAGGATTTATCAAGTCAAGTGGATTTATTTTTATTTTTCTATTAGTTTGTTAAATATATTCTTGATTTAAGTTTCAGTTTTGTGTGTGGTTGTGTATGTACTTCAAGCAAATTAGGAGAAGCTGTTAAAAACAAAATCTGAGATAGAAATGACATCAAAATAGTTTCTTGGTTTCCCCAGCAAATCCTCCAATAAGTTGACTACAGACTCAGCTATAACATCCAAAAGAAAAGTATATGATATGACATTACAAACATCTCTATGACATTTTAGTTGTAAACTGCATCAAAAAGGCATATCCTCCACGAGACATAAAACAATGCTTCCATTGTTTTTGCTTCAGATTTGAAAGTACAGAACACTACTCTCATCAAGCATGTTCAGTAAACACTATGAATCTGTGAACCAGGTGCTGAGAAAGAAGGTGAAAAGACAAATTCCTAATCTTTTAGAGTGGGAATTGTGAAGCATTAAATGGATATTTTATGCATAAACACAAATAACATAATCTCTCCATTTTCTTCTAAGATAATCACCAGTTACCATAATCCTAAAATTATTCTATTCTCAAATCACTACAGATTTATTAATTTTCATAAATTGCCTTGATGGGAACTTTCTTAAAAGATGCAAACTAACCTTCCTCCGAGTTTCCTTTCATTTGAAACATACACAACATTTTCAATCTCAGAGAATAGCAAAAATGAGTTTTGGTTACTGATTTATAAATAACTATTACAAAGAAATTGGTTATAGATCTACAGATATTAACAAGGCACTACAGAGACAAGAAACTATCCCTTAGACTAACTTGTGAAACTATAGGAAAATCCCAATTGCCAAGAATTTTTTTTTTTTTTTATACACGAACTCCCAAACATGAACCCCCCTCCCACCTCCCCCCCCCCTTCATCCCTCCAGATCATCCCCATACACCAGCCCCAAGCATCCTGCATTGAACATAGACTGGCAATTCATTTCTTACATG
>SJYX01015905.1:140372-161014 GCA_006410675.1 Oreotragus oreotragus
TTTTTTTTTTTTTTTCCTCCACTTGGGGCAGGGGGTGGGGAACTCATGACAAGATGGCTGCTGCATGTGCTGACACTGCTTCCTCTTCCAGACAGGAAGAAGGAGTTAAGTATGAACGAAAAACACCATGGTTGCTGTTGTGCCCAATCCGCTTTGTCAGGAAGGTCAAAGCTGTCATAAGTCCCCATTGCAGAGTTCCATTTAGGTTTCACAGGCCAGAATCAGGACCACGTAGACTCTTTTAGGAGAAAAAGAAGCTGAAAAATCATGTATGTGGGTTTCTAGGGAAGGCAATGGCACCCCACCCCAGTACTCTTGCCTGGAAAATCCAATGGATGGAGTAGCCTGGTGGGCTGCAGTCCATGGGGTCGCTAACAGTCGGACAGACTGAGTGACTTCACTTTCACGCATTGGAGAAGGAAATGGCAACCCACTCCAGTGTTCTTGCCTGGAGAATCCCAGGGATGGGGGAGCCTGGTGGGCTGCCGTCTATGGGGTCACACAGAGTCGGACACGACTGAAGTGACTTAGCAGCAGCAGTTTTTAAAGTACAGAAAAGAAAGGAGGATGTTGATCAAGTGTGTTGGTCATGAGTGCTGTTAGAAACTATGCCTAACTTGCTTTCCTTTTGCGAAAGCCTTGCCTTGGGTTTCCCTATTGTTTACGGTTGGGTGGGGCCATGTGACTAGTTCTGGCTGATGAATTGTGAAGGTGGTGCTCCAGACCAGGGTGCTTTTAATAGTGACGTGAGACCTCCTAGAACTCTCTTCTTCCTGGCCTTGTGACTGGCAATGTTTGAGATGGTGTCTGCTTCATAGGTCATGTCTCCTGCATGTCTAAAACATGCAGAGCTCCCCTGTTGATCTACAAGAGTCATGGAGCATGAAGAAGAAATAAACTTGATGTCTGAAGCCACAGAGATTTTATTATTGCTATCACAGCAGGTGGCGCAGTGGTAAAGCATCCACCTGCCAATGCAGGAAGAGCAAGAGACTCAGGTTCAATCCTGGGTCAGGAAGATCCCCTGGAGAAGAAAATGGCAACTCACTCCAGTATTCTTTCCTGGAAAATCCTATGGACAGAGGAGCCTGGAGGGCTACAGTCCACGGGGTCGCAGAGTCGGACATGACTGAGCACACACACACACATACCACAGGGTGACCTAGTCTGTCCTGACTGATTCAACGAGTCAACCTGAAGTGCCAGAAGGAACATATAAGAGAGGCACAAGCAGTGTCAGGAAGGCCAATGTATTAGCGATCTTGGTATGAGGTATCAGTGGGATGATATCCTGAAGCCAATTTTCTCAACTTCAAGTGTAGTTAAGTAGACTCTAATTCATAATGAGATAGCTGTCCTTGTGCTGCCCACAGGACACAGACAAATTACCTCTTTCTCCTGCGTCTCTACATAGGTAAGTGGCTAATGAAACATAGCATGTTCAAGGTAAGCCACCAAATTTAATATGAACTTCCAGAATGACCATCCACAAAATTTAATGCATGATAATGAGGATGGTATAGTTTATGACAAGCCTAGTAATGATACAATTCACATGTCTGCCTTGTGGATCATGCCCTTAAGAAGAAGACCAAAAAAAAAAAAAAAAAACAAGGAAGGGGAGGTTACTAAGAGTTAAAGCATTAATGGTCTCTTCAGTTACATTAAGGATCTGATTTGATCTCTAAATATAGTATTTCACATCCTCAGCAAAGTCAATAGAAATTCATTCAATAATGACAGGGTTTTTCCCCACAAGGACCCCAAAGCTACCAGCATCCAACCCATGTAACAAAGGGAAAATCATATGGGGGAGGAAAGGGAATGCTAGTAGAATTCAATACAGAAGAGGTGAACTGCCTGACAGGCTGGTTCAAGTTTCACTGTTGCTCACATTTCGTTTTACCTACTTTCCATGGGCTGGTCATGGGATGAGAGGCAAGCCATATGGATTTATGCCAGCAAAATGGTTGGCTCCACAACAGATGGTAATGCAGAATCTTACACAACATACTTATGCACTAAAAATCACTTAACAAAACTCACGTTGGGTTCATCTGGTTTGAAATGCAGGCAGAGCAGGGTGTGTGGCCAAAGGAATGGTATACGGCTACAAGTGTGATGCTGAGCCAGTCCTTTCTAGACAGTCACGCTCTAGTTCTCACTTGCAAAGGTCAAAGGCAAGTTTGAAAACAGCAGTGGGAAAACAAAAGACCACTGTCACAGAATGCTACATTTCCCTTGAGTTTTCAATTGGTCATTTAGCAGAAGGGATGAGATAATTAATCTCGTCCTTTTATAAAAATCCAAGTATGGTCTGCTTCACACTCCCTGAATGTGTACCCGCCTCACTTTTTGGGGTTTCCATCTTCATTTCATTTCAAGTGTCAATTTTTGAAGCAAAAATAAGAATATTACCTAATTAGGAATATCACTAGTAGTGGTATCACAGTTTCTTTTCAAGTTTCAGTGGATTCCCACTCTGCCATAAAAAGGATAAACCCTTTAAATCTTTGAATCATTTAATTTTATGTATTCTTTTGGTATTTCATTAGGGAGTTATGGGGTGTGAAATATGCACCATGATGAGAAAACAATTAATCAGCACACCTGTTGTTTATGCATGTTGTATTCGGGGAGGGCCTGCTGGAACTGTTATTTCAGTCCACAGCATGGCGTCAAGTGGGGCGGGGTGGGGGGAGTGGCGCAGAGAGCCTTCAGAGGTGATCTGATGCCACCACATTCAACTTTATTTGTATGACATGCCCTGAGCTTTGCCCTCATGTTGAAATCATCCTTGTTTCTCAAGCCAAAATCATGTTTGAAATCCACAACAGCAGTCAATAAGATCTTCAGGTCTAAAAGAAAAATTAGAGTTCACATTTGCTACAGGATTAGTGATAGAACAATAAGAGTAGCAGAAACCATTGTTGTTTATTGAGTATTGACTATGCTGCTGCTGCTGCTAAGTCACTTCAGTCGTGTCTGACCATGCGCAACCCCATAGACGGCAGCCCATCAGGCTCCCCCATCCCTGGGATTCTCCAGGCTAGAACTCTGGAGTGGGTTGTCATTTCCTTCTCCAATGCGTGAAAGTGAAAAGTCAAAGTGAAGTCGCCCAGTCGTGTCCGACTCTTAGCAACCCCATGGACTACAGCCTACCAGGCTCCTCTGTCCATGGGATTTTCCAGGCAAGAGTACTGTAGTGGGGTGCCATTGCTTTCTCCAGTATTGACTATACCCAGGTTAAAATAAGGAAGTTTACAGATAAAGAAATAGGGGGTAGAATAGGTCATTCTGGGTTTGTCCATAATACAGGAAAAGAAATGTTCTATTTGCTACCCTTTCATTAACAGACTGCTGGTAGGAGAAGGAAGTAAAACATATTAAAAAAAATTAACTCTACTTCAGTATTTGATTTGGGGCCTATGAAGCCAATAACAAAAGACTGTAATTTCACAGCTCTAGCTAGTTCTCTGGGTGGGTATCTGGGAGTAAAAGACTATTTTGTTTAAGAAAATGGTTCTTGTCTATTAGACTTAATGTCCTTTGTAAACAAATATTTTTTAATTCCCCACGTACTGTTTACCAGTAATATGCATAGGTAATATAACCCACTACACAGGAAAAAAATAACATAGCAGGCTATCTCTTGGTAGCAGAAAGGCCCTCTTACCCAAGGTTGGCTCCTACCTGGCATCCGGATTTTGGAAGGTTCCCACCCTCTGAGCTAATCAAAGTGGCTCACCATGCCTAAGCTGTGTGTATGTATGATGTGGTTCAGTTGAACACCTGCTTTCCTTTTGGGAGTCTAGAAATTTGATACATGCTGGACAAAGGGTGCCTGTGTGACGAGCCCTTAATAAAATCCTGGGCACTGAGGCTCTACCGAGTTTTCCTGATAGACTACATTCCATACACATCGTCACAACCCACTGTGTATCTTGTGTGACTCTAATATGAGAGCCTGCAAAGCTCATGGCAGGTCTTCTCCAGACTCGCTCCATGCACATTTTGTTTTCTATCCTGTCATCATAATAAATATATTCCTTAAAAAATACACTGTACAAACTTGAACTCACATTAAAAGGAAAACTACATATAATTTAGAATAGAACAAGATGCTTTTTGAAATGCAAATGCTCAGGCATCCTCCAGCGCAGATACAGTGAAGTGGCCAGATGCTTGCCCAGTGGAATCACCACCAATGAAACAGCCATAAATACAGACTCTGTTTTCTTGTCCTGGCAACTCAAACACAAAGAGAGCCATTACAATCAATGATGTGCTTTCTTGCATCAATGAACAATCCTTGGCACAATTAAAAATGAAAAAGTTCAATTCTTCTTGAAGAATGCCAAAAAAAATTCAGCTTCTATTAAGCCATGCCCCCAATACTTTGAGTTTCTATGTGACGTGGTGGTAGCTTCTCTGCTCAGATGACGGCCTGGTGGGAACTCTGAGGCAATTAGGTACAAGGGACGAAAGCTGGCATTTTTGTCTCCAGTCCCTGAAACGTGAGTGTTAGCGGTGCGTCCCAAATGTTGTATCATCCAACAATATGCCCCAAGTACTCCTCTTTCCAAGGCACAGGACCACCCATTCAGAACTCATAATCTCTGAGGACACATGAATGAAGTGAGGGAGCATATAACCAGGGCTTGTGGCGCACCTGAGATCAGGCAAGTGGAGGGAACAAGAGTTAACAGCACAAAGAAAGAAAACGAAGCAAGCAGAAGTTTCTCTAGTACCTGAGAACAGACTGCAGTTCAGCTTAGTGCAGGCCTTTTGTAAGTGCCTGCAATGCAGTGGGTGATGTGCAAGGTGGGAAAAGATGAGGCAAGAACTGATGGGGAGAATGAGAAAGTGCTTGCGCTCAGGGGCAAATGGACACGCTGGTGTCCCCAGAGGAGCTGATACATGAGACTGCTCCTCATGCTCGAGCAGAAGGCCACACGGAGAGGGCGGTAAATATCCACCGTCAGTTAGTCAGGGACAGAGTGTGGAGGCAGAGTCGCACAGAAAACCACTGCAGCCGCGAAACGATGGCCAGGCCGCTGTGTGCCAGGCCTGACTCAAGTCCTTACGCATTACTTCAGTCCTCACAACTTCATGCTAGGTGGACGTGGCTACCAGTCCTACTGTCCAGATGCAGAGAACGGCAAAATGACTTGCTCAAGGTAAAAACCTAGATAGTCTTGTTCCAGAGAGCTCTTATAAGCGCTATGCTAAAAAGAATGATCCAGTGATCAGCAGTTACACTCACACTAAAAAGTTTGTAAAGGCAGAGAACAGACTTATGTTTGCTGAGGGGGGTGGGGTGGGGAAGGCATGGACTGGGAGCTTTGGATCAGCATATGCTAACTATTATATACAGTATGAATAAATGACACAGTCTTGCTGTATAGCACAGGGAACTATATACGACATCCAGTGACAAATCATAATGAAAAAGAATGTATATCTGTGTATTACTGAGTCACTTGGCTGTATAGCAATAATGAACACAGCATTGTTCAGTATAGTTAACTATGTAGGCAGGTAGGTGAAGTCGCTCAGTCGTGTCCGACTCTTCGCGACCCCGTGGACTGTAACCTACTAGGCTTCTCCGTCCATGGGATTCTCCAGGCAAGAATACTGGAGTGGATTGCCATTTCCTTCTCCAGGGGATCTTCCCGACCCAGGGATCGAACCCGGGTCTCCCGCATTGGAGGCAGACGCTTTAACCTCTGAGCTACCAGGGAAGAGCACTATACTTCAGTGAAAAAGAAAAGAAAAAAAAATTCATAGGATTTTTCGAGATTGTGTTGATGCATGACCTTAAAGTCTCCGGTTTACTGATCTTTGCTTTTAAAGGCAGGCCTCTAAGGTAAGGTTTAAATATACTTCAGTTGATTTCTGAAACATAATTTTTAGGTTTTTACAAAGCTCTTGCAAAGCCCAAGGCTGACCCTGCACTTGCTTTTACTTTACAGAACTGCTGATACGTTAGCTGAGACACAGGCTTTGACGTCCAAGCTGAAGGATCTGCCTGATTTTATTTGTCACTTGTAAAATAAAAATGTTTCCTTGTTGTATGTTACGGTAATAAATGGAGAGACAGCAAGTAAGCCTCTTAGTGAGGTGTGTGGGACCCAGAAGTTCACGTTACACTGTCGCTCTTGTCACGACTCTCCTCGGAGTGGACAGAGCACGCGTGTGGTCCAGTCTCAGGAAGTGACCTTCTTTCTCCTGCGGCCCTTCTACAGCCCTCTTCCCACAGGTAACTCTGCTGGCTCAGTGCATGACGCAACTGAGAAGCAGGCATCGCCTGTTGGTGTTTTTCTGTCTCGTCTCCTCTCGGGGTGCTGCCCGAGATGCCCAGAACCCCTGGGGTGGCCCCCGTCTGAGGCCCCATGCCCCGTGGGAGCATGACCTGGGCAGTGCCCTGTGTGACAGGTCATTCCTCCCACTTTTGGTTTCCAGAAATAACGTGGTGTCATCTTAGTTCTCAGCTAGGAGACTTCATTTCTTACAAAAACAGCAACAACGAGACAGAGACAGCAGACTGAGGTAACAACTAACCAGAGCAACTAACCAGAGAAAAGCATTTATGAATATTCCTTTATAGTTACTGACACAAGGACACAGCCAGTTCACCAAGTGAAGAAAATGTCAGCCATGTTTGACTTACGTCATGATAGTAATACTGAAACAACGCAATTAGTTTCCATTCATTTAACAAAAAGGAAGAAAAGAGCATGGTCTGTGCAGTGAAATAAGGCCTGAATTCTGAGCTGGTGAACTGAATGCCTTTAGGAAAGTGTGATACTCATTTCATGACCTGTGAGATGACAGAAGCGACATGTACCCTATAGAGTACTGAGGAAATGAAAGGGATGATTTATGAAAATCCTTACACTGGCCTCACAAGAGACACTCAATAAGCAGGAGCTGTTATTATTATCTAGAACAGGGATTTACAAACCACAACCTATGGGCTAAATCCCTGTTTTTATAAATACAATTTCAATACGGCCATGCCCATTCATTTATGTATCTCCTCTAGCTGCTTTGGCCTACAATGGCAAAAGGAGTACTTGGTTTTGACAGACACCCACAGCCTTCAAAGACTCAAATATTAACTATCTGGACCTTTGCAGAAAAACACTTCTGCCCCTGATGTAGACAGAGTAGGAGTTCTCAAACTGTAGCATGCCTCAGAGCCACCCAGGCAGTTTGATAAACTCCCCATCATTAGGGCTGTGGTGAACCTGATAATCTGCATTTCTAGTTGGTTGACAGGTGGGGCTGATGCTGCTGGCACAAGGACTCCACATGGAGAGCAACCCAACTAGAGAAACTCACCGAAACTCTCTCTCTCTCTTTTTTTTTTACAGTTCCAACAGAATGCATACATACCATCAGATTTGCTTTGTGGCTGTTGATGGGACACTTGAGGCCCATCTGGCATTCTGTCCAAATTTTCAGATTCCACCAGTGAGGTTGACTCTTCCCCTTTAGTTCTACTACAGTCTGAAGACACAAAGGGCAAAGCCCAGGCTTTTTGCTTCTCTCACACAAACTAGGTTTGGTAAGCAGAAGAGCATTCCTAATGTCTGATGTTTTACTTTTTCAGCTTCTTTCATTTCTCCATGAAGCCTTTCCTGAAAAATCCATTCCCACATGACCCTTTTCAACTCCCTTCCAAGCTGTAAAAATTATTTTCAATGAGATGCACAGAAGTAAAAACAAATAACAGAAAGTTCTTATAAGTGGGAATCCTGGGTTTTTGTTGTTGTTTTTTTGCTTTTCGAAGGGGTGATAGAGGTGGCTGGGAGACTAAATTGCCTTATTTGTGCTCTGCTAATTATGCTAAGGTGCTAAGGACAGATAATTGCTGGTAATTTTCTCTGTTGCAGTGCTACCTGGGAACTCAGGAGAGTAAACAATACCTCCAACCAAAGAACAAAAGACTAAGTGTACTGTGGGGGTCACTGGCCAACGGCAAGAGAGACATTCTGGGGACAAATTACTCCCAAATCACACCAGAGAGATAACAGCACAGAGGAGCCTGTTCCACCTATCTACTGAGTTCTAGAATAGCCTGCATACGGCTTCCAACAGAAGTGAAAATAACACAACTTTTCTCTCACTCGGACTCTCAGGATACATATTCATCATCTGCTCAGTCACTTCCTGAAGCTGTTCAGAGTTCCAAGAACAAAATACAGGTTTTATCAAAAGACTAGAAAAAGGATCAGTGGCATTTACTAGTCTTAATTTTAAAAAATATATGAACATGTTGTTATAATAAAACGTCAATAATGAAGTATAGGGAGTAAAAGTCAGTCTTTTCAACATCTTCACTCTCCCTAGTTCTCTTCTTTTTCCCAGAAGTAGCATTGCTTATCGGTGTGCATCCTTCCAGAACATTTACAATGTGTGGAACTTACAAATCCATTCTGCATCATTAATCATGCCTTTTCTGTTTTATACAATTCTGGTGTTTTCCAGTAGTCATGTATGAATGTGAGATTTTCAACATCTTCACTCTCCCTAGTTCTCTTCTTTTTCCCAGAAGTAGCATTGCTTATCGGTGTGCATCCTTCCAGAACATTTACAATGTGTGGAACTTACAAATCCATTCTGCATCATTAATCATGCCTTTTCTGTTTTATACAATTCTGGTGTTTTCCCGTAGTCATGTATGAATGTGAGATGGACTATAAAGAAAGCTGAGAGCCGAAGAATTGATGCTTTTGAACTGTGGTGTTGGAGAAGACTCTTGAGAGTCCCTTGGACTTCAAGGAGATCCAACCAGTCCATCCTAAAGGAGATCAGGCCTGGGTGTTCACTGGAAGGACTGATGTTGAAGCTGAAACTCCAATACTTTGGCCACCTGATGGGAAGAGCTGACTTTGAAAAGACCCTGATGCTGGGAAAGATTGAGGGCGGGAGGAGAAGGGGATGACAGAGGATGAGATGATTGGATGGCATCACTGACTCAATGGACCTGGGTTTGGGTAGACTCTGGGAGTTGGTGATGGACAGGGAGGCCTGGTGTGCTGAGGTTCATGGGGTTGCAATGAGTTGGACACGATTGAGCGACTGAACTGAACTGAACTGATCCTGGAGAGGTTACTTCTCCCTGGGTTAGCCATTCTATCGAGGTAGTAAATGAGGATTCTCAAGTTCTCACAGTGGTGAAGAATCTGCCTGTCAATGCAGGAGATGCAAGAAACATGGATTCAATTTCTGGGTTGGGAAGATCTCTTGCAGTAGGAAATGGCAACCCATTCCAGTATTCTTGCCGGAAAAATCCCATGGACAGAGGAGCCTGGTGGTCTACAGTCATTGGGGTCTCAAAAGAGTCAGACTTGATTGAGCATGCACTTGCTCAGGGTTAGAAGTAGTAAACTACTTACCTGAGAGGGAGCCTTTCAAATGCAAAGCAACCCAGTGAGAGCCTACACCCTTCCAAAGCCTTCTTTTCTAGGCTCTCACACTCTGTTACACTATATACTGGTGGTTGCTCTTCAGTCCCTAACTGCTGTCTCCTCGTGACCCCATGGACTGTAGCCCACCACACTCCTCTGTCCTCTGCTATACTAGATCTTTGCCTGAATCACCCCTAGGCTAGATATCTCAGAGAGGCCCCGACACCCCAGAGCCTGCTGGAATTATTTAAACTAGCCACTTCTAAACCTGCTTATCCTGTTTTACCAGTTCTTTCCAAAAAAAAAAAAAAAAAAACACAATAAAATCTCTTGCTCCCGTTTTCCTCTTACTCTTTCAGCCTTCTGACCAACCCTGGTGATGAAACATGTCACTGACCCCTGCATGGCATCACACCAGGCACTATGTTTTCCTCTTGGGACTGGTAACAAATATCTTCAAAGTTTTCTTTTTTTTTCTCTTTTTGGTGGGAAATGCTCTAGCTTATTTTTATTTATTTTATTAAAGTATACTTGATTTACTATGTTGTGTTAGTTTCAGGTGCACAGCAAAGTGATTCAGTTACACACATATATAAATAGGGAATATATATATATTATTTTTCAGATTCTTTTCCCTTATAGGTTGTTACAGAATATTAAGTACTATTCCCTGTATTAATAGTAGGTCCTTGTTTATCTATTTTATATACAGTAGTGTATATCTGTTGGGGTTTCCCTGGTGACTCAGTGGTAAAAAATTCGCCTGCCAATGCAGGAAATGTAGGTTCTATCCCTGGGTTAGAAGACCCCCTGGAGAAGGAAATGACAACCCACTCCAGTATTCTTGCCTGGGAAATCACATGGACAAAGGAGCCTGGTGGGTTACAGTCCATGGGGTCATAAAAGAACTGGACACAACTTAGCAATTAAACAACAAGTGTGTATCTGTTAATCCCTAACTTGCAATTTATTTTAAAATAAATGTGTAATGGCATGTAATGTGTAAATGCTGTTGGATATGAATTGGTACTTCTTTAAAAAATTGCTACATTGCATTGTTCAGAAGAACAAAAAATTATCATCGTCCCTTTAAACTATCTTTTCCATGGTAATCATCTCCTTATCTGTTGTCCTCATCAAACCTGAGTAATAATAAAACCTACATTCTGAAATACATACTAACACACTTTTCCAAAAACATAAATGGTTGATAAAGTATTATGCATATGGTTGTACAACTTGCTTTCTTACACATTATACAATATTTTGAAACTGCGATCCATAAGAATAGATAAATCTGATGATTTTTCTCACTGCAGAATCTGCTATCACTCAGAAGAACCATTCTTTGTTGAATCTTTTTCCCACTAGAGGGCTATTTTGGTTGTTTCTAAGTCATTGTTCTTTTGAACACTGCAATAAACATCCTAACAATCTATATATGCACATGCTCAAACATATATGATGAAGAGATATTAAAAACAGGTATTTCTGGGACTGAGAACATAGATTTTTTTTATAAAATGGCCTTCCAAAAAAACTGTACCTATTCATATTTAAGAGCGTTTCACATGTATCACATGCCAAATGCTAGATGTCAGTTTTTAAAAGTTTTGTCAATCAGTGTTTCTGATTGCTGTTTTTATTTTCATTTCATTTGATTGTTGGATATTGACTATTGGTTATTCACAGGAAACTCTGCTTTCAATCTCTGCTTCTCCAAAGGTTTTGATCATTTTTTCTATTGGGTATTTGTCCTTATTTCTGGAGGGGCTTTTTATATAGCGTGAATATTAACACTGGGATATTTTTCCTCCCTGTCATTTGCCTCTTAACTTTATGATATCTTCTATAATAGGGTTTTTGTTTGTTGTTTGGTTGGTTTGGTTTTGCAATTAAATATATCTGTCATTTATGGCCTCTGGGTTTTGTGTCTTACTTAGTAGTATTTATCAGAAGATTATAACACCATTTTCTTCTATATCTTTATACTTAATGCTTTAATTTATTTGAAGTTTATTTTTGCTTGTGCTAGAGTTAGAACTACACATTCACACACTGATGAATGTTTATTGTTTCCTCTATTGATTTAAAATATCTCTATCATAAACAAAACTTCTATTTCAACATTATTTCTGAAACTGTTCTTTTGCTTGGTTAATTTGTTTTTCTACTTTTGAGCCAATACCATACTGACTTAGTTGCAGCTTTGCAATTCAGTTTTAGATTTGGTAAGCAAGTCTCCCTTCATACTTTCTTTTTCAAAAGTTTCTTCCCGTTTTTGTCAAAGTCCATAAATGAAATAAATGAAATTCAATTTAATTTTCATCAGTTTGGAGAATACTGTTATTATCAAATGAAGAATATTACTAGCCACCTGGTTCCACAGTGATTATTTGCCACTATCACCACTGACCTTCGACATACCCTGAAAGGAGTTCAGAGTGGAAATCAGGAATAAGACCCTCTGTGCTCTGAGAAAACTGGAAAATGGGCCTTCAGATAGATATTTTCAGAAGAAAGTTTTTTTATGAATCTGGATTCTTGCATCTTCCCATACATACTAAAATCATTCACTAAGACAGCCATTTTTTGTGACACGTGTACGTGGTTGCATGTACCCTTTTACCAACATCACATATATACTGGCTGACTATCCGTGTCTTACCTCTTAGAAACAGTTTCTCAGAGCTATCTGAGAGGTTGTTTCCTGGGCTATAGACCTCAGTAAGACACTGGATAAACTTGACTCATAGTGTTGCTTTTTTAAAGTTGGCATTATATTGCTGTGTGTTCCACAGGTTATTATCCTTCCACTTTATGGATCTCTTACAGTGAATACAATGTTACAGTTAACCTCCCATATCATTCATAGAGCTCTCAAATGGACTTATTTATAGGTGTTTTATGGTGTTTATTATTGTTACTATCAATGCATTTACCTTTTAATTTTCTAATTAGTCATTACTGGTATGTAGAATTGGTATTTTTTTGTACTTTTATATTACACATTAGATGACTTTCTTAATTGCTTGTAAAGGCTTTCCAGTAATATGTTTGGACTTCCCAGATCATATTATTCAGAAATAATGATAGCAATATGCCTTTCTTTCCTCAATACATATACCANATGTAGAATTGGTATTTTTTTGTACTTTTATATTACACATTAGATGACTTTCTTAATTGCTTGTAAAGGCTTTCCAGTAATATGTTTGGACTTCCCAGATCATATTATTCAGAAATAATGATAGCAATATGCCTTTCTTTCCTCAATACATATACCACTTATTTCTTTACTTTTCACATTGGATTGGCTAGTAAATATTAAATAGCAACAAGTATAAACATATCTGTGTTTTTGATGATTTTAATTTAAATACTTTAAACACTGTAAATGAAACTTGCTGTTGGATTCTAAGAGAAAACTATTACTAAGTATCGTCTAGCTTGCTAAGATTTTTTTTTCTTTTTAATAATTTCTGACAGCCACTGAGATGATTACATGAAATTTGTTTTCTTTGTTTTTAACATAGAATATTACATAAATGGAATCATTAAAGTTGGATCTTTGTACTACTGGAATAAACTTTGGTAATAATTTATTACAACTTTTAATAATACATCATTTTTTTTCGATAATATGTTGACCTTTATGAGAATTGCACTGTAGAGAGGAAGAGAGTGCTCACCAGCTAGGGGCTGGGAATTTCACACTCTAGTTCCTTCATGCATCAAAGCTGCCTTTAGTACTGAGCATACACAAGACACCCTTTCTCACCAGCTCTCACCTCTTTCCGGAATTGCTTTGGGATCTAGAGAAGAGTGTAGTCCTTTTACCTACAAGTGTTAAAATTAGAAAGAAATAAACCTATATACTTGAGGAGGGGTTAAATATATATTTGAAAACAAGGAGACCCACAGAATTTATAAGACAAAAGAGAAAATAAAATTCTCTAAACCATCATGGTGATTGTTCAAGGGAGCAAAACATCATGCAATTTTGTTTCATTTTGCTTTTAGTTCATGGTTAAAAAAAAACAACAAAAAACTTTTGGGAAATGTGACACAAAGTCTAGTTGATTAACTGGGGGCAGGGGTGTGCTGATTTATTCTTTATTTCCCTCTCCCATGGTTATAAGGCAATATTGTGGCAGACACTGTTGGTTACCTGTCCATTGGTATTAACCACTTTCCCTCTGCTCAACTGCCTGCTGCCCACCTATGTCTAAATGCCAGACACTTGCCCTCCTAACTGCTTTGCATCTGGGCATATGTGTAATGAGCTTCCCAGGTGACACCAGTGGTAAAGAACCCAACTGCCAAGGCAAGAGACATAAGAAACGTGAGTTCTATACCTGGGTCGGGAAGATCCCCTGAAGAAGGAAATGGCAACCCACTCCAGTATTCTTGCCTGGAGAATCCCATGGACAGAGGAACTTGGAAGACTACAGCCCATAGTGTCACAAAGAGTGGGACACGACTGAAGTGACTTTGCACAAAGAAATGCACATATTTCATCTGTGTATATATTAGGCTCTATGCCTTCCCCAGGATGTAATTGTTTGCCATCATAGTAAGAGTCACTTGAGGTGAACAGCATAGGGAAAATTAGAGGAAGAGAACCTTGTTGGTAGTAGCAGCAAAGCAGAACTGAGTGTCAGAGAAAGATTATTCTGTGTCTTGTTTCTCAACATGGGGCAATCACTCAGGGCTTCACACACAGATATTAGAAGGCCACACACATTCTACCTCCCAGACCACAGGGGAGAGAAAACCTGGAAGGCCCAGAAGAGGCATCTGTGGTTGGCTGGCCCACCTTGTTCTCGTGACTGTTTTGCTGATCAAAGGAATGGTTTCATAGGAGAGGACCAGGTTGGAATGAAAGGCATGAGGTATCATTTGTCAGTGTTTAGAATTATTTGCTTGTTTTTGCAAAGCTGTTTCATAAGTGAGAGAACTGTACTTCAGGTTTGTGTGGGCTCTTGTCCAATGTCAATTTCTGGGTTTGCCTAGCCCAGTGGAATGAGTTGAGAAACTTTGAGTCTGAAATGGTTTAAATAATGATACAAATTGTGCCTAAAGAATGGGGTGGTACTGTCTTGTGAAAGTTCTGCTTTGTTTTGAGGTAAGTCTTTGCCCTTTCAACTTCTTTTCTCATCACTGTCGCTGGTTGGCCAAAACTTCCTACCGTCTCCTGAGATGACTTTCCTCTTTTGTCCTGCTTAGAACACCATGCATTCAATTTTATTGGTGTAAGGCTCTCCTTATCTATAGTTCAAAGCCATTTTCTAATTTCCAATGTCATTTATTTGCAGTTTTACATTTTCCCCTACTTCAGGCTTATTCAAATTTCTTTCTTTGTTGGGGAGGTCTGTGTTGATTTTTTTTCACTTCTCTGCCTTTAAAGGATTGATTAATTTCTTTGCTCCAATTTTCATTCAAACAGTCATACTCACCATAACCCTATTCTCATAGTTTCCATTTTAATCTTTAACTGTCAGTTAATTTCATGTCAATTAATTTTGTTTTGTTAAAGTAAAATATGTAAAAGTTTAAAAGTCAAGTATTGCTAAATGGATTAAAATTAAAACAAAAAAACAGAAGTCTGCTATCCCATTCTTCTCCACCTCTTGGGTCTAAATTATATTACTGCATTTCCTCCTTATATTTGGCTCCAGTTTTTAAATAATAATCATAGTAATGGCTCGCAAAGTGCTTACTGTATATCAAATACTATTCTAAAAAATACACACACAGCAAAGGAAACCATCAAGAAAAGGTAAAGGCGACCGACTGAGTGGGAGACAACATTTGTAGATCATATATCTGATGAGGGGTTACCATCTGAAATATGGAAGGAACTCATATAACTCATTAGAAAAAAAACACCAAACATCTGATTTACAGATGAAATTTTTTAAGAGGCATTTTAAATAGACATTTTCCCTGAGGAGACATACAGATAGATGGCTAACAGGCACATGAAAAGATACTCTACATTATTAATCATCTGGAAATGCAAATCAGAATCACAATGGTATATCATCTCACACTGGTTAGAATGGCTATTATCAAGAAGAGAAGAAATACAAGTGTTGAGAAAGATATGCAGAAAAGAGAATCTTGTGCACTGTTGGTGAGAATAACCACTACGGTAAAAAGTACAGGGGTTTCTCAAAAAATTTAAAATAGAGTTAACATACATTCCAGCAACATACATTTCAGTTAACATACATTCTACTTTTGAGTACATATTTGAAGGAAATGAAAACACTCATTTTGAAGAAATAGCTATACTCTCACGCTTATTGTCGGAGAAGGCAATGGCAACCCACTCCAGTACTCTTGCCAGGAAAATCCCATGGGCGGAGGAGACTGGTGGGCTGCAGTCCATGGGGTCATGAAGAGTCAGACACAACTGAGAGACTTCACTTTCACTTTTCACTTTCATGCACTGGAGAAGGAAATGGCAACCCACTCCAGTGTTCTTGCCTGGAGAATCCCAGGGACAGCAGAGCCTGGTGGGCTGCCGTCTATGGGGTTGCACAGAGTCGGACACGACTGAAGTGACTTAGCAGCAGTAGCAGCAGCAGCATGCTTATTGTAGCCTTATTTATAACAGCCAAGACATGGAAACAATGTAAGTGTCCATCAATGCAAGAATGGATACAGAAAATGTGGTGTGTATATGTATGTGTGTCTCTGCATGTGTGNGGGAGCCTGGTAGGCTGCCGTCTATGGGGTTGCACAGAGTCGGACACGACTGAAGTGACTTAGCAGCAGTAGCAGCAGCAGCATGCTTATTGTAGCCTTATTTATAATAGCCAAGACATGGAAACAATGTAAGTGTCCATCAATGCAAGAATGGATACAGAAAATGTGGTGTGTATATGTATGTGTGTCTCTGCATGTGTGTGTGTGTGCCTGTGCGTGTGTGTGCTAAGTTGCCTCAGTTGTGTCCGACTCTTTGCAACCCTACAGACTGTAGCCCACCAAGCTCCTCTATCCACAGAATTTTTCAGTGGGTTGCCCTGCCCTTCTTCAGGGGATCTTCTTGATCCAGGGGTTGAACCTGCGTCTCTTATGCCTCCTGCATTGGCAGGTAGGTTCTTTACCTCCAACACCACCTGGGAAGCCATATACACACACACATACACATACACATACACACACACACACACACACACACACACATATACACACATACATATATATAGGTATGTTTGTATATGTAATACTCCATTGTATGTGTCAGCCATAAAAAGAAAATCCTGCCATTTGTGAGAACTTGAATGGACCTTGAGGGCATTATGCTACATGAGAAATGGGACACATACTATTCTTTGTTTGAGTCCTTATAAGATGGCAAATATCTTTAGTTTACACTTGCTGCTGCTGCTACGTCGCTTCAGTCGTGTCCGACTCTGTGCGACCCCATAGATGGCAGCAGTAGCTGCGCCATGTGGGCTCTCTAGTTGTGATGCATGAGCTTAGCTGCTTCTTGGCATCAGGGATCTCATTTCCCTAACCAGGGATCAAGCCTGCATTCCCTGCACTTCAAGCTGGATTCTTAACCACTGGACCACCAGGGAAGTCCCTTGCTATCCTCTTTGATCCTAGGATTGTCTAAATATAATTTCCAAGTAGCAATATGTTTTGATCACATTTTTATTATTTATTTGTAATTTTATTAGCTTATTATCAGCAAATCGGCCTGTAAAATCCACACATCTTTTATTTCATTGAAGTTTTCTCTGTGGCTAAGGCATAATTGATTTTTTTCCAAATGTTCCATAGACACATGAAAATAATGAATATACCTTATTGAAATGATGTAGAGTTTTGTATATAGCTATTACATCAAGATTATTGGTTATGTGGTTCTTTATGTCCTACCTATTATTTGTCTATCACAGCTACACAATTATGAAAGAATCTGTGTCTTTATGTTCTGAAGTCACTTTCTATAATAGTATTTTTTATCATATTCTTGCATTTAAGTTTTTGCTGTTACTGCTGTGGGGTTTGGTGTATACAATTTTGTGATGATTAAATTTTTATTCATGACATATGCTTTTTATTGTTAAAAATTTCCCTCTTGATCTCTCTTTAAAAGGCTTTTACCCTTAAATTTCACTTAATCTGTTGTAATTCCTCCATACTTGTTTTCTTTATATTCGCATTTTTCAGGTATTAATTATTCATTGCTTCCTCCACTATAAGTTTGTTTAATAAACAGCTTATTATTGGGTATTATTATCTAACCCAATCTAACAATCTCAGATTCAGCTTTTGACCATGATCTGACCCTATTTTCCTCCCAACTATATACACTGTAGTGTCATATTAATATGACACTAACTAATATTAATAAAATAATTAATTTATTCCTTCCATCTTATTTTAGACCTCTTATGTTATATTGTCCTTTAATCTCTTATTTGTACAGATTTAGGTTGCTTATTGCTGTTAGTCGCTAACTCATGTCTGACTCTTTTGTGACACCGTGGAGTGTAGCCCTGCCAGGCTCCTCTGTCCATGGGATTTCCCAGGCAAGGATACTGGAGTGGGCTGCCATTTCCTTCTCCAGGGAATCTTCCTGACCCAGGGATTGAACCCATGTCTCCTGCACTGACAGGTGAATTCTTTGCCAGTAAGCCACCAGGGAAGCCTAGGTTGCTCACTATTAGTTCCTTGCTTTTTTCCCTTGTTAACTTCAAAGTTCCTGTGCTATTTTGCCCTCAATAATACACATACCCCTCTCACATTTTGAGAAAACATGATACCACCCATTTTCCGCACTGGGACAAATGTTTCCTCTATCCCTGAATTTTCTCAGCCTCCTAAATTAACTCCTTAAGACTCCTTTCACCACCACCCCTTTCTCTCCTCCTCCTTCCCCTCCCATGAATCTGGAACACTCTCTCTTTCTGTCCCTCACTACTTCTTACTTCAAGGTTTTAACTTAGAATGGCTTAGCATTTTAGAGATCTAGATCAATAATTTCCCTTGTAGTATGTGATTTTTGTTTCAAGAGTCCCAAAGAAACACATATGTTACACTTTCTCAGAAGTCTATCATTATAAATGTGTGTTTTGTGTATATATTACATGTCTACAAATTATTCTCAATGTTTACATTAACAATTTTTTTCTACCATTGATACTATCTTAATTTACTTTTATTTTAAAGAAGGCATTTCAACTCTGTAAGTAATATATAAATAGTTTTTCACTAAAGAATTCAAACTCAACAAGAAAGATGAAGTGTCACTTGATCCTCTCTCATCCTATTCTTTCCTAAAGGTATACTCTTATCATTATAGCATGCATTTTTTCAGAATATTTTCTGTATGTATATACACACGTCCTAAGTTGCTTCAGTCGTGTCTGTTCTGTGCGACCCCATGGACTACAGCCTATCAGGCTCCTTTGTCCATGGGATTCTCCAGGCAAGAATACTGGAGTGGGTTGCCATGCCCTCCATGTATACACACACACACACACACACACACACATACACACTATAGTGTATATTTTTAATATAAATGATATCATGATATTTGTATTGCATTCCAACTTCACTTTTTTCACTAAATATACTATAGAAATCTTTCCAGATGAGTAAATATAGTTTAACTTGATTATTTTAAACTGTTGCATAATATTGTTAGTATAGTACAATTCTTTTGGTGGACATTTAGGTCATTTCTACTAATTTGCTATTAAAACAGTGTACAATAACATTACCTGTCACCATCTGCACGTGAATAAGTATTTCTGTTAAGTCAAAGGGTAGATCTTTTTCCTACTAAGTGGCCACACAGGAATTATTGTACCTGTTTATAATCCTACCAGCAACAAAGGAAGTTTATATTTTCAACAACAGGACATAAGAGTGTTTCCCTCTACCATTTTTTTTAACACTGGTCTGCATGCATTACAAAATAGTTATATCCTACCAGTGAAATAACAGTGTTCTCAATGTAATAACGGGTAATACTCTTACAAACATTTTTTATATGTTTTTACATATATATACAGAAGTGTACATATGTACAGAAGAGTACTGCCCCGAAATAATACTATTTTGCATGTAGAAAGCTCCCTCTACTTCTGACAGAAGTGAATATTATCAAAATTTTATTTATGCCAGAATATGTTGGTAAAAAAAAAAAGCATCTTGGATTTTAAGTTTTGATTAGTAGTTAAGTGAGCAACTTCTCACAAGTTTATTAGCTATTTGTGTTTCCTACCCTGCTAATTCGGAGAAGGCAATGGCAACCCACCCCAGTACTCTTGCCTGGAAAATCCCATGGATGGAGGAGCCTGGTGGGCTGCAGTCCATGGGGTGGCTAAGAGTCAGACATGACTGAGCGACTTCACTTTCACTTTTCACTTTCATGCACTGGAGAAGGAAATGGCAAGACACTCCAGTTTTCTTGCCTGGAGAATCCCAGGGACGGGAGAGCCTGGTGGGCTGCCGTCTACGGGGTCGCACAGAGTCGGACACGACTGAAGCGACTTAGTAGTAGCAGCAGCAGCACCCTGTTAATTAAGGGCTTCCCTGGTGGTGCAGAGGTTAAAAGCGTCTGCCTGCAATGTGGGAGACCTGGGTTCGATTCCTGGGTTGGGAAGATCCCCTGGAGAAGGAAATGGCAACCCATTCCAGTATTCTTTCCTGGAGAATCCCAAGGATGGCGGAGCTTGGTGGGCTATAGTCCACGGGTCGCAGAGAGTCAGACAGGACTAAGTGACCTCACTTTCACTTTCTTTTCACTTTCACCCTGTTAATTGCCTATTTCCACTCTTTATTTTCCCTCTCCATTTTTCTAATTCATAACAAAATCAAAACTATAATTCATAGGATTATTTATAAACTTTAGATTTCATTCCTTTATTGTTAAATATGTTCAAGTGTTTACTCTAGGACTGTTGCTTATTCTTGCTTATGTTTATGGGATATTTACGCAATGAAAATTTATAAATTTTGAGGTAGTAAAAATTTAATAGTCATTTTGTTTATATTATATTTGTTTGAGAAAGGCTCCAATACACAAGATCAAAGACAACAGTCTTCTGAATTTTATCATCTGCATTATTTGTACATTTAGGATAGTAAACTGTGTAAAATTTATGCTTCCTATAGCTGCAAAAAGAAGAGAGGCGAAAAGCAAAGGAGAAAAGAAAAGATATAAGCATCTGAATGCAGAGTTCCAAA
>SJYX01015907.1:11317-23417 GCA_006410675.1 Oreotragus oreotragus
GGGGGGGGGGGGGGGGGGGGGGGAATGAAGATACTCTGACTATGTTGCTTCAGGTTGATCTAAAGGTGACTTCTTTTGTACTTTCTCTGAAAAATTATAGACTCAAAAGTATAAAAATGTGTTCTTTTTTTAGCAGAAATAATCCACCCAATCCAATTCATTCTGAAAGGAATCTACTTCAAACTGGGGTCTCCTGCGTTGCAGGCAGATTCTTTACCAACTGAGTTATCATGGAAGCCCTTCTGAAATATATGACTAGTGAATTTCTACCTTCCATAGTACAGAATCAAATAAAATATTGTCCTTGGAGGACAAAATATGTTACTAAAGGTATTATATTATATACTCATATAGTGCACAGTAACATTTAAATATTTCTTTAGAATGTTTTATTGTATCTTTAAGTTGACTCCAGATAAATGTTTCAAGTTTGTCACAGTTCCACATACACTTGCCAGTGCTAATGTTGAAACCTATATCACTGACATGGGTGGACCAAGGATGAGCACAGCAAAGACATACCCACAGGTAATTCTGGGAGTCATGGAGGAGATCATGCAAAAACGCTGCCTTCTTCACAAACTGAACTCATACAGATATCATTTAAAACATGATATTTTGTAATTTGATATGCATATGAATAGTTTATCGGTAGTGCCATTTTATTACATATATATGTATTAAACATGTTACAGATAATACTTGTACTGTGCAATATAAATGCTAACTCAATTTAATGCCATTTTTCTATGCTACCTCTTAGGATGGATGGTAGCATGGTCATTTTTAAGACAAAAGACAACTATAGAATTTTCTCATGCAATTTAAAACACACCAGTTTAATATTTTCTTCTGAGAATGATTCACTTTTAATAGGAATTTCTGCACCAATAATGGAGATTAAAAAATACAAAATTTTTAGCAGGTTAACATACAGTGCTTTTAAAAAATGCAATTTTGTGTCAATCTTTTTTTTTTAAATAAGTATAACTTTGCTTATTAGGGTGAATTGAAGTGAGAATGTATGCACATAACATTTAAAATAAGAAAGAAAGGCATCAAACAGAGATTAATTTGACATATTTGGTATCAGAGGCCAACAGCATCTGATTATAAATGCACAATCAATAATATAATTTGAAACACCTGATCTTTCACATTGTGTTCATGTCCATAGTGCACTAATAATACTACTAAAGACCTCATACAAATGGACACTCTCATGAGTTTGCACACAGAAGAGAAGGAATGCTTTAAGCATCTAAGCCGGAGTGGAATACTGTGTACTTTTTCCCTTTCAGTCTTTATTCTATTTGCACTATCTTTTCCTGACCTATACAATTTCTCTGGCTCTCAGTGACAGTGGAAAAGAATTGATTTTACCCAGACTTCTAATACTGGAGGTCCTCTATTCACTTAAGTCGGTGTTTTATTACACCTTTTTGTGGGAGCGTGGGAGATTAGAGAAGAAACAGACTTGAGCGAACAGGTGAAATTGTTTTGCATTTGTTTATTGCTCTTGGAACTTCTTAGAATGATCTATGTCTCCTTACATTTGCCCATTTTCCTCCCCTCTCTCTCCTCCTGTCATTTTCTTTCTGAGTATGTGTGTGTATATATTATATTTATAATATATTAGTGCATATCTGAATATTATATATAGATATATATTAATCTATCTATAGTATAAAATATATGTATATGTATCAGTATATATATATATATATATATATGAAGTAAAAAGTGTGTTAGTCGCTCAGTCTTGTTGGACTCTTTACAACCTCATGGACTGTAACCTGCCAAGCCCCTCTGTCCATGGAATTTCTCAGGCAGGAATACTGGAGAGGGTTGCCTTTCCCTTCTCCAAGGGCTCTTCCTGACCCAGGGTTCGAACCAGAGTCTCCTGCATTGCAGGCCAATTCTTTACCATCTGAGCCACCAGGGAAGCCCCACAAACATACATTTTATTCCATATTCCTTGCCATTTAAAATGATGACCAACACCAAATTTCTTTATATTGGTATCTACTAGAATTATTTTGTCATATGGACTTAAAGCTCTTTGAGGTAAGTTCTAAGTACAGTGTTTAGGTGACTGCATATATTGAGGTGAATAACAGCATATGATGAGGTGAATAATAATTTGAAGACACCTAGTGGAATCTGTAACTACCCATCTTCGCTGGCTGAACACATCTGGCAAGGTGACTTTTGACACACTTGAATCGACTTGCTTCATCTGATGTTTAAGAATAGCCATCTCTCTGCTAATGTCTAAATGAGAAGCTGAGCCTGCAAGTCAAAGTACTACATTTATATTGACTTTTTGATGTTTGTGAGTAGCTACTTTTATATGCCTACGTTGTGCATAAGTACCACATGCAGATACACCAAAAAGTTTTTGGTTTTCCTCATGTAGGTCATAGCTGAAACATAGATATATAGGGAGCCCATAAACATACTTAAAAGGATGAAAATATGGTACAGAAAGAATCACAGATCTGGAAAATCACAGAAGTCAAAACTCAGTGATGTAGATCAGTCAGAGACATAAACAGTATTACTTCTATAACAGGAAATACTTTCTAGAAAGCTGTACAAGATAGACATTGCTATGTCATGAGATGATAAAAGTGAATTTCAGCACTGCACACTTTAGATACTTATGCAAAAAGTCAACAAGTAGTATTGAGATGTGTTTATGTCTAGTAAAATGCCTATTGATTAAAGATATTTCAGATCTCTGGCTGAAAATCAAATGTAATGAACATAATAGGCAATGGCTATGAGAATTGAGCAGATAGGATCTCATCTGCTTACCTGGGCAGATTTTTAGTCTTACTAACTTGAATTAGTTTCTTCTTTTGTGGAATGTAATTTTATTTTTCTTAAAATTATTATGGTCTTAAAGCTTTTATTTAAAATACAATCCAATTATTTATATTGGGCATTTGAAGACAATGCAAAATAACTATAAACTATAACTATAAACTATAAACATTGCACAAGGCAGAAGAAAAGAGACAGAGATTAAGAGGGATTATGTGTGTGGTGTTTATGGAAGGGATACAGAGAAATTCTCAGTTCAAAACTTTCCAAATTCATTGCTTTTCTCAAAGATGCCATGAGAATGACTTTCTTTCTCTAAATCATGCTATGTTACCTAATAATTACCTAAAACTCCAAATATCTCACCATTCCACTCAAAAAAATCACTTAACGTTTAGAATCAAAACTACAGGTGAAGTCGCTCAGTCGTGTCTGACTCTTTGCAACCCCATGGACTGTATGTAGCCTACCAGGCTTCTCTGTCCATAGAATTTTCCAGGCAAGAGTACTGGAGTAGGTTGCCATTTCCTTCTCCAGGGTATCTTCCCAACCCAGAGATCACACTTGGTCTCCCGCATTGCAAGCAGATGTTTTTACTATCTGAGCCACCAAGGAACATCCAAAATACAAGCTGTCATCTGAATCTTAGATGGTGCCTTCAAGGTGGCAACTAGTAGTTTACTGGTCATTTTGTCCTATTTTCAGTTATTTTTGTTATAAGCTAAAGTTAAAAACACAAAACTCACGCTTGTCAGTATTGACAGTTGATTCATTGTAGTCCAAGAGTCACTGAAAATTATTTTAAGACTCTCAACAATGGGTTTAAACCAGGTGTATGCACATATTAAGACACTTATATGTTTCAACATAACATGCTCTTACATTTGACTGCTCCACTTGTTTGTGAGTTTTCTGAGGAATGTAGCACTCATTCCCAACCTCTAACTCAGCATTTCAGACACAGAAAGTGCTTAACGAATATTTGTTGAATGAATGAATCAATGAAGTTCACATTTAAATTTACTACATATTTATTTTAAATAAACACTGATAATTCGTCTGTGCTTTTCATTCAGTTTAATAACGGGAAATAACTGAATCTTACAATGCCTTTTCCAAGGTATTTTACCAGTATCAATTTTTTTAAATGCCTTTTTTTTAAGCATAATATTCTATGCTTTTATGTGATTTGGAAATTTTTTATTCAACTATAAAATTTTTGAGTGCATTACTATTGAAAAGTCTATCAAACATACATATATTTACATTGGGAGGTTAAATTTTCTCTGTTCTCACACTGGTAATATACAAAATCATGAAACTAACTAAAAAAAAAAAAAGATGAAAAACCCAACTGTAGATGAAAGGCTTCATGCAATACTTACAGAATATTTATTAGAAATTAGAAAAAAAAATACTAGACAAAATCACATGTGCTCATATTTTCTTATTTTGCTTCTACTTAACTCTCATTAGTGATGCTTATCTCTCATTGCTCTTAAAAATATAGCAATGATATTTGCTGATAATAATACCTTAAGAAAAAAAGATTTCCAAATTTGTCAGATTTTTCCAAAAAGATTCTGTGATTCTTTGCTCATAACTCACTGGGTTCATGTTGAATGCCTTATACTACAAACGTACACCGAAAAAACATGCAAACTTTTTAAACTCTAGCAAATAGAACTTACAATTTTTAATGGACTCTAAAGCAGTTTATGTAGATTAGGAAAGGCTAGAAAAATATAATTTTAAAGTTTTCTCACTCAGAAGCTAATACCTATCTGATTTATATATATTAAAAAAAACAGTGTTTAACTTAATACAATAATGACCTTTTTGTAGTAATTTGCAATATGTATTATTCCTTTAGGGGAATATCGTTATGCATCCTGGTAAGATGAGCTTTCCTATGTAAATGCTACCCTTTTAAGGTCAAAAGCTGTGCTCAGTTAATGACAGCAATGAAAAATAGTACAGTCTAATGTTCAATATAAACAGCAAAGAAAATCCAGAGCTTTGTGGTAATCTTCTAATATACTTTAAAGCAGTTATAGCTATTTTAATATATCTATATATGGACATATACTTATAAACAGAGCTATATAGATATACACACACAAATACATGTTTCTCCAGAGTAGCATACAATTATGCTGTTATTTTAAATTTCAATTTGAGTCTTAATCTATACTAACAAGATTAGGAAGACCTTTCTAAATACCATTAGCATTGTACATGCAATATTTTACTTCAAGCATTGGGCACACATCTGTTTTTATATTGTTAAGAATCTAAAGTGCACATTGGACCAAACAGCTATACAACATCAATCTTCTCTGTAAAATTTACCCTTCTACGCACACACTTAGGAAATCATCTTTAAAGTAAAAAGAGATTCGATATTCTTTATTTCTATAATTGCTTTACAATGTTGTGTTAGTTTCTCCTGTACAACAACATGAATCAACTGTGTATATAAATATATCCCCACTGTCATGGCCTTCCCTCTCTCCACCTCATCCACCTCTAGATCATCAGAGAGCACTGAGCTGAGCTCCCTGTGCTATATAGCACCTCCCCATTAGCTATCTATTTTACACTTGGTAGGGTATATATGTCAATCCTACTCTCAATTTGTTCCACCTTTTTGAGGGCAGAGGACTTAGTATTTTAAATAACTATCTCTTTATTTATAATTAAGGAATTTAGTGAAGGCACTATTCAGAATCTTTCCCTTCTGTTACCATTACCATAGTTTCAAAAGGCAGTACAGACTAAACAACCTAAACGCCAGCATATTATACATACTTTCCATAAGATCAGCTTTTCTTGGTGAAAAAAATTAAGAGGAAACGGCACTTAAATAGAGGGGGGAAGTAGAACTTGTTCAGTACAAGTTTAAGATCAGCAGTTACCCACAAAGCTGTCAAGTGGCACTGTTAACTATACTAATTTATTCTATAATTTAATGTAATCCTGACCCCTGTCACATATTAATACATCATGAAAAAAGTGGTAAGAAGCTCATGCTTATTAATGAATTGAAGAAACGTCATATTGTTTTTTGCCACTTTCCAATGAAATATCTTAATATTAGAATTAGCAGAGCCTAGACAATTTCAATATGTAATTATGTCTGTGTAGATCTTGCTAGTTACTGCTGCAATTAAGAGATACTTAATTTTTAATTATGTCATAGATAGAGGGTTGATTTTTGAGTCAAGAATAACCGGGATAACTCTGGATATGAACTCTGTAATGTGGACTGTAATTTATCTGCTGGGAAAGCAGAGACTTTTAGCAGAAAGACAAGCTAGATTACTAGACAGTTACTTAGCTGTTAACCTCCATGGTTTTAATGACTTCACTGGTTAAAATACTTGTCACAAATATATAGGAAGTACAATTTTTTTAGTCATATTGTGTTGACAGATCAGTGCCAGGATATATTCTTATTCTCTTATTTCTTGTGTGTTCCATTCCTCATCTCCCCACAAAATACACACATAACATAATACATACATGCATAAGATGAACAATGCTGTGTGCTGCTAATTTCTTCATTTCCAATTCCATCATAAAAGTTACCCTTACCTACAAGATAACATGTCATAGGTTAGCAGGAAAATAACTTTGTTTAGCAAAGTAAAGATAGAATCCTCTGTTGGGAAGCACTTTGATGGGAGTTAGTCCCCTTTTCTTTTCATTGTGTGTGCATTTTTTTTCTCAGCCTGTAATATTCCACTTGATCACTCCCTCCAATCACTGATTTATACTTGAACTGAATTATTAAATTAGTGTGAAAATGACAAATGTTCTAGAATTATTTATTTGAAAAAGAAAGTCACTTCAATATAATAAATTAGCCTACAATCCCGTAATAAAGAGTTATTGAGGGCATAAAATGATAACTTCTGATTTTTACTGGTCTGACAATCCTACATCTTATTGGAAACACAGAGCCAGATGAGGGTATAGAAGATGGCCAGATTGTGCAAAATTAATTTAACCAAGCTGCTTCACACAAATGAAGACCTATAATATAAAAGAACGCTTTGTTTTTGCTTTGTTTTTTTCTAAGGGGATTGAACACTCACGTTTCCTGTCTTCATGTTTAAATGGGAATAACTTATATCTATGCTAGGTATATGTTGGGTGAATATAGGCAGCAAACAAAGAGTACCATCTTGCTCTACTTATCTCTTGAGGTCTGTGACTTCTTTAATACCTCCCAAGGAATGGATTTTTCACTTGAAGTTGACTGATACCATGTCCTAACACACTGAAAAGAGCCATCACCCTCTTAACATAATTTGCTGAAACTCACAGGGGATGCAGTGTCTCACGTGCCTGGCAGCCACAGTCTTATATTTGTAGATACAGGTTATTCTAAAGAATGCCTCAACAAAATCTTAAAAGAGCATCAGTATCACAATAAAAGAGAACTAAAGATTTACATGCAAATTTTAACTTTCCCTTGGGCTGCATGAAAGAAGACTCAAAGTTTAGCAAGGAGGGATCTCCTGTGTATTTTCACTTAGAATCTGACTTGACTTTTTCTCTTCTAGGTCCTTCAAACTCACTGCAGCCTCTCTCAAGAGTATCAGTCTGGGGACCACTCCATCTTACCTTAAAAATCATCTTAATCTCTCCACAGAATTTTTTCCCTTGATTCCTTCATAAGTTTTTGAAAATTCTAGAGATTCTTCAGCATATAGTGAACATATTTTCCTAGTCTCCTTAGGGTCTATAATCTCATACAAAGAATGAAGTAGGTGTGTCAATTTCTGTTCAATATCCCACTAGTAAGTATGAATCACTTGTGAAAAATAAATCCACTCTTCCCATCAGTAGCAAACATTTCCCTTAGAGACAAAATCTTATAGTCCACTAAGAGGTGAATGGCTTTCTCCTTTGAGTTGTAGGGAAAGAGTACTTGACTATGTTTGTTGGGACATGCATCATTAGTAGCAACCAGCATTTGTCATTGTGATACTTGGGAATAAGGTACTACTCTGATTATGTTATCTTGATTTTTAAAAAATCTGCCTTTAAAAGCAGAATGCTGGAATTTGTTTTGACCATTTTCACTATTAGTGATAACAGTCTAGATTCTGAGTCAAACTAGCTGAATTTAAATCCACTGGCACCATTTACTCTATCGGTCTGAACATTTTGACTAGTCTCTATAGGCTCAGTTTATCCTTCTGTTAAAAATATTACATAACCTATATAAAAACCTTGAAATATTGAGTGAGTATATATTTATATAAAATGTAACTTTTACATTATAATATGTATATACATATATATATGTGTATATATACACACACACATATATGTGTTAGTTGCTCAGTTGGAGTCTTTGTGATCCCATAGACTGTAGTCTACTATGCTCCTCTGTCCATGGGATTTTCCAGGCAAGAATACTGGAGTGGGTTGCCATTTCTTTCTCTATATATACATATTGGAGAAGGCAATGGCACCCCACTCCAGTACTCTTGCCTGGAAAATCCCATGGACAGAGGAGCCTGGTAGGCTGCAGTCCATGGGGTCGCTAAGAGTCGGACACGACTGAGTGACTTCACGTTCACTTTTCACTTTCATGCATTGGAGAAGGAAATGGCAAACCACTCCAGTGTTCTTGCCTGGAGAATCTCAGGGACTGTGGAGCCTGTTGGGCTGCCGTCTATGGGGTCACACAGAGTCGGACACTACTGAAGCGACTTACCAGCAGCATATATACATATAAAGATGCATATATATACATATATAAAGAAGGCTGAGTGCTGAAAAATTGATGCTTTCAAATTGTGGTGCTGGAGGAGACTCTTGAGTGTCCCTTGGACTGCAAGGAGATCAAACCAGTCAATCCTAAAGGAAATCAACCCTGAATATTCATTGGAAGGACTATTGCTGATGCTGAAGCTCCAATACTTTGGTCACCTGATGTGAAGAGTTGACTCATTGGAACAGATCTTAATGCTGGGAAAGACTGAAGGCAAAAGGAGAAGGCAGAGGATGAGATAGTTAGATAGCATCACTGATTCAACGGACATAAATCTGAGCAAACTCCAGGACAAAGTAAAAGACAGGGGAGACTGGTGTGCTGCAGTCCATGGGAATCACAGAGTCAGGCATGACTTACCAAGTGAACAGCAAAACAACAACAACAAATACACACACATACAGAAAGAGAGAAAAAGGAGACAGACAGAGAGGTTTCTAGAAAAGTGCCTATATGTAGTAATGATTTATCAAAGATGTGGTTGAAGATGTGATGGCCATACAAAGTAGTCCTAAATTTACATGACCTTACAGATAAAGGCTTATAACTTCATTCAATAAATCACTATGTTTAGTTACACTCATTTCTTTGAATCTAAAAAATAATGTAAACAAGCAAATTTAAAAATAATTTTTCCAGCTTTTTCTTCCCGTAAATTTTATTCAACATTCTGAAGTTTGTGAGGTTTTTCTACCAGAACTTTCATGACCAATAAATCACTTGGACAATAATACATTTAAGTTCAGCCCAATTAAGAATTTTCCTCACTACAACATTATATAACAATTTTATTCTTAAATAGAGCATCATGACAGCTGAACTACAGCCAGTCTAGTTTTTTTAAAATAATATTTTCATATTGGTGTCAAAAATGAAGATGTTAAAGATCAGTAAGTAATAACACTCACCACCTGAATTTATGTTTGCTGAAAAAAAGAATAATGTCAGCATCATGGCAGACTGAGACAATCCCTTTATCTCTCCCCTTCAAGCTACAACACATAAGACATCCACAACTCAGCAAAAATGCTTCTGCCCAACACACCAGGATGCTGGAGAATTCAGCACCTCTGTGGCTGTAAAGGTGGGTGAACTGGAACACATAAAGCAGTCAGAACTAGAGGAACAGTGAAGGCAGTGCTTGCACTCTGGATATAGCAGCTGAGTCTCTACTAGAAAAAGACAAATAAATGAAGCTCAAAGTCAGTAGAAGAAAGGAAATAATAAAGATCAGAGCAGAAGGAAATGGAATAGAGACTAAAAACACAATAGGAAAATCAGTGAAACTAAGAGCTAGTTCTTTGAAAAAATGAACAGAACTGAAAATCTTGAGATTTTCCTTTGGTCCAGTGGTTAGGACTTGGTCTTCCAATGCAGGGGATGTGAGTTCAATGCTTGATTGGGGAACTAAGATTCCACATCAGTCAGTCAATTCAGTTCAGTCACTAAGTCACATCCAACTTTTTACAACCCCATTGACTGCAGTACACCAGGCTGCAGTCGACATGCTGCAAGATTCCACATGCTGCAGGCCAGTTAAACCTGCATACCACAGTGAAGATCTCCTGTGTCTCAACCAAGACCTGACCCAGCCAAATAAATAAATAGAAATTTTTTAAAAGAAAAGTCTTTAGCGAAAAAAAAAAAGAGAGAGAAGCCTCTGAAATAAAATCAGAATGGAACAAAAGGAAATAACAGATACCACAGAAATGTAAAAGGTTATAAGAGATATTATGAATAGTTCAATACCAACAAATTTGATAACTTAGTCAAAGGGGAAAATTTCTAGAATCATACAATGGCTCAAAACTGAATCATGAAAAAGATAATCTGAATAGACTGATCATCAATACAGAGATTGAAACAGTAATCATAAAGCTCCTCATTAAAAAAGGTCCAGGATCAATTGCTTCTCAGATGAATTCTACCAAACATTCAAAGGGAATTTTATATCTATCTTTCTCAAACTCTTGCAAAAAAACTGAAAAGAAAGAAACACTTCCCTACTCATTTTCAGAGGTCAACTAACCCTGATACTGAAATCAGATAAAGACAACATTAAAAAAGCAAATTATAGGGAATATATATATACCTATGGCTAATTCATGTTGATATATGGCAGAAACAACACAATATTGTAAAACAATTATCCTCCAATTAAAAATAAATAAGTTTAACTTAAAAATAAAATAAATTTTAAAAAGCAAAGATCTCTGATGAACATAGATGTAAAAGTCTTCAGCAAAACATTATCAAACTAAACACAACACATTAAAAGAACTGTACACCGTATTAAAGTGGGATTTATTCCGAAGATCCAAGAATGGTTCAATATCTGCAAATCATTTGACATGATATATCACATTAACAAAATGAAAGAAAAAAATCATATGATCATCTCAATAGATTCAGAAAAAAGCATTTGACAAGATTTAACACACATTTATGATAAAATGGGCATACCTCAATATAATAAGTACCATATATGACAAAATCATAGCTAACATCAAACTCAATGATAAAAAAAATCAAAAGCTCTTCCTCTAAAATTAGGAAAAAGACAAGGATGCCCACTCTCACTACTGTTATTCAACATAGTATTGAAAGCCCCAGCCAGAGCAATTAGGCAAGTAAAATAAATAAAATGTTCGTAACTTGGAAAAGAAAGAACTGTCACTATTCATAGATAACATAATTATATATGACGTTCCCTCAATAAGTTATCTATATAGATTTTCCAGTAGCAATACTCAACAATACTACATTTATAAATACACTTTTTTTTTCTGTATTTATATGTAGTTAAGGCAGATATGTGACTCCCAAAATGTTCAATAAATGTGTGTGCAATTTTGCGCAATCTTCTAAAATAGGTTAAAATGTGTCTTATCACGCATACATTACTAACTTAAACATTGCTTGTCAGATTGAACCAGGTAATGTCTCTACTTTACCAAAATTTATTAAANAAGGCAGATATGTGACTCCCAAAATGTTCAATAAATGTGTGTGCAATTTTGCGCAATCTTCTAAAATAGGTTAAAATGTGTCTTATCACGCATACATTACTAACTTAAACATTGCTTGTCAGATTGAACCAGGTAATGTCTCTACTTTACCAAAATTTATTAAAGATCAGGAGAAATGTGGCAGCAGAGGACCAACTTGGCATTTGCAGGTATGTTTGAGAAAGGATGACCCTGCAAGACTCAGGAGATACAAAAAACGCAACAATTTAGCATGAGGGCCTTTCAGAGAAGCCTCAGTTTGATATACTCACTTGTTAAGCTTCATCACATCAAGTTTCTTCTTATCATTAGCTTTAGTGTTCAGATACTTAAGTCATACATTTCTTTGATATTACAATTACAAGACAATTTTCTTCCCACTTAATAAAATGGAAAATAATTTCCTATTTTTTCACCCCTGTTAATGAGTATTTGGAAGCAGACTTATCATTCAAAAATTAAACGTTTTTTT
>SJYX01015908.1:6125-17889 GCA_006410675.1 Oreotragus oreotragus
GATTCTTATCGAGATAAGGATGCCTGACTATTACTACCAGTACAGTTTTAACAAAGAAAAAGACACTAGAAAGGTCTATAGAAGACATACTAATGTGAGGATTGAAGTACAGTTCAAATTATGTCTAAAGAATAAGAAACAAAAAAAACATTAAAGTTTTAAATTATGTTTCCCATGTGTTCCTGAGTACTGTGTCCAATACCTTTGTTGGATGTTTTCCCCAGTAAAAGTATGTGGCTTATCACATAGAGCTCTTTTGCATGCTAAGTGAGAATTCAAAACCTGCCAATAAATACTTATTGCAGATTTTTTTTAGCCAATGTTGAATATTTTGAGTTTATTTCAAACCTAAAAGCATGATCATGATTTGTGTCAGTTACTACCCTATCTTTCACTAGCTGTAATATCTGTTATATATATATGGGGAAAAAAATAAATAAATGAAGCTTTCAGTTTGCATTTCATCTGGATAATACACTAAAAACCCTTTTGTCTGGTGCTTGTGTGAGTAGTGGTTTAAATGTGGTACCTAAGTTGGAATTAAAGGCGAGAGCCAGTGGTGTGCTGATAAGTGCATCATAACTGCTCTTCAGGAAAAAAGAAACAAGCCATGATTTGTAGTGTTTACTGATTTCTGTGGTGAATACTCCCTTCACGACCAATTTCAAGCTACCAACATGATGTTTCTGAATGTAGAGTTGGGAAAGATGTCCACAGTCAGTTCTTGTAAGCTACCTGGAGCTGGCTGAGCACACCATTGACTGGAACCAGTAAGACAGTCTCACTTCCAGTGAAATATCTGCAGTGGGCACCTTGGATGGAGAGTGCACCCCACTTAGCACAACACCTGGACCCCAGGGGAGGGGAACCATAAGACATAATGGTTACCCAGAGAAATCAGTCATTCGATGAGCCCTACATTCAGTTCTGGCTGAATATATGTATGAAACACAGCCCAGAGAACAACCAAGTCGATCAGAAGGGCCTGGCCCCAGGAGTAGCCCAGGACCTCCCTAAAAGCTGGAGATGCCCAGATGCCAAGCAAGATATTAGCTGGACTGGGGGCAAAGAACTACAGTGTAATAATCTAGGCTCAGAGGAAAATCCCGCAGAAATAGCCCTGGAATCCTGTATCTCTGACAGGCCGGAGGAGGTGATGTGCCTGTTAGCAGCCTGGAGTCTGAGCCCTGAGCCTCTGCCCTGCCCCTCACTGTCCAGTGGAGGTAAGGCCAATGCTGGATGCTGTGGCATATTAAGAGGGAACTTATTTTCAATGTACACAAGATCTAACCATGACCCAATGTATTCATGTCCAGGGCCTAAATTTTGTGAGTTTTGTAGGCAGCCTTGTGCTCTGGAGCACTGGTAATAGTAGTAACATCATTATCTAAGCATTATCAATATCTAATAGACTTAGCATTTGCTGCAGGTCAGACACTGGCTAAGCATTTGCCATGCATAATCTCATCTGTTCCTTACAATAACCCAGGGTGTGTGCACTCACTCACCAGGTGGAGCCTGGGCATCTGTGCCATACTGGGGCAGAGGCGTGCTTGTTCCCAGAACTAGGGCACTTTTGAGACAGGGCCAGAGGGACTCCCAGGCAGGACTGCAAGAGCTGTGTGGAAATCACCTGTTCTAAAGCCACAACCAGTTCTTCTGGAGGCCCCGGGGATTACCTACAGCTTTCTTAAAAGAGGCCTCCAATTATGAACTCTCCATGTTTACAGATTGCTACCAAGTTTTCTGGAAAAGATGGTTGATCATGATTCTAATAGGGATACTGCCTGGCTGGAGGTAAGGGAGGGTCTGGAAGGATGTGGTCTTGCCTATTCCAGATTACAATTTAGGGGCTTGAATATTACCTGTTCTGTGCAATGACTTGTGCCCTTGGGACACACACCTGTCCATCCCCACATGGTCCATGTCACTAGTGCTGGATTCCTGGAGCCAGCTCCCGAGGAGAGCACAGGATCCCTCTGGCTTCTGCAAGAGGCTGAGCCTCACGTCCTCACTAGATGGCAGCAAATGCCCGACACGTTCTTTTCTAAAAGTAGCACAGCATCTCTCTGAATGAGCCTGCTGGTCAAAGAGTCAGAAGGTTAAAGAGGGGTGAAGAAAGTGGTGAATTAACCCTGGATGGATGCTAGAAAACTCACAGAGATGGCTCTCACTGTGCAAGGATCCAGGATACCCACAAGAGGCAGAGATGCTGGTCTGAGCTCAGCTCTCCTGGGACTATCCATGGTAGACAATCCTGCAGACACATGAAGCCATGCCCCCAGCCTTCTGAGACTTCTTTTCCCCAGGCAAATCAGTCCCTGCTCAGTTCAGTCAACAGACAAGTTCTGGAGGGCCAGTGCAACACTGCCTCGTGCAGATTGCTTCTAACCAACGGGTCTTCACCATATGTCTTCAAGGGCATATGTGCTAATTGGGAGGAGCAATTAGATAGGTGTTTGTGTGATGATAAATAGAATGCAAAATAACAAGAGCATGGACACAGCTCTCTTCTCAAAGCTAAGTGGAGACAGGCTCACAAGAAGACTTCATAAGATAGAAGGGAGCATCTGAGATGAGCTGGGCAATGCGTGGGACTGTGATGGGTAGAGGTGGTTCAGGAGGGTGTTTTAAAGGGGAGGAGACAACAGCAGCAGCATCCTGGAGGGTAAAGAGTGTCAGAAGTGGAAGGGAGCATGAGCTCCCCCATTGACTGGGCTCAGAGTATAGGTAGTGGAGCAGCAGCAACTGAATCCAGAAATGGACGTGGAGAGCCTCCAACGCCACAGTGAAGATTTCTAACATTTCAGACATAAGGAAGCGCTGATGGTGTTTGAGCAGGGGAGAAAATCAGCTGGACTGAGTGTTCAGGTGGAATGCAGGAGAAAGCGTCCAGAATGCTATTCCCGACGTGGAGGAGGCACTGAGGACGGAGGGGTGGGGCACGCAGTGAGATCAGATTCTCGCGCTGACTGCCTGTCCATGGGGCGAAGCATCTAGGGAGGAACCTCAAGATCTGGGGCCAGGGTGACAAGCTATGTGGCATCACAAGTTACCAAAGGAAAGCCTAGGAGGGACAAGGCCTTCTTCCATTCATTTTTGCTTGTTGTCACGAAGGAATAAGAAATCTAAAAGCCAGTGCAGTTTTGAACGTTTTGAAGATTTTAAGGATGCCAGGTCCAAGTGACAGTGTTCAGCCAGGCCTGGAACTTGAGGACATGGCCTGGACAGGAGCCCTCAGAACAAGGGTGATATTTGAAAATCTGGGAGCAGATGAAATCATAGAAGAGTGAGCATATCCAGCTCTAGAAGGAGGCAGAGGACTCGCCCTGGGGGCCGTGCTTTCAGAGAATAAAGGTGAGGAGTGAGATGGTTCAAAGAAGGGTGTGGGGAGGTAGGTGAAGGTCACACCACGACACGCAGTGTCGGCACAGAGCAGCCTTCACCGGAAAGCTATGGATGACAAGATGGTCCTACCATCTCTCCCACCAGGAAGTGTGCAAGAAGCCAGGGCACAGAGCCATGGTGTTCCAGGAAGGGATCCCTACCCTTTCATGGAACAAGTGTGAGAGCTTGCCTTATAAATAATCCAGACTCAGGAGTCAGCTCTTCCGGGGAGCTGTTTTGGAATGTTAGCTTCTGGCGCCCAATGCCCTTAGGGAAGCTGAAAGCCTATACTGCTGCTCCTGCTCAAGGAGAGGGAGCCGCTGGTCCCTGAAGGTTGTTGCCTGGCAACTCAGATAGAACCTCCAGGTTCATTCAGTGGGCAATCCTGTCCTTCCCTGCCCAGAAGTCATCAAAGAGGCAGTGAGAAAACAAATGCTGACATTTACTGAACATTTATTCCGGACTCAGTAGCCACTTTCCCAGTATTACCTTGTTTAATCTGCACAACAGCTCTATTAAAGAGAAACTATTTTTGATCTTCATTATTCTGATGAGAAAACTTAGGCATGTGGGGGAAATAACAGGCTTGTTCAAGGCCACATAGCCAGTAAGTGCCCCTGACAGAATTTAAGCCCAGGCAATCTGGCCCCAGTGCTTAAGCTATCACTACCGTACCACACAGAGATGGTGTGGTTGAAGGTGAAAGGAGAGTGCAGAATTTTCCTGGTTATGTCTGTGCTTATGTCCATTTAGTCAAAGCTTTGGTTTTTCCAGTAGTCATGTACAGATGTGAGAGTTGGACCATAAAGAAGACTGAGTACCAAAGAATTGATGCTTTTGAACTGGAGAAGACTCTTGAGAGTCCCTTGGACAGCAAGGAGATGGAACCAGTCAGTCCTAAAGGAAATGAACCCTGAGTATTCTTTGAAAGGACTGATGCTGAAGCTCCAATACTTTGACAATCTGATGTGAAGAGCCAACTCATTGGAATAAGCCCCTGATTCTGGGAAAGGTTGAAGGCAAAAGGAGAAGGAGGTGGCAGAGGATGAGATGGTTAGATAGCATCATGGACATGAATTTGAGAGAACTCTGGGAGATAGTGAAGGACAGGGAAGCCTGGCATGCTGTAGTTCACGGGGCCTCAAAGAGTCAAACAGAACTTAGCGACTGAACAACAATATCTGTGGATCTTTTACCATCCGTTTCTTGGCCTCTGGAGGCAATGCATGTATTCAAAGTTCTTACACTGTAGAAACATGCTCTGCACGGAAGAGGCTATGCTTTGTCTCAAAAGTCAGCATCCTCAGTTCTGTCGATGTACTCCATTTCCTAATACTTGGATTTTGCTTCAGTCCTTTTATCATCTTCTCCCTCTTTTTCCAGGCAAACAGGTTAATCTATCTCCTCCAGCCACTGGCACCCAGAGGGCCAGAAGGAACCTATTCCCCCCTTTTGGACAATATACTTCTATTAATGTAAACTTCAGGTGTGCTAGTCAGACAATGTGATATCAAGCAGTGTGATGGTGCTGATTTAGTTTTCCTTAATCTCCATCAGTCCCCCAACCCAAGCCACCCTGAACAAGCATACAGTCTAACTAAAAGCACTGTATCTTCTGCATTTTTAGCTGCAGTTACAGCTTCAAGTCCCCCCTCCTTCCCATGTTCTAAGCTCTTTCTGTATTTTAAAATCACTTTTGGAGCCAAATCACAATGATAGCTTAAACTCTATTTTTTTCCTAGCTTTATTGAGGTATAATTGACAAATGAAAGTTGTATATATTTACGGTGTACAGCATGATGGTTTGAACTGCATATACACTCTGAAATGATTCCCACAGTCAAGTTAATTCTCATATCGATCACCTCACATAGTTACCCTTTTTTTCCCTTCTGCTGTGCTGAGAAAACTTAAGATCTACTCTCTTAGCTCATTTCTAGTGTACAAGACAGTATTAACCACATTCGCTATACTGTATGTTAGACTTACCAGAACTTATTAATCTTATAATGAAAGTTTGTACCCCTTGACCAGCATCTCTCTAATTTTCCCACCCCATCCCCACCGCCAGCTGCTGGTAACCACTCTTATGCTCTCTGGTTCTAAGGGTCTGACTTTTTTAGATTCCACATATAAGTGTGATCACGCAGCATTTGGCTTTCTGTGTCTGGCTTATTTCACTTAGCAAAATGTCCTCCAGATTCAGTCATGTTGTTGCAAATGACAGGATTTCCTTCTTTTTCATGGCTAAATGGCATTCCACTGCACATATATACATGGCGGTTTCTTTATCTCCTCATCCATTTATGCATATGGAGGTTGTTTCCTTGCTTTGGCAATTGTTAATAATGCTGCAATGAACCCTGGAGTACAGATATGTCTTTGAGACTGTGATTTCATTTCCTTTGGATATATAATCTATAGAGGGTTTGCTGGATCACATGGTTATCTGTTTTGAAATGGAGGGACACCCATATAGTTTTCCATCTTAGCTGTACCATTTTGTTCCCACGAACAGTATACAAGGGGTTGCCTTTGCTCCTTACCCTCACCAACATTTGCTATGTCTTGTCTTTTTTATAATAGTCATTCCAATAGATGTGAAGTGATACCTCACTGAATTTCCCTGATGGTTAGTGATGATGAACACTTTTTCATGTACCTGCTGGGCATATATATGTCTTCTTTGGAAAATGTCTACTCACGTTTTTTTGTCCATTTCTCAATGGGTTGTTTGGGTTTTTGGCTATTGAGTTGTGTGAGTTCTTTATCTATTTTGGACATTAGCACCTTATCTGATACACCATTTGCAAATATTTTCTACCATTCTGGAGGTTGCCTTTTCCTTTTGAAAAAAGAAAATGTAACCTAGTGAAATGTTATGACAGAAAATAAGTCAGTGGTAGCCTGGGGGTGGGGAAGAGTTGGTAAAAAGGGAAGATAAAGGGGCATGAAGAAATTTTGGGGGATGATGGATTTGTTTACCATCTTGATAGTGGTGGTTTTCACTTGTGAAACTTGATGGTTTTACAAATGAATAGTATGTGTCAAAATTTATCAAATTGTACTCTTCAAATATCTGCAGTTTGTGGTATGTCAATTATACTTTAATAAGCCTGTTAAAATAAAACCCTTGAGTTTTTGAATTCTAATAGAAATCTCAATAAGCCTCTGGAACTATTATTTTAGTCCTGAAACTAAAGGAGGAGGCTGCTGGGAAGACACATCAAACAAAGGTGATATTTTGCCTGGGGGTTCAGAGTGGCTGCCTCAATGTATTTGGAAAGAAACCTTGGGATAAGAATCGGGATGTGCTAAGTCATTTCAGTTGTTTCCGACTCTTTGCATTCCTATGGACTGTAGCCTGCTAGGCTCCTCTGTCATGGGATTCTCCAGGCAAGAATACTGGAGTGGGCAGCCCTTCCCTTCTCTAGGGGATTTTCCCAACCCAGGGACTGAATCTACGTCTCTTATCTCCTGCACTGGTAGGTGGGGTCTTTACCACTAGCACCACCGCTGGGGGCTTCCCTGTTGGCTCAGGGTGAAGAATCCACCTGCAATCCAGGAGAGGCAGATTGGATCCCTGGGTAGGGAAGATGCCCTGGGGAAGGAAATGCTAATGCACTGCAATATTCTTGACTGGGAAATCCCATGGACAGAGGAGCCTGGAGGGCTATGTCCATGTGGTGGCAAATGAATCAGGCATGACTTAGTGACTAAACAACAACTTCTTCATTAGGGTAAAACAAGGACATCGTCCTTTCAACTCCTCATTATACAGATGAGAAAACTGATGCCCAGAGATTGGTCGTGATTTAAACCAGGTCCATCATGGGGCAGACTTAGGGACAAAAATGTGAGTGGACATGGTCAGGGGGCTATGTGAGAAGGGGGCATTCCCTGTGAGAGGGGACTGAGTCCTCTGTCTCTTCTCTGCACCCCTACAGTAGACACATTGCACAGGAGGGCTACTGAGTGGGTGATCTTATCCTCAGCCCCCTACACCCCAGATTTAGTTAGAACCCATTGGCCACTGAACACTCAGTATCCTGGCCTTCAGTCTCTTCAGAGGCTTCACCCTTCTTCTGTCTCCCAGGGGAGGGCTCCATCTTGCAGCCCGGAGGATGGGCTTTTCTGCACCAAGACGCTGCCCCAAGAGGCAGGAAATGCCAGGCACTCTCCTTCTCCCTACAGACCTTGTGAGCTCATCCTGGTAAAAGTTTAATGCCTAAAAGTCAATTACACTTAAGAACACTCTATGGAGCCCCACAACAGCCTTTGCTCAGAGCCTTTGGGGCCTGCAGCTGCCTTCCCGCTCCCTAGACGAGATGCTGAGAAAACTTCTCTGCCCTTCCTCACAGTACAGCCGGCGACTGAGCTCTGCTTTGCCACCGAATTGCTGTGACCTTGAGCAACACCGATGCCCTCTATGAGCTTAACTTTGATACTAACAGAAAGGAAGGGCTATCTTGGATGCTCTGAGATGTATGCTCATTGTGTTTACCCTTGCAGCCCATCATCTCTGGGTGAGCAGAGGTCTGTAGATGGTCTGCAGGAGGTCTGCAAAATGCCCCAAATCCCCTGAATGGGCTCTGAAACGGGCCATGCAGCCCTAGCCAAGTCTTGAGATGACTGTGGCCCCTATGAACAGCTGGGTGGCAACCTCATCAGAGTCAGAATTAGTGAGAAGCACCCAGCTTAGGAGCTCGCAGATTTTCATCCCTGAAAAACTACATGAAAACACAAATGTATATTGGTTTATGTAAAATGTTAAGGTAATTTTAGTGGTAAAGAATCTGCCTGCCAATGCAGGAGTTGTCGGTTCAGTCCCTGGGTCGGGAAGATCCCCTGGAGAAGGAAATGGCAATCCACTCCAGTATTCTTGCCTGGGAAAGCCCATGGACAAAGGAACCTGGCAGCTACAGTCCATGGGGGTTGGAAAGAGCCAGGTACGGCTCAGCAACTAAACAACAATAACAATTTGTGACACAGCAATAGGTAAGTAAAGCAATTGCATCCACACCTCCGTAGACAGTCCTTCATGTTTCCTGAACCATCTGAGGCAGATTCTGCTTTCTGACTAGTATAGGGGCTCAAGGCAGCAGCCACTCAACAACTGGCATAGAAAATATTCAAAACTGATGGCTTCTTTTTTTCAAAAACAAACAAAAAAATAACACAGGCCTTCTATTTGCTCCAGGCCCTGGCTGCTGTGGCTGTACTGATGTGTTCCATCTGAATATCTTCTGATTTGTGCATCCCGGAAGATCTGGGCATCTGGAGCTGAGCTGCTGTCCTTAGTAAGAGCCTTGGACCAGGCAAGCCTATGGATTGAGAAGGGAAAAGGCCGGGGAACAGGGGAGAAGGGGAAGGAGGAGAAAGGAAGTGAAAAGGAAATGGAGAGGGAGCTAGATGGCAGGACAGAAGATCAAGGCCTGAGTCAATCCACAAGAAACCAGGAAGACATCTTTTGGGTTTCCACCAGCTCATCAAATGAGACCAAGATGAGAGCCAGAGCAAGTCCAGCAAAGGTGAGAGCTCCTGGACTGGCAGTTCTGTGGGGTTAATTTAGCATTGTTTCTAAGTGAGTTTTCCTCAAGGTGCCGGATCTTGTAGAAGACTCTCAGCCTCACCACCAGCGCTCCAGCATCCCTGGGCCCTTCAGAGAGCCCCAGCCTAAAGAAGACAGCAACCCCCCACCTCTTCCGTGGGCGGGGCACTCTCCTCCCGGCAGTCGGTTGGTCAGCAGCTTCACATTACTGCGCAGGGGGCCCCTTTGTACAGCTGAGTGGCCTCGGGGCACCCTCTGTGAGTCATTTCCTGTTATTCTCCTCGGAGAAGTCCTGCCATTCTTTGAAGCAAGATTTGACATTTTTACAGGACTAACTTCTGGGGCCTTTTGGTCAAGAAAAAAAGCAGGGATCCTTTCTTTTATATTTACAAAGCCATTAATTGGTTTCTTTATAAAATTAGACTCCATTATAAGCTCAATCTGAGTGGGAGCACAGCTTTATTTAGTCCAAAACATCTAGCAGTTTTAAAGGATTCTTTTGAATAACGCAGCGCCCAGCGGCAAGAAGACTGGAGAGATAGGGCCCTGCCCCCTCCTCTTGCTGAAAGCTGGCAGCACTGACTCACGGTACATTGCCTGCTCACCTGTGTACCTCAGGTGTGCCCACCTCTGCCCTGGAGAGGGAGAAGGGGAGGAAGGAGGTGTGGTCCAGAGTCATCCCCAGAGCACTCTCTGCAGCTGCANAGCCCCAGCCTAAAGAAGACAGCAACCCCCCACCTCTTCCGTGGGCGGGGCACTCTCCTCCCGGCAGTCGGTTGGTCAGCAGCTTCACATTACTGCGCAGGGGGCCCCTTTGTACAGCTGAGTGGCCTCGGGGCACCCTCTGTGAGTCATTTCCTGTTATTCTCCTCGGAGAAGTCCTGCCATTCTTTGAAGCAAGATTTGACATTTTTACAGGACTAACTTCTGGGGCCTTTTGGTCAAGAAAAAAAGCAGGGATCCTTTCTTTTATATTTACAAAGCCATTAATTGGTTTCTTTATAAAATTAGACTCCATTATAAGCTCAATCCGAGTGGGAGCACAGCTTTATTTAGTCCAAAACATCTAGCAGTTTTAAAGGATTCTTTTGAATAACGCAGCGCCCAGCGGCAAGAAGACTGGAGAGGTAGGGCCCTGCCCCCTCCTCTTGCTGAAAGCTGGCAGCACTGACTCACGGTACATTGCCTGCTCACCTGTGTACCTCAGGTGTGCCCACCTCTGCCCTGGAGAGGGAGAAGGGGAGGAAGGAGGTGTGGTCCAGAGTCATCCCCAGAGCACTCTCTGCAGCTGCACCTCTGGATCCGGGTACCCATCCATCTCCAAAGGAGAAATCCTGATGAGGAAGCCCCAGCCTGATCCCAGCTCTAGACCTAGCCCAGGTAGCCTGAGTACCAGCCTCATGGTTTGCCACCCTGTGCTCTGCCAGCCACTGCACTTTCAAAGGGAATTTGTCTCCACTCAGCCCAGCCTAAGAAGCTCCAGGAAACAGTGGGCTCCCATCATTCACATTATAGGCTGGGACCCTGGGGCCAGTTGCCTAAAATGACTTTGAATTCTCATTTTAGAGCACAGAGGGCATCTAGGGCAGGGTTTCTCCAACTGTAATGCACAGATGCCTCAGCTGGGGAGGCTGTCAAAGTGCAGACTCTTCTTCAGTCACTCTGCTTGGGCTGAATTTCTGCACGTCTACCAGGGCGATGCTGATGCAGCTGATCCAAGACCACACTTTGTGGAGCAAGGGTCCGGTGCAGACCCCTTCTCTAACAGGTGGGAAGACTGAGCTCAGAGAGGGAGAGTGACTTCCCCAAGATACTTCATCATGCTGGAGGAAGTGCCTTAGGTGGGCTCACCTGTCTCCTGGACTCCCTTATGATTCAGGCCCACTGCTTTAGAGCAGGGGTCCCCAACCTCTAGGATCTATTGTCTGATGATCTGAGGTGGAGCTGATGTAATAAAAATAGAAATGAAATGCACAGTAAATGTAATATGCTTGAATCATCCTGAAACCATGGTAAAATGCAGGGGGTGGGGGAAGAGAGGCCTGCGTCCGTCCCTCATGCTGTGTCTCTGACACCCTGAGCCCCAGGACACGCCCGTCAGTCCGCGGAAGGTCTTCAGTGGATCTCAATATGAACCTGGAAAAGACCAACAAATTACAGGGTAATAATGAAGACGGGGTCTCGGGAGAGTCCACACACACCAGGTATTTCCCAGCAAATACGAAGGTCTCTGACAGTCTCCGGTACCAAGGATTCCCACACTGTGATAGAAAACAGGATGTCAGCCTACCAATTAGCAATCACATCAAAAAGTAGAGTACTTGATTAATGCAGTATCTCCTGAAAATACCTAAATATGCACTGAGGCTCTGCACTTTTCATGGCAATGTAGTTATCTGTGCAGGTTCAATCAAAAGCGGCTGCCTTTAACCAGGATAAACTAGATGACTCAATCAAGCAACCAAGGCCTCACCCAGAGTGTCCTATTTGAGAATGAGATTCAGTGACTCAGGCAGGGCAAGCCACTTTTAAGGAATCATGGGCAACTTTACTTATGTTGTTGTTGAGTTGCAAAGTCATGTCTGATTCTTTGGGACCCCATGGACTATATATAGCCCACCAGGCTCCTTTGTCCATGGATCTTCCCCATCCAGGGACTGAACCGATATCTCCTGCGTCAGCAGGCAGATTCTTTACGGCTGAGCCACCGGGGAACCTCATGTCTCCTTGGGGCATAATCTATACAAGGATGACTATTATTCTATATAACACTGACACAAATACATTCGGGCAGCATAAAGCTATATGCAAACATAAGGTGCAATT
>SJYX01015911.1:0-12517 GCA_006410675.1 Oreotragus oreotragus
ATTCTTGCCTGGAGAATCCCATGGACAGAGGAGCCTGGTGGGCAACAGTCCACGGGGCTGCGAAGAGTCGGACACGACTTAGTGACCGCACAACAACGACAATATGGAGTCCTGTGTGCTCAGTCGTGTCTGACTCTGCGACTCCTGGCCTGGAGCCCGCCAGACTCCTCTGTCCAGGGGATACTCCAGGCAAGGTTACTGGAGTGGGTTGCCATTTCTGCCTTCTGCCTTATTTCTAACTAGCTTTAATGTAGTAAAGATTCCGTCTCCATCATTAATGTGTGATCGATTGCTTCTTTCTGGGCCCCACCATGAAAGTAAAAATGAAAGCGAAAGTCACTCAGTTGTGTCTGACTCTCTGCCACCCCAAGGACTGTATAGTCCATGGAATTCTCCAGGTCAGAATACTGGAATGGGTAGCCTTTCCCTTCTCCAGGGCATCTTCCCAACCCAGGGATCAAACCTAGATCTCCCTCATTGCAGGCGGATTCTTTACCAGCTGAGCCACAAGGGAAGCCCAACAATGCTGGAGTGGGTAGCCTGTTCCTTCTTCAGTGGATCTTCCCGATCCAGGAATCAAATTGGGGTCTCCTGTATTGCAGGCTGATTATTTACAACTGAGCTATCAGGGAAGCCCAAGCTCCACTGTAACTTTCCCCTTTTGCCCATGTCTGGACAGACCGATGAGAAGAAAGTCCAGGTTTGCACCTTTAGGCACTGGTGGGAAATGTGAACCTCCTGCACATGGGAACTTTTCCCCAGTTCTGCCCCTGAGCCATCTAAAGGGAAATCATCCTTTCTGCCTAAGTCCACCCACACTGGGCGCGCCTGGCAGTATCTTTCCCCCAGATTAAATGAGAAGAAAGTCCAGGTTTGTACCTTTAGGCACTGGTGGGAAATGTGAACCTCCTGCACATGGGAACTTTTCCCCAGTTCTTCCCCTGAGCCATCTAAAGGGAAATCATCCTTTCTGCCTAAGTCCACCCACACTGGGCGTGCCTGGCAGTATCTTTCCCCCAGATTCTCCTGAGGTATAGACTATCCTCAACACCCAAATTGAGATTTGGACAAAGGCTCTACCTGTTCCCTACAGAATGGCCACCAAACATGTAAAAAGTTTGGTTTGGACTTTTAGGTCATAATTAGTCCCATCTTTATTTATAATTATGCAAAAAAAATGAACTAAGGTAGATTAAACTGTGCTGTTGGAAAAGACTCTTGAGAGTCCCTTAGAATGCAAGGAGGTCAAACAAGTCCATCCTAAAGGAAATCAGTCATGAATATTCTTTGGAAGGACATATGCTGAAGCTGAAACTCCAATTCTTTGGCCACCTGATGTGAAGAACCTACTCATTAGCAAAGACCCTGACACTGGGAAAGATTGAAGGCAGGAGGAGAAGGGGACGACAGAAAATGAGATGGTTGGATGGCATCACCAACTCAATGGACATGAGTTTGAATAAACTCCGGGAGTTGGTGATGGACAGGGAGGCCTGGCATGCTGCAGTCCATGGGGTCGCAAAGAGTCAGACATGACTGAGTGACTGAACTGAACTGAAGGTAGATTCAGATGGAATATTACTATCCCAAGGCTGCTCTTTATCATAATTTTCTCCAAACTGCCTTTTGTGACTCTGTTATTTCATATCCCAGGTTCCTGTACATCCTTTGATCTCTTTATTATGTTTTCATCTGCTGATTGCTGCAGGGTCCCTGGCACGGAGGTGAGGCTTACAGAGTAATCACAGCCCACCTAGCCTTACCTGGCTGTCCTCTGCCACCAAAAGGCCAAAGCTCACAAGCTGGTCCATTTATCAGCAGAGAATACCTGGATATTCCTTTATTCTGAAGGACTCTGTAATGGCCAGAAAGGAACAGTAGTTTCTAAAATGAGAACCAAGAAATATATAGTGGATAATCTCTAAGTCTCATTAAATGCCTCTATCCTCAATATTCTTACAGAGCACCTGTTTCTCTCCAACCTGAAACTCTCCCATAACTGCAGCTTTATACATCCAGCTGCCAACTCTATATTTATCTTGGATCTCGAAAAGGAAGTTGCAATATTGGTTTCTTGGTGACATCATGCAGCATGCAGGATCTTACTTCCCTGACCAGGGACTGAACCTGGGCCCCTCCAGGGGAGCACAGATTCCTAACCACTGGACCGCCAGGGAAGCCCTGAAATGAAAGCTGTTGACTGATCTCAGAACACCCAGTTGGCAAAACCTCCAACTTATATCTGGGCACGTGGGCATCCACCTGAGAACACCCGTTCAGCCTCCCTTGAAGGTGGTTCTGGTCACGTGACTACCTGTAGGTGATGGGGTTGAAGCAGTATGATGGAGCTTTGCTTCTGCTCCTTCCTTCTCATAACACAGACCGAGGTCACAGCACAGACACAGAGGAAAACAACCCAAACCCTCAAAGGACAGCAGAGCAGCAAAGGAGGAGCCCCTGGAAGTTCACAGGACACAGCTGCCCGTCTTGGACTCCCAACCCACCCTCAGGAACTCTGAGGCCACTGGGGCTGTGATTTGTGTCCAATTTGGCAGAAGTCAGGGCTTCCCTGGTGACTCAGATGGTAAAGAACCTGCTGCCTGCAGTGTAGGAGACCCGGGATCGATCCCTCAGTCAGAAAGATCCCCGGGAAAAGAAAGCGGCAAGGCCCTCCAGTATTCTTGCCTGGGAAAATCCCGTGGACAAAGACTCAGAACTGTTCCTCCTCTGCACTGCCATCCTGTTCATAGTCTTTATCTCCACCTGGGGGCTCAAGCCAAGACTGGGAAGCTGTCTTTGCTTCCAATCTCACACTTGGTCAAATTACACCCTGAATCCTTGTCACCGTCATTTCATGCTCTCTTGCTTCAGTGACCTCCAAATTATCTCCCACCCTCAAATCCATTCTCCACTTAGCAGCGGAGCAATATTCCTAACAAATCTAAATCCAGGTGGTGTGCGCCTGATAAAACTCTCTGATAACTCACTGATTTACTTTAAATGAACCCAAATGCCTTACCTTAGTTTATATGGGTGTGAATTTTTGATATGCTAGGATTGGGTGCAGAGAAGATTAATTATAGCTAATTGGGCTAGAAATCAATGTCCAGTGACTAAAGCGGATACATTTTAAAAATAAGTTTTTCTTCCTTTTAAGTTTCTATCATAGATCTGATTAGACCACCAAAATGAAGAAAATAAAACAATCACTTTCTGTTGTGATTGATTATGATGATGATGATTAATGTTAGACCAACTCAAGTCCTGACCCAGCTGAACTCCCTTAAAAGATTTATCATTTGCAAACTTCTTTCATTGAATTTCCTTAAAATATTAATGTATTAATAAGTTAATGGTGCATATTCAATTTAAATGTTTCCAATAACTGGGCAAGCTTAAAATCAACAATTAACTATCATGTCCTTAATACTGGACACAGCAAATTCTGGACCATGGATCATACCCATCCTGCTGTCTGTTTTTGTAAATAAAATCATGTTGGAACATGAGTGCACAGATTTATTTACATATTACCTATGGTGGCTTTTGAAGTCCAGTGAGAAAATTGAGTAGTTGAAACAGAAACCATATGACCCAAGAAAGGTCAAGTTTTTACCATCTGGTTCTTTACAGAAAAAAATTTGCCAGCCCTGATCTAAGATACTAAAATCATAAAGTGTTAATGTCTTAGTCGCTCAGTTGTGTCTTACTGTTTGTGACCCCACAGACTGTAGCTCCTCTGTCCTTGAGATTCTCCAGGGAAGAATACTGGAGTGGGTAGCCATTCCCTTCTCCAGGGGATCTTCTCGGCCCAGGGATCGAATCCAGGTCTCTTGCATTGCAGGCAGATTCTTTACCATCTGAGCCACCGGGGATACATAACAAATCTCAAATGTCCTAAGTATTCACAAACTAAATCAGTTCTTTTAACACCATTCAACTTACAATGACAAGTTGAACATTTTGACACATATTGATCTTTTCTCAAAAGTTTATTCTGAATATTTTAAATATACAGGAAAGTTAAAGAATCGTATAGTGTGCATCACCTGGCTCTACATTTATTATCTTGCTTTATTTGTTTTATCATATTACTGGCCATCCATCTGTCCCTTCATATGTCCGTCACTTCATCTCTGTATTTTTCCTTTTTTGATGCATTTCAAAGTTACGGATGAGTAAAAGTTATAGATTATGTCTTAACCACTAAACCCTTAAGTATGTACATCTTTAGAGTTCAGCACTTGTTAATGGCTCTTTTTTCTTTTATTTTAACTTGCACTCCATTTTAGAATGCAGATATTAAACATACCATTTGAAGAGAAATGACAAATGTGCACATGTTAATCCGGAGGGGGTGGTTTTTTAATTTTTATTTTTTTGTAAATTCAAATTTAGTAATAGTCACTCTTTTGACATACAGCCTCCCAGTGCTTGTCAAAGACACAAAGCCATGTAAATACCACCATAGGCGAGATGAAAGATGTCCCCAAATTTCCCTCCTTCTGCTCCTTCACATCCTCCCGCCTCCCGACCACTGGCATCCACTGATCTTCCTTCACTGATTCTCTTTGTCATTGGACCTCTCTGTTCACAGTTTTGTCTCTTTCAGAATGTCATAGACAACCTACATATTCCGTGCTGATCACCATCTAGAGGGGCAGGTCTAAGCAATGATGAGGTGCACAGCCCAGCCTCTGCAGCCCCCACCTGAGATGCCAGCTTTACTCATTAATTATATATGTTATGTAATTATGTATCTAATAGATATACGAGAGAGATGAAAGCAAACAGAGAAGAGAAAGGCAAAAAAGAAAGAAAGAAGTAGCCCTGAATCAACCACATGAATGTTAAGTATTGGTTTGGGAGGCACGGGACTGTGTTTCTGAAGAACTCTGAAGTCACGTCTCCCCTCCTGAGAGAATTTTAAACTTGGGGACTGATGGGAGTTGAAACCCTGGCTGTATTCCTCCCTGCTCACTTCCATTTGGATATAGGACATCGTCGGGAAGGAATGCCGGCGCTACCCAGCACTCATCGGCGGGACGACGCTGCTGTGACTTCAGATGCTGCTGGCTGAGCATCAGCCCCAGGCCGCCTGTCCCTGGTGCCTAGTGAGGCTGACACAGCAGCTGAACACGTGGGCAGACGTGGCTCCCTTGTTTCACGGGCGCCACGTTGGGGAGGGAAGGACAGACTCCTCTCGCTGTTAGAATTGTGCCTCCTCTCCGGAAAACTACTGCCTCCAAAACCTGGACAGGACTCCCACTCCTCAGGGAGCTCAGAGGAGGATTCAAACACCCCGAAAGGAGGACAGCAAAGGAAGGCAGAACGCTCGCCACGGCCTCACCACGTCTGGAAGCGAACTCAGGCTGTAAAAGAACGCGTTACCAACTCTAGGTGGCGCTAGTGGTAAAGAACCCACCGGCCAGTGCAGGCGACGTAAAAGACGCAGGTTCAATCCCTGGGTCGGGAAGATCCCCTGGAGGCCATGGCAACCCACTCCAGCACTGCCTGGCGAATCCCACGGACGGCGGAGCCTGGCGGGCTACAGTCCAAAAGGTCGCAAAGAGTCAGACCCAACTGAACCAACTGAGCGCGCATACACGATAAAATTACCGTAGGCCTCATGCCTATTACCAATAGGCCTAATAACAAGAAAATATTCAGTGAAATGGAAAATTATAAACCTATGTTAAGAATCTCAGTATGTCAGACAAAAATTTACAATAATGGAAAACTGTAAATTTCTGTTTTAGCTTCTATTTCAATTATCTCCAAACTTATACCTGAAGTCCAAACACATGCCCTTGGGCAGCAGAAAGCTGACAATTTGCAGGTAAAAAATTAACCCTTGAAATAAGAATTTTAGGTATCCAGCTGGTTGAACTTGAATCATCCGAAGTGTGAAGGTATGGATGTTTGTGTACTTCCCGCCACAAATTTCCCACTTTTCTCTGGCCTTGAGCATGCAACAGTGTGAAAGAAGAGCAAAGATTTTTTTCAAACGTATCAAATGACAAAAGTTAGAGCAGTGGGCAGGGCTTGTGTGCTAATCACATGAATATCATTATAGTGTTAAGTGGAGTTGTTTATTCTCTACTTTAAATTCACAGCCCTCCAGCCCAGCTGTCATTATGAGTCACAAAGGAGTGAAGATCCCATTTTCCTTTGAGCACATCAGGATCGGAATTCTCCAGGCTTCCCCCCTCCCCTGTGTCACCCTGTCCACACTTGCAAAAGCAATTACTATGCCAGGGGTTGGTTGCGGTGGAGGAGGTCTGTGCCGGCCTCCTGCTCTACTCTGAGTTTTGCAGAGGCAGGTGAGGTGGAGGTGGGGGGTGGTGGGCGGTCTCGTCCCCGCCTCCCCCCAGCACAGAGCTCGGCACCCAAGAGGTTCTTTGTTGAATTGATGAATAGGAAAAAACTGCTTACTTTGCAGTGCAATGCTCCTGGCCAGCACCCACAAAACATTTTAAAAGTCTAATCACAGCAACAGGAGTGAATATGGAGAGGACATTGGAACACAGCAAGCATCTGGCTACGTTTGGAGTTCCCCTGGGGCCAGGAAGAGGGAGCCGCTGCTCTGCGGAGGTGAAGAAATTGCTAACCTAGCAACTGATGGAGCCTCATTATTTCTTCAGTTGCCCTTGGCAACCCCCTAGCTGGCCCAGACACACCCAAGGCCAGCTGGGTCCCAGGTCGGGCTGTGGAGGCTCAGAGCAGCGGCTGCCTCCTCGGTCCTGCTCTCAGGTGTGATCCTAGTGCCCAGGAAGCAAGCAGGAGGCTTGCTCCTCCTAAGATCAGTCACTATAATGAGTTTTCCTGGAGGCTCGGGAGCAGCATGGCAAAGGCTGACTTCTTGGAACCACGTGACTGGAGGCTTGCTAGTGACATGACTGCAGAGGGCAAATTCACCAGTCCCATCTGGCTCTGTGGGAAGAGGGCAGGTGCACAGGTTGTAGGGAGGTGGTTACTGGGGGTGTTTTCTGTCCGAGCCAACCAGTTGTAAGATGCAGGATCAGGCTGGGGCCCCGTGACACCCGCTCAGAAGACCTGAAACTTAACAGCATCCTGTCCATGTACCTAGGAGTCAGTGCCCACTCCTCACTGTCAAGCCCACCCAGGAGATGAAAACGGTTGCATCGCTGGCATGGAACTCCCTCTGTCCGCTCACTCCCCACACCAGGAGACTACTAAGTCACACATCCAGCCTCATGGAAGACATTGCTGAGTGCTAAGAGAAGTTGCATGCGCTGGTAAGTGGATCACAAGCACTTCGAAAGACAAAAACCTCCTAACAGCTCAGCGGACAGAAGCAGGGGGCAGAGACCCTACTACGTTCCAGGGGGCAACGTTTACGAAAACTATCTGAAATGTGGCTAATTGTCTTGGTTGGTTCTCACTGGCAAATGCACACCTGACAGGCTGTCCTTGAAACAGCAGGAGCACGTGTGCTGTTTCAGTCTGGGAGCTTATGGACTCTTCGGGATGTTTGCCCTCCTGTTACTTTGCACAGGAGCAGGATTTCTAGGGAGGTAATATTAAGTCCTCTCCCAGGGACCGCAGCAAAGCCCTGCGCTTTCCTGTGTTTCTCCAGCTGCAGGGGCTTGGCACTTACTCTGCCCTCTTGCTTGAGGTGGAGGGTCCCTAGACCCCTACATGGTCACTTCTTCTCAGAACTCAGGGTCCCCTGCCCATGTCATCTACTGAGACGGCCCTTCCCTGTCTAAGTAAAATAGCCCCTCCCACTCCAGCCATCCACTTAGATTAGATTTTCTTTGGAGCACTTGCTCCTTGCTGAGAACAGTTCCCTCTTTTTTCCCACCTCCCCTTACACAAAAGCTACCCATGGGGTGGCAGGGAGGCCTTGCTCACAGCTGAGTCCTTCATGTGGGCACAGGAGGGAACACTGAACCGTTTTAGGAAGATGGAGGAGAAGCTTCCTTCCACCACTTTGTCCTCCTGGAGACACGTGCAGGATGGAGGGATAGGAGTGCTCCCCGAGCCCCGCTCCCACAGGAAGCACCCTCTCTGCTCTCACGGGAAGGGCTGCCTGTGCCTCCTTGTTTCTGGGGAAATCCAATGTTGGGGAACTGATGACACAAGGAAGGTGGATTTCATCACAAGCAATGAAAACACAGCCGACTTTGAAGTTCTCAGAAAAGTCTATGATGCATTTCTGACCCCTCTCCCCACCCAAACACTATGCAGAGTGCTTTACACATACTAGGTGACCTATGGATGCTAAGTCACTTCAGTTGTGTCCTACTTTATGTGACCCCCATGGACTGTAGCCTGCGAGGCTCCTCAGACCATGGGATTCTCCAAGCAAGAATACTGGAGTACCCTCCTCCAGAGGATCGTCCTGACCCAGGGATCGAACCTGCTTCTCTTATGTCTCTTGCATTGGCAGGCAAGTTCTTTACCCCCAGTGCCACCTGAGAAGCCCCAGGTGACTTACAGTTTAACTAAAATGGTAAGGGGACCTATGGAGCTAGTCAGAGTGGCCTCTCATTTTGGTTTGTTGCTGCTGCTGCCAAGTCACATCAGTCGTGTCCGACTGTGCCACCCCATAGACGGCAGCCCAACAGGCTCCCCTGTCCCATTTTGGTTTACTCCTAATCTAAAACCTTTTAAAAAATGGAAACAATTCAAAGGATAGCAATCACAAAATAGCTCTTCCTGGAGGAACGAATTCACAGGAAAACATCTAAAAGTGGTTCTTTGCTGAAATTGCCCTGAATTCTGAGGCTGAGCCTTCAAGAAAGGAAGCCAGCAGAACCTGCAAAGACTAAACCATTTTCCACTATTTCTCCAAGAGGTAACTGTTAGCAACAGTACCAAATTAAACAGACGTGATGTCATCAAAGGACTGTTGGTTTCCACTCCTCCAAAGGTAATGAGGGGCTCCCCTGGTGGCTCAGGCAGTAAAGGATCTCCATGCAATGCAGCAGACCTGGGTTCGACCCCGGGTCAGGAAGATCCCCTGGAGAGGGGAATGGAAACCCACTCTGGTATTCTTGTCTGGAGAGTTCCATGGACAGAGGAGTCTAAAACATTTTCACTTTCAAAAGGTAATGGAATTGATCCAAGATTCTTGGGAACAGCAGGCATTTTCCACAAGACCCATGGGTGTTCCAAGGCCACGTACTTATTGGTACTTCCTTGCTTGTACTTCCATTCATGTCTTGTTCTTTGCAGCCTCTTAAAGAAGCATTTGCTGTACACACTGGTAAGCCTAAAACAGCACGAGGAAATGATGCTACTTCTCTACTTTGAGTTGACCTGTTGCTCAGGTGGGCTTCCCTGGTGGCTCAGATGGCAAAGAATCTGCTTGCGATGCGGGAGACTGAGGTTCAGTCCCCAGGTGGGCAGAGACCACGCTTCTTGATGGCAGAAGTATCAGCTTACCTCCTAAGTGCACTAACCCACAGACCGGGACCTACCTCTGCCACTGACTTTTTTTGTTTGGCTTATAAATTATGAATTGCTTAAACTTCATATTCAGCCCTGGAGAGCTGTAAATTATTATGACTTCTTTACTCCATTCTCCTTCCTAGTATCTTCTCATACTGCACATTCTCTTAGCTGTCGAAAACTGATATGTTGTTTTCCAAAATGAAGGTTAAAGATGAAAGCAACATTGGAATAAAAAGCAATGTCCTTTTTTCTAAAAGGAAGGAATGCCAAGGAAAAGAGAAGTTAAACCAAACTTGCTAGCAGAATTTATACAAGAGATTGCATCATACTTTAATGAAGACACTTTTCTAAAAATGAAAGCACTTGGCCAGGACCATTTTGCCAAATTTGCAGAAAATGTACCCAATGGAATTGCCAGCATAATACTGTAATGGGTGTTTCTGGAATGCAGTCTAGTGTTGTTATAAAAATAGGACACAGTGTTTAAAACAAGACTGTTTAATTGTGGGCACAAACAAAAAACACCTCCTAAAACAATAGGAAGAGGATCAAAGACTGTTGTTTTCCCCACTGAGTGAAAGGGAAGGGACCTGTCAAAGTTTTCCTGATAAAATCAGCATGCATTTATATTCTCTCCAAGTTAACAACTAGAGGCGCCTCAGGAACGTGTCAGGAAAGTGGATGTATATTGTAGGAGTCTGTTCTCTGATGAGCAGAATGCGCAGAGCGGAAGGAGTGTACTATTTATTCCTGGAACCAGAATTGGCTTCCCAGGAGGCTCAGTGGTGAAGAATCCGCCTGCCAATGCAGGAGACTCAGGTTCCAGCTCTAGGTCAGAAAGATCCCCTGGAGAAGGAAATGGCAACCCAGCTCAGTATTCTTGCTTGGAAAATCCCATGCGCAGAGGAGCCTGGCGGGCTACAGTCCATGGGGTCACAAAGAGTTGGACATGACTGAGCGGCTGAGCATGCCACCAGAATTACAACAGACAGGAACTTTACTATTTCTGGCTAAGCACATTATCTGCATCTCAGGCGGTAAGACCTGCCTGTTCTCTGAGGTTGGTCCAGCTGGTTTGCACGAGATGCTCTGGCTGTCGGATTTTGGACGGTCTCCTTTGGGGAAGATGGCAGCCTTTAGGGCACACCCATGCCTTTCAGAGTTCAGACTCCAAACAAAATTTAATCAATGGATGCATTGACATGTCCAGCATTAACCTAGTATTTTAACACAGCTACAAGCAATTTGGAAGGCCACAAGAGTGCCTCCATGGAATGACACCAAGCGTGCAAATGAGTATAAACACACAAAAAAAAAGACTGAAAGGAAACTCACCAGGAATGTGAAACATGAGTCATTGTTAAGTCTGTATCATCAAATTATAGTCAATGTCTGTGTTATTTAAATCCTGCCTGCAGTGAGCCTGGGCTTCCCCGGTGCCTCAGCAATAAAGAATCTGCCTGCCAGTTCAGGGGCTTAGGGTTCAGTCTCTCAGTTGGGAAGATCCTCTGGAGAAGGAAACGGCAACCCACTCCAGTATTTTTGCCTGGGAGTCCCATTGACAGAGGCGCCCATGGTGGGCTACATTCTATGGGGTCGCAGAGCATCAGACACGACTGAGAGACTTAGCAACAGTGTTGTGGCTGCTGTTCAGTGACTAAGTCGTGTCTGACTCTTTGTGACCCCACGGACTGCAGCACACTGGACTTCCCTGTTCTTCACTATCTCCCAGAGGTTGCTCAAACTCATGTCCGTTGAGTTGGTGATGCCATCCAACCATCTCCTCCTCTGTCGTTCCCTTCTCCCCTGCCTTCAATCTTTCCCAGTGTCAGGCTCTTTTCCAATGAGTTAGCTCTTCACATCTGGTGGCCAAAGTATTAAAGCTTCAGCATCAGTCCTTCCACTGAATATTCAGGGTAATTTATACAAAAAGAGAAAATGCAAACCAAGCTACTATGTTCATTTTCAAGCATGACAAGGTTTTTTCCAGTCTTTTCTGGATCAACTGCTGGAATTCATTTTAATTATAAAGAGTTAGGAAGCTGGCCAAGTGAACTGGGCTTTCAATGATGGTTAAAATGGGAGGTGTGGCATGGCCAGGAAGAGAGATTTGTGTGGCAGAGTGGTGCCCTCTGGTGATAATCCTGGTGTTTAGCTCATCTGCACATTTTTCATTCAGTCACTCAGGCAACAAAAATCGTGTTGATGGCTTACCTGTGTGGCCAACACTGTAGCAGTGAACCAAGCAGACAGTCTTCCTTGCTCCCCCTGGTGAGCTAGCTGGTGGAAGGGAAGCGTGAACAGAATTGAATATGCATCCTAGGAACACCTGGCAGAGTTATCAAACTTTTTAGGAAGAATCAGAAGAAGCAAATCAGAACACACACAATGTAATCTTGGGCACAAATTTTAGTCTGAAAGGAAGGCTATGCTTCACCTAAAAGAAACCACTAGAAATATAAAGTAGAGCAAGAGAAATTTATACAGAAGAATGAGAAAAAAGAGAAAGAAAGACGTGATCAGTATAGGATGAATTCAGCCAGACAAAACTCCTTGGAGGGAAGACTTCACTCTCTCAAAGGAAATAAACACGACATGAGATGAGATGATGCTTTAGGAGAGGGTATCCCTGGGAGGGTGGGGGCCTCAGAGACAGCAATGAACCGCGTTCCTCTCTGGAAGGGGGGCTGCCAGACTATGCTGGCTACCTTTGGCTCATAGCAGCGTGTGACTGGGCACCCAAGTCAGCCTTGTCGGCACCCTGCCACTCCTGCTGGTTGATTGCATCACATTCAACTCCGCCCCCCCCCGCCCCCGCCCCAGGACTGGATGCTGTTAAGGTCAGGAACACCTCAGTGAATCGCTGCTTCCCTGGGTCTTTTTGTTCTGACTCTCCTTGGCTCCTACTAGACAGGTTGAGTGAGTGAAGTCACTCGGTCGTGTCCAGTTCTTTGCGACCCCATGGACTGTAGCCCACCAGGCTCCTCAGTCCATGGAATTTTCCAGGCAAGAGTACTGGAGTGGGTTGCCATTTCCTTCTCCAGGGGATCTTCCCAACCCAGGGATCAAACCTGGGTCTCCCGCACTGCAGGCA
>SJYX01015912.1:4878-39313 GCA_006410675.1 Oreotragus oreotragus
TTCCTACTTTTTCATTCCAGTCCCTTATAATGAAAAGGACATATTTTTTGGGTGTTAGTTCTAAAAGGTCTTGTAGGACTTCATAAAACAGTTCAACTTCAGCTTCTTCATCGTTACTGGTTGGGGAATAGACTTGGATAACTGTGATATTGAATGGTTTGCCTTGGAGACGAACAGAGATCATTCTGTTGTTTTTGAGATTGCATCCAAGTACTGCATTTCGGACTCTTTTGTTGACCATGATGGCTACTCCATTTCTTCTGAGGGATTCATGCAAGAGAGAAAAAGCAAGAGAGTTCCAGAAAAACATCTATTTCTGCTTTATTGACTGTGCCAAAGCCTTTGACTGTGTGGATCACTATAAACTGTGGAAAATTCTGAAAAAGATGGGAATACCAGACCACCTAACCTGCCTCTTGAGAAATCTGTATGTAGGTCAGGAAGCAACAGTTAGAACTGGACATGAAACAACAGACTGGTTCCAAATAGGAAAAGGAGTGCGTCAAGGCTGTATATTGTCTCCCTGCTTATTTAACTTCTATGCAGTGTACATCGTGAGAAACACTGGACTGGAAGAAGCACAAGCTGGAATCAAGATTGACGGGAGAAATATCAATAACCTCAGATATGCAGATGACACCACCCTTATTGCAGAGCACATGAGCTTGCCTAGGCTCTAGATTCTGCATGCTCAGTAATTACAGTGTCTGGGCTTAGTTGCAGTATGTGGGATCTTAGTTCCCTGTTCAGGAATCAAACCTGAGGCCCCTGCACTGGGGGCACAGAGCCTTATCCAGTGGACCACCAGGGAAGTCCTTCCTTGGCTTTTTATTTGGAAGTCATCCTTGTCCTAAAGGCTTGGACCTTCATCTGTTCATTTCATTGATTTTAATTGTAATAATTTGTCATTATTATTATAAATGGGCATAAATTTACTGGAATTTATGGTTGTTTCTTAGCATATTGCCCTACCTCTGTATTTAGATTGTCAGTGAATCTAAACTACATGGTGATGTGTTGAGCTTTTCCATTACCATAGAAAATAACATCATTGTGTATTTCTCAAACAATATGTGAGCAAATGTTAGAAGTAAGTTTTATACATTATGCTCTTTTACTTTTAGAAATACATTCATAAATTATATATGTGGAATTTTATATATACAACAGTGATTTAATATATTCATTGTGCTTTACTAATTTTGATTTTAAGTACATTAAAGTTATGCCATTTAAAAATTATGACTTTATTATAGCTGTCGGCATATTCTGGGAATGTTGTTTTGATAAACAGTCATACATACAAAATTCTGCTGTGACCAAAAGCCCATGTAGAACCACAATAAAAAGAAAGGATGCATTGTAAAGAATGCTCAGTCAGTGAAATATTGGTCGCCATTCATTAAAAAGAAAAAAGGATTTATAGAAAAATATACTTGACAAATTCTTAATCTATTTCTATAGCCTTGTTTACCACAAAACTTTTATCCTTATTAAGCATATATGCAGTTTGAATTTCTGCAAGGAATTCCTTTTTCAATGGAATTATTGTTATTAAAGAGTGTTTTAGGAAATGTAGATTGGCAAATTCTGCACCAGATCATTCTTTTTAGATAGACTATGTTAAGGTTAATTAATTGCATTTATTTGGCAGACAGTCTTCTCAGTGTGTGACTGGATTCCTGCAAATGATGGACAACCATATTGCTATGGCAACAAAGGAAGTAAGGTACTTCCAACCAGGGATGCTTCTTTTCCTATAGACAATCTGTCACCAGGTTTCTCAAACTAAATTTTCTAAAGTAGATCCACGCTTAGAAAATATCTTTCAAAAAAATTTATTGAACCAAAGTACACTAGTTTGAAAATTTTACATTTTTGGCAGAATATATTATTAAAATATTGCAGGCTATTTATTACTATAGTTTCATACAATAATGCAAAGCCTTAGGTATACTGTTTGGCTTCCCAGGTAGCACTATTGGTAAGGATTCTGCCTGCCAATGCAGGAGATGTAAGAGATGCCAGTTTGATCCCTGGTTTGAAAAGATCCCATGGAGTAGGAAATGGCAACCCACTGCAGTATCTTACCTGGAAAATTCCATGGACAGAGGAGCCTGGCAGGCTACAGTCCATGGGGTTGCAAAGAGTCAGACACTCAAAGAACACACACACAGCAGCAGATATAGTGTTTGCAAATAATTTAGAAAGGTTCTTTTAATGAAATTTCTCTAAGTTTTAACTATAAATCCGAAATGTTTTTAAGGTGCAAGAAAGTATTTATATCAATTTCTTAATAAGAATGAAAGAAGGAAAGTCAGTTGACTGAAGTGGAAAATTTCAAGGCATCCAGATATTTACAGTCTCATAACACCACTAGTTAGGGAGGCATAAAGCAGCAAAACAAAGAAGTATCATAATAATAAGCTGTTTCTGTTGTTCAGTTGCTAGGTCGTGTCCTACTCTGTGACCCCATGGACTTGCAGCACACCAGGCTTCCCTGTCCTTCCACTATTACCTGGAGATTACTCAAACTCATGCCCACTGAGTTGGTGATGCATCTAACCATCTCATTCTCTGTTGCTCCTTTCTCCTCCTGCCCTCAGTCTCTCCCAGCATCAATTTTTTTCCAATGAGTTGGCTCTTCACCTCACATGGCCAAAGTATTGTAACTTCAGTTTCAGCATCAGTCCTTCTAATGAATATTCAGGGTTGGTGCCCTTTAGTATTGATTGGTTTGATCTCCTTGCTATTCAAGGGACTCTCAAGAGTCTTTGCCAGGACCACAGTTGAAAAGCATCAATCCTTTGGCACTCAGCCTTCTTTACGGTCTAACTCTCACATCCACATATGACTACGGGAAAAACAATGGCTTAACTCTATATAAGAAATTGAGTTAAATGCCAGTGATTTCTTTCTTTTAATCCATCTTCAAAGATGTATATGTGTGCACAAAGAAGCTGAAACTTTTCCCCATTTGTGTTTTAAAATTCTCATTAGGAATAGCTTTGCATATAAATAAATAGTTTATCTTTGGCAATGCTCCTACCCTCCCCCTCCCAGAACAATATATAATAGCATTGGACTATATTTGTGTGACATACAAAATATTCCTCATTAATTTAAGAGAGGGTCATGTACTTTAACCATTATTTCAAGGACTATTTATTGTGTAGTTACTCTTTTCCAAGACCACAGCCTATGTACAGGAGGAGAAAGAAATACAAAAAAGTAAATACAATTTGAATAGCTAAAAGTGTAGTTACTTCTTGAGATTAAGAAGACAACTTGTGCTCAGATTGGACTGTGTCAAATTTCCCTATGAAGTAAGAAGTATGATAAGTGAATATAAAGAAAGCAAGATGGGATCAATCAAGGCTTTGTAGTTAATGAGAAATTTTCCAGTTTCTTATGGAGTGTTGAGTGCCTCAAAATAATATATGGACTTGTGAGTGTCATTGAGTTTACAATGATAGTTGAAGAACATTTGTCACAGAGCAAGTCAATGAAACAAAGTGATTTCTCTGTCTTACTTGGAGATTTGAAGAGGGAATGAAGAGTGATTCATGTAGATTGGAAATTGGCAAGAAGGTTGAAGAGGGAGAAACATCCCAAGTGCTCTTTAACTTGACAATCACTGATTTGATACCTATTATATTCCAGAAACTATGGGTGGAAGGTAAAAGGATGCCACCTTGGTTTCCCATAAATTCAAGGACTAGTAAGCGTAAAAACATGTAAGCAGATGATTACAATACAGAAAGTGTGTATAGAGTTTCAGGGCTTCATAGGCACTGGGAGAATGTCTCAGGAAGATAGCATCAGTATTTCTTAAATTTAAAAATGCTGAGGCTTCAGCAAATGTGTGGCCTTCATTTGAGAGTGCTATGGAAAGCAATTTAATATTGAAGTACTGTTTGTCATGACCTTACTTTCAGTGTTGAATGAAAACCATGTCATACTCTGCATGGGGCTTTCATTACACAGATTATTGTCACATTTCCCCAGTTAGAAAGAGAGGCAAAACTCATTCTGACTAATTTAAGGCTTGCTCCTAAATATATATATATTGTATGCATGATAGATAAGAGTTATATTGGTATTAGTATGACACAGGCAGAAAAAATATTTCATATTCTTGTATTACAGAAACAATCTTTCTAAGACATAAAGTTGTTGTTCGGTCACTAAGTCATGACCAACTCTTAGTGACCCCATGAACTGCAGCATGCAGTTCATACATGCTGTCCTTCACTATCCTTGAGTTTGCTCAAACTCATGTCCATTGAGTCAGTGATGCCATCCAACCTCTCATCCTCTGTCACTCCCTTCTTCTCTTGGTCCCAATCTTTCCCCAAATCAGGGTCTTTTCCAATGAGTCAGCTCTTTGCATCAAGTGGCCAAATTTTTGGAGCGTCACCAACACTGCTCCTTCCAATGAGTATTCAGGATTGATTTCCTTTAGGATTGACTGGTTTGATCTCCTTGATGTCCAAGGGACTCTCAAGAGTCTTCTCCAGCATGACAGTTCAAAAGCAACAATTTTTCAGCACTCAGCTTTCTTTACGGTCCAACTCTCACATCAATACATGACTATTGGAAAAAAACATAGCTTTGACTATATGGACATTTGTCAGCAGAGTGATGTTTCTGCTTTTTTTAATACACTGTTGAGGTTTGTCATAGCTTTTCTTCCATGGAACAAGCATCTTTTAATTTCATGGCTGCAGTCACAATCTGCAGTGATTTTGGAGCCCAAGAAAATGAAATCTGACACTGTTTCCACTTTTTCCCCATCTATTTGCCATGAAGTGATAGGACAAGATGCCATTTCTTCAGTTTTTGAATGTTGACTTTTAAGCCAGCTTTTTCACTCTCCTCTTTCACCTTCATTAAGAGGCTTTTTAAGATATAAAGTAATTGGACCAATAACAATTAGGTCAGTTTACATGGCACTGAGACTTCAAGGGAACTAAGCTAATAAGTGACTAAGTTCCATAGAACCCATCTTTCTTTTTTTAAATTTTTTCTTTGCTTTACAACATTGTATTGGTTTTGCCACACATCAACATGAATCCACCATGGATGTACACGTGTTCCCAATCCCGAACCCCTCTCCCACCACCCCCCACACCATCCTTCCGGGTGATCCCAGTACACCAGCCCCAAGCATCCTGCGCCCTGCATCGAACCTAGACTGGTGATTCATTTCTTTTATAATATTATACATGTTTCAGTGCCATTCTCCCAAATCATCCCACCCTCTCCCTCTCCCACAGAGTCCAAAAGACTGTTCTATACATCTGTGTCTCTTTTGCTGTCTTGTATACAGGGTTATCGTTACCATCTTTCTAGATTCCATATTACTGTATTGTTTTTCTTTCTGGCTTACTTCCCTCTGTATAATAGGCTCCAGTTTTATCTACCCCATTAGAACTGATTCAAATGTATTCTTTTTAATGGCTGAATAATACTCCATTGTGTATATGTACCACAGCTTTCTTATCCATTCATCTGCTGATGGACTTCTAGTTTGCTTCCATGTCCTGGCTATTATAAACAGTGCTGCGATGAACACTGGGGATATACACCAAGGAAACCAGTACTGAAAGAGACACATGTACCCCAATGTTCCCAGAACCCATCTTACTGTCTGTTTTTTTAAAAAACGCTTTTAAAATATGTCATTTACTTAAGCTATGTTCTGCCACAAGTAAAGGAACAGTCATAATTTAATACGAATAAAGGAATAATTTAATACGAATAAAGGAATAATTTAATACGAATAAAGGAATAATTTAATATGAATAAAGGACACTTAGGTCCTGTATACTTTTCTGATTCAATGTACAGAGTAATGATCCAAACCAGTGTTTTGCTGTTTAGTACCTTGGTAGTAGTCCAGGGTCCTTTAGTCATGTTTAGTCATTTGGAAGCTAATTCACAAGAAAGTTATATCACAAAAAGATTATCATCTCCCCAGGGAAAGGGCTCTGTCTTGATGTAGAGGTGGGAGTGAGCAGTGAGCTTGCGTCTCTCATGCTTTCTTCAATGCAACTTCATTTAACATTCTCATTGCCGTCAGGGGAAGCCTGACAAGCAGGTAAGAACCTTCCAATTAAAAGCTGAACCCACCTCATCCTGGGTCAGTCAGTGTAGGCCAGCCCACCAGTGACTGGGACCAAGGTTGCCCAGAAACTCAGGCTTGCTGCTACCATTTTTTGACATGGGTGATCATATCACTGCTTAAGGCATTTTTGAAATTAATAAACTATTTTTAGAGTAGTTTTAGATTCATACAAAAACTGAGCAGAAAATATATAGAGCTCCTATAAACCCCATCTTCCCCTGACCAACCCCCAGAAACTTTTCTGTTATTCATATCCTTTATCACAGTGGTACATTTATTACAATAACTGAACCTACATTGACATATCATTATCAACAACGTCCATAGTTTAATGTTCATTTTTTATGTTGTACATCCTATGGATTTGGACAAGTGTATAATGACCTGTATCCACTATGCAGTATCATATAGGATAGTTTCACTGCCTTAAAGATTCTCTGTGCTTCAATAATTAATCCATCCCTCTTCCCTGACCTTTGGCAACCACCAATCCTCTTACTATCTTCATAGCTTTGCCTTTGCCAGGATGTCACATAATTAGAATCATATCATATAGCCTTTTCAGGCTGGCTTCTCTTGCTTAATAATATGCATTATGTTTCCTCCATATCATCTTACTTTGATGTTAACTTGACTTCTCTAGAGTTCCACCATGAAAACATACTAGTCAACCAAAAACAGATCCCATCCCTTTAATATCATATCTCAACCACATCTGTTGTAACTCTGAGTATCTAACAGATGACATTCATCTGAAAGACAGTCTTTCTTTTGGAATTCTGAGCATATTTTCTGAGAGTCATTCTAATTATGCTGACTTAGCTGAAATGACTAACCTTGACTTGATCACCCAGCTTCTGTGATGGATTGTGCTCATGGCTTATTCTAAATCATATAGTCACCTTTCCACTGAGATCTAGACTCATTTCAGGAATTCAACAGTTGGAATTGATTGGAAAAGAAAAAATGTATGTAGGGGAGGTGATTAGTATTCTGTGTCATGAACTTTAAATAGACCTTGTCATTTAGTAATTTTCTGGCAACAAATTTTTCTCCTGGTTTTGTTGCTGCTGCTGCTGAGTCACTTCAGTCATGTCTGGCTCTGTGCAACTCCATAGATGGCAGCCCACCAGGCTCCTCTGTCCCTGGGATTCTCCAGGTAAGAATACTGGTTTTGTAAAAGGTGAGAAAAAACAAACATGCTTTTCTAAAGCAAATTTGTTCCTTGCTTGAACTAGATATTAGGGATGATTTTATTTGAAAATTGAGAGTTTTTTCCTTCTGATCTAAACCTTGGTTTAATAAATACCTCTTTTACAGTATCACCTGCAATTATTTAGAGGCTGAACTTCAAGTTTTGCCAAATAAATTAGATTTGGCTTCAGACAGAGCCTTTCATTAAATGCTTTCTTTTCCCATGGCAGGAGATAAATGTAAGAGTGAGGGGAGACACAGGGAGACATAGGCATGGGATAAATTGTTCTCAAAACAAATTCCTGAAAAACAAAGGGACTATTTTGAACACTCACACTTATCTAGACTTCATGAGTTTCACAATTGTGTGTTGATTTTCTTCCAGATGAATTTGGCAGAATCAAAAAAAGATATTTCCAAAATTCTGCTGGCTTAGGTAAAAATATCATTTTTATGTAACAACAGTATTCATTTATTCTATTTAGTGTTTAGTCAAATATTGGTAAGGATTTTATTGAAAAAGAAGTTATAGAAATTTAAAAACATGGGTTAATTTTATTACTTATTTCAAAACCATATGACTTTCAAAACATAGTTAGAAAATATATTTGTGGGTGTCAAAGAACCATTAAACATTTGCATGTTGTTTAGGAAGAAATGATTACTTTTTATGTGGAACAATGGCACCATAAAATTCTAATGTAAAGTTTAGAGTTTTCAAATTAAAGAGGCAATATTAGCATACTTATTAAAGATGAGGTAGTTAAACTTAGAAAAATATTTACTTTATAACTTCCCAAACAGAATATAATGAGGCAAAATATCTATAATATGTTGATAATGCTAATTAGTTGGGTTTCAGTAGACTTGCCAACCCAATATAATTTACTTTGGGGAGAATTTATCAAGGAACATGTGATCTAGATGTGTTCAGCCCTACAATATAAGATTTTACTTAAAGAAACTGGTTACAGAAAGCTAAAACATGAGCTATTCCATCTCTATTTCAATATTCTTTCTCTGTTTCAAATATTTTGTCTAATTCTTTCCTAGTTTCATTCCTTGGTATTCTAGCAATATCTGGTTGATATTGAGAAAAGCCACCTAGGTTTGTTCATTGTAGTCTAGAACCACAAAGTAGATTTAAGAGTCATGAAGTATCTTTGGCGTAAGCAATCCAACTTACTAATAGGAAGAGATGTTCCTTACCTTTCACAAATTCAGACAAAACTGACAATTCAAAGATTATTTCACTTACAATAAACCTAAAGAAGTAAAACATATATCTGAAAGACTCTACGCCAAAATACAAGTCATGTTATATCTAGCTAGGTGATGAAAATAGTAACAGTTTTCATCTTCTCTTTTATTTTATATCTATATATATATATATTATATTCAAGTTGGTAGTTTAGTGGCTAAGTTGTGTCATGTCTGGCTCTTACATTCCCATGGACTGTAGCTCACCAGGCTCGTCTGTTCATGGGATTTCCTAGGCAAGAATACTGAAGTGGGTTGCCATTTCCTTCTCCAGGGTATCTTCCCTACCCAGGGATCAAACCAGAGTCTCTTGCACTGCAGATGTTCTTCTGCATTGCAGGCAGATTCTTTACCTTAGCCACCAAGGAAGCCCTTTATATTCCTACATTTGGACAATAAAAAGTAAATTTAAAAACATAGAACCCTTACCATTAAAACATAATTCATAGGATTTCCTTACATGATTTATTTTGTAATTCAAGTGAATTTTTTTTCTATAATTTGGGCAGGGAGATGACTAGAGAAAGAGATTACCTGGTTTGCAAGGAGTATTATTTTAAATACACTCAAGACTAGCAGGATAGAGATGTAATAGGAAAGGCAGAAGCTAGCATACTTCCTTTGGCAAATCTCTTAGCTGCTCAGGGTTAGATATTTTAGATGGTACCAGCATTTGTAAGAGCTAATACTTTATCTCTTACAAACATCAAATTATTTATTTTTGTCCTTTAAAATGTTATTGTGAGAAAGCAGATTCATTAGTGGAGTTCACTCAAATGTTCACTGCAATGCATCTATAGCAAATTTAAATTTTCTAAACATCTTGAACTCAATGACTTTTATAGTTCTCCTTTATGCATGTCTCCAACTTGAGACTCAAATTTCAGGTTGAATAATAAGCTGTTTTTTGCAGTTAACAATGCTTATGAATTGCATGTGTCTTGGCAGTTTTGCAATACAACACACAAATGGGAAAGGATTTATTAAATTCTGAATTAAGAACATTCCCAGAACACTCTCCACAAGGTGATATTAACTGAGTGAATTCATCACTCTGCAAATATGTAGGTTTGGTCATTTCTTCTAATGAGTGGCTCAAAATGGATTGTACTTAGAATTCAACTAACATTTAAAACATTGTCCAAATTACACTGATTTGCTGACTATTAAATAGTATGATTTCGCATAGAGGTTACCCAAGACATGGTCAATTATTTCCATCCTTGTAATTGCTTTTGTTTTCCTATATTTGACAGAAATATAAGTAAAAAACATTTTAAAAAATTTAATGTGAAAATATTGGAAGGGCAAGGAAAGTCACTGCTGTCAAAATGGCTTTAGTGTGAGGAATAAAAGGAAAGTGGTGGAAACTTCATGAACCAAATATAAAATGTTCTATCTATAGAGAGTAGCCAATACTCATTCTCATTTCCAGTTATTTCTTTCCGAGAAAGGACATAGACCCACTGCTAACCAATAATCTAATTTTATAAGAGAAGTAATAAACATAAAATTTTATAAAACCTCTATTTTTTTATACCTTAGAAATGCACAGTTAAAATATTTTTGTTTTTGTTTTGTTTGGTTTTGCTTTGATTTGTTGATATTGTGAGAACCAGAAACACAGAGAATTTAGAATAAAACAGGAAACATATCTCACCTTTGGGTCACCAGTGACCTCTAAGCCTGTATTATCTCCATTAGTTCCAACCTAGATTTCTTGCCCAGGTGCCTTCTTACATGTGCCTGGCTAGGATGAAACCCAACATTTGCTTCCATCTCTTTCACTTCCTATAATTTTATGGAAGACATCTGCCACACTTCTGATAAACAGTCTTTTTTAGATGACTTCATATATTAAAAAGTTTTAGCCAAGTCTTGAAAAAGAGGAAGCTGTTTTGTCTAAGCTCTCATAGGTAGAATCAAGTTCATTCCTTCAATGTATGATAATTTTATAGTTTCATTCTTATTTTAAAGCATTTAACATAATAATTTAAGGTACTTTGATATGAAATTATTACCATGATCAAGTTTGTCAACACATCCATCACTTTACATAGTTACTATACTTTAGTTCTTAGACTTATTTTTAAATTTTTGGAGAATACATAATTATTCCTTCTTGGACTTACATGTAGGTGGGAAATAAGAGACACAAGTGCTAGCACTTATTTTTACATATAGATCTATAGGTTTATGTCCTAGTGATTGGTGTAGCTTATCTATGCCACTCATATTTTTCATTTCCAACATTTCTCCTATGATAAGATTTAGAGAATGGATATATGAGTAACTTTGAAAAACACATTTATTGGGTTACCTGATGATATTTGAAGTCATTCCATCTGTATCTATCTAGAATATTTTGGTGCTCAAGCCAAATTCCTTGCACATCTCCCACATGAATGGTCAATCTGTTAAGCTTGTACAAGGAGTGTATTTAATTCATCTTTTTTGACTTGAAAATTTTTCCCTCATAAAAATGCCAGTTTAGTCTATGAGTTTCTCACTATGAAGCTGGTGTAGGAATAAGTTTCCCAATAAAATAATTAGAAGTTAGAACAACGCTTTGTGTTTTCCCTTGGATTTCAAAGCTCAGCAGCAATTATTCTAGTGTCTGCCAGTCACAGCTATAGCTTCAACTGTGTCAGAAGCTGCCATGCAACAGCCCAGTTCATGAATGTAACGGGAAATGGCCAAGGCTAGCCCCCCACACCTAAAGAATCACAGTTTGAAATTCAGAGAATCTGTAAAGAACAGAATTGCATGCTATCATCAAGAGAATCCTTTTGAAGCACTTTGCTAGTTTAAATAATGGTCAACAATGTATTCTGTGGTTCCACACTTAAAATTTGCATCATTAGCAGGTGTATATCCATCTTGTTCTGGGTTGAAGTCCACAAAACATATTGATTTCAGATCCAGTATTCACAAGCTGTTAATTTGGGTAGTTTTTTCTTCTTCTTTAACCTATCTTTGCACTGTTAGTCATTCAGTCGTGTCAGACTCTTTGAGACCCCATGGACTGTAGCCTGCCAGCCTTCTCTGTCCATGGGATTTCCTGGGCAAGAATACTGGAGTGGATTTTTATTTTCTCACAAATTAGACCTTTGATACATACATATATATGTATGTATATATATATATATATANTTTTTCTTCTTCTTTAACCTATCTTTGCACTGTTAGTCATTCAGTCGTGTCAGACTCTTTGAGACCCCATGGACTGTAGCCTGCCAGCCTTCTCTGTCCATGGGATTTCCTGGGCAAGAATACTGGAGTGGATTTTTATTTTCTCACAAATTAGACCTTTGATACATACATTATATGTATGTATATATATATATATATATATATATATATATATATATATATTTTACTGTCAAGATCCCAACATCTGAAATTTGAGCTAGTTGGATTTAGTGATTTATGTGGGGTTGATTAAACCATTCCTGTGAATTGCTTCTTTTTCTCGAGAGTGTTTACAGTTTTCAAACATGAGCTCTGGTTTAAAGTAATCCTGTTTCACAAGATGCATTATTTTAAGGCAGGCTATTGTCTGTGTGCTTTTTTATAGTTACCTTTTAGATCTGTTCCTACCCCATCTATTCACTTGTATGGAATTTTTTGACTCACTGCTGGTGCTGAGCATTAGATAAGGGCTGGGGAGATTGGTCTGAAATGGTGTCAGTGTTAAGATGTAGAAAAATTGATGAAAAGTGAAAAGCGAAGGTTGCTCAGTCATGTCTGACTCTCTGTGACCCCATGGACTGTTGCATGTCAGGTTCTTCTGTCCATGGAATTCTCCAGGCCAGAATACTGGAGTGGGTAGTCATTCCCTTCTCTAGGGCATCTTCTCAACCTAGGGATCGAACCCAGGTCTCCCACATTGCAGGTGGATTATTTATCAGCTGAGCTACCAAAAAACTGATGAGAATTTTATAAAACCCTTGCTCACAAATGATATTCTCCAACACCACCTGCCCCCACCACAGCCCCAGGAAATAGCAATTTTCATTTCTTTGTTCTATTGTAGTTTCTTATCTTATCCTGGCAGAAAAAGGAGACAAAGTTCTTTTGAATGAAGGCCTCAGACTGAAGTTGTCAGTATTTGGAATCTTAGGCTTGCTTGCAGTCATAGTAAACTCAAGGTGGTCAAGAAAGTTATTGCTGGGCTTAAAGCACAGGCCTAGGACAGGGATTACATCACAAGAAATGTATGATTCAGAATGATATGCTAGGCATGAATATCTTCAGTCATTTTATTTGTGTCATCTATTGAATAAAAATTTTAGCAACCTCTGCTGCTTCACAAAAAGTATGCCTACTCACAAAAAATAAATAAAAACCCCCACAGGTTCAACTGAGAAGTAAATTGTAGACCTTTGAAAGAAAGCAGCCACTGCTACATATTTGCTAAATCAGACTCCAAAATAAGCAATTGCAACAAGAGGGATTTAACTTAATAAGAGTTTAATGTGTGAAAAATAAATCACTGAGAAAAATTGTGGAAACCGCATTTTTAGGAAATATTTAAATTTAGATTGCATTCAAAGTTTTAAAGATGAACTGACCTTTACCAATGTGTGACCTTGCAAATACTCTGATAAGTTATATTATGAAATGTTCTTCATAAAATGTACTCATAGTCAGTGTCTAGATGAATCATCTGTTTCTTAAATTTTTAAATAAGTTTTATTCCTGCTTTGGTTTCATACATTTTAAAAGGGCATCTATTTTTTTTTTTTTGCAGTACCATTTTTCTCCTCCTGAGTTGTTATAAATTTATAGAATTTATAGAAATGTCTCTGTAAAGGAAGAAAGGCTAAAAAGTTAATGAAATGTTAATTAACCACAAACAAACAAAGATGATCATAACTCATAAAGTTCCAATCATCCTTCATCTAGAGTTCATTAATTTCCATGAACAGAAATATTTCTAGTGGTCAAGGAAAATTCAAACGTTCTGGGAAATTCAAGGGTTAGCTAATATATTGATTATGTGGTTGTTTAGAAGTTGATAAACTGATAGAGATAATAATGTTACATGTGATCAAAGCCAAGTTATTTAGTATAGAAGTTTATAGTTTTATTTTACTGGTTATTTCACTATAATACTTCCACTTAATTATATTTTGTCTGATAATCACACAAGTCTCCAGGATGCATAAATATGCAAAAACATTAACCTAAGAAAGAACAAAGAGATTAATAAACATCTTAATTCAAATCATTTATTTGGATCAAATATTCAAATCCTTTTACGACTTGTTTATGACTTTACTTTAGAATGTCAGATAACTACCATCTTTCTAGAATTTCATATTAGGCTGAAAGAAATATACTATGAATTATCGTAAAGCACATAAGTTTATTTTGGCAGGTCATTAAATGAAACAGGCATTTTAATACTCCTAGTATGATTGGCTTAAATTTGACCTCATGCAGAAATATTATTTAATATATATTTATGAGGTGAACTAAGGACAAAATTAAAACTTCAAGGTTTTTTTTTTTTTGGCCAATTTTGATCATTTGAATATTTTTAATTATTGAAATTCTTTCCACATCCTGGTCAACTCTCATTAAAATGTTTTCTGCCTGTTTCTGTCTAGATTTAGAGATAACTTTACATTTCAAAATGTAGACCCTATCTAATATTGTCCTGGGAAAATGATTATATAAAGATAAATTTGAGAGATGGGTTAAAAGACTGATTTCTAGATGTTGCATTAAAGATTGAACTAGACTGTAACTTCTGTGATATCACTCTTATTTGTCCTTGTATCTCTAGAACCTAGGAAATCAACTTTTACCAACTCATTAAATAGTTATTGAATTAACAAAAGAATAAGGTCATTAACATAATTGTTACAAATTCATTCATTTATAGATTCATTCAAGAAAGAACTATTGGGAAAAACTATTATTCTAGGCATTGTCCCCGAGACTAAGAGCATTCTTAACTTTGCTATGTTAGAAGTTTCCTGGGGAATCTTAAAAAGCCTTTTAAAAGCCTCCTCAGGTTAGGAAGCCAAGCCAGAAATTCATTATCAGATTTTACCTGTGGTACCTGTAAACTGGGATAAATTCATGTCTTCTAAAGATCCCCAAAATATCATAAAGTTTTGGGGCCTTCCTGGAAGTGACTTTCCTTACTTTTCTCTAAGGCTAGGACCTCTGTAAGTCAGTCGTCTGACCACCTTTCAAAAGAGCTTTGTAATCATTGGCTTCATAAAGTCATCCTTAATTTCTTCAGTTCAGTTCATTTCAGTCACTCAGTAGTGTCCGACTCTTTGCGACCCCATGAATCGCATCACGCCAGGCTTCCCTGTTCATCACCATCTCTCGGACTTCACTCAGACTCACATCCATCGAGTCCATGATGCCATCCAGCCATCTCATCCTCGGTCGTCCCCTTCTCCTTAATTTCTTAAAACTGTCTAATTTATCTGATTCAATAAGCATCACTCTCAAACGTGACATTCTAGGCAAAGATTGTTTACATAATCACAGTTTCCCGTATGTGCTATTAATAAGGAAAACAAACTCTTGTGAATCTATTCAAATGATGGTCTTGCCATGAAAATACTATACATAAGAATTTCTAAATTCTAGAAGGATCAAGTGAAGAGATGAAGGATATTTCTGTTTATAAAAGTGTAGTCTATTAAATTATTATGAGTTATAGATAGAAATATATAGAGCTAAAGAAAGAAGATATGGAGAAAAATAATGGATCTCCTTATATGCAGAAAATAGAATATTCAAACATCAATAATATTTCAAACAAAAGAGAAAATCACCTTTCAATTCTATATTCTATATTCTATGAAAATCACTCATTCAATTCTATATAACTAATTCTTATTCAGCTTGCTCATGGGTTAGTAGTTTCATGAAACTATCTGCTTTTGGACTGGAGAACTGAAAATCCTGACTCAGCTGAGCATTATGACTTGAAAGTTGTTTAAGCAATGCCACCAGGTGCCTGCGTCCAAGATTATTTAGCATAGTTCTTTCATTTGTCTTTTGTTAAAATCAATATTTTCTGGTCTATGGCTGAACACAAAATATTTCAGAGAAGCATCAAAATGAAACAAAACAAACAAAAAATCTGTAGATGATAAAAGAAGAGAGTGGTGCAGTGGTAAGAAATCCACCTGCATTGCAGGAGACTCAGGAGACGTGGATTCAATCTCAGTTGGGAAGATCTCCTGGAGTAGGAAACCACAACAGGCTCCAGTATTCTTGCCTGGAAAATTCCATGGACAGAGGAGCCTGGCAGGCTATGGTCCATGGGGTCGCAGAGAGTCAGGCACGACTGAAAGTCTGACCACACAGAGCAGAGCCAGCTGTCATACTTGAATGCGCCGAAGCTACTGGTTATCTGATATTAGAGATTTGGGAGGACGTGAATCAGCAGGTTTGAGCCAGTACCTGGACGATTAGAAAGCAGCTACGCTTTGGTAAACACTGCCACAGAACTATCACAATGTTCTTTACCTGAGCCAAATTAGAGAGAGAGCTTTTGAGAAGGAAACCAGAGGGAAAGAGCACAGGTCGTGTGTCATTCCATTAGTGTAAAATTGTACGAAATGTAGTATAATGTATAGTGACAAAAAAAAAAGATGACTGGTTGCCTGGGAAAGAGAGTGGAGGGGAAAATAGATTGATTACCAAGAGACACAGGGACAGTTTATGGGTGACAGAAATGTTGGGCTTCTCAGGTGGCACTCGTGGTAAAGAACCTACCTGCTGCTGCAGGAGACACAAGAGACACGGGTTCAGTTCCTGGGTTGAGAAGATCACTTGGAGTAGGAAATGACAACCTGCTCCAGTGTTCTTGCCAGGAAAATTCCATAGACAGAGGAGCCTGGTGGGACTGCAAGTCCATGGGGTGGCAAAGGGTCAGACACAATTGAAACACTGAGCACTTATGTAACTTAATATGGCTGTGGTTCAGTTCAATTCAGTCCCTCAGTCGTGTCCGACTCTGCGACCCCATGAATCGCAGCACGCCAGGCCTCCCTGTCCATCACCATCTCCCGGAGTTCACTCAGACTCACGTCCATCGAGTCCGTGATGCCATCCAACCATCTCATCCTCGGTCGTCCCCTTCTCCTCCTGCCCCCAATCCCTCCCAGCATCAGAGTCTTTTCCAATGAGTCAACTCTTCGCATGAGGTGGCCAAAGTACTGGAGTTTCAACTTTAGCATCATTCCTTCCAAAGAAATCCCAGGGTTGATCTTCAGAATGGACTGGTTGGATCTCCTTGCAGTCCAAGGGACTCTCAAGAGTCTTCTCCAACACCACAATTCAAAAGCATCAATTCTTCAGCGCTCAGCTTTCTTCACAGTCCAACTTTCACATCCATACATGACCACAGGAAAAACCATAGCCTTGACTAGGCGGACCTTAGTCGGCAAAGTAATGTCTCTGCTTTTGAATATACTATCCAGGTTGGTCATAACTTTTCTTCCAAGGAGTAAGCGTCTTCTAATTTCATGGCTGCAGTCACCATCTGCAGTGATTTTGGAGCCCAAAAAAATAAAGTCTGACACTGTTTCCATAAGTATACATATATCCCCTCCCTCTTGACTCTCCCTTCCACCTCCCACCCCACCTCTCTAGATTCATTTATTTGCATGTAGGCATCCATTTGTTCCATTACCATTTATTGAAGAGACTATCTTTATTTTATTGCCTTTGCCCCATTGTCAAAGATCAGTTGACTATATTTATGGGAGCCTATTTCTGGGATCTTTAAACTGTTCATTTATCTATTCTTTTGCCAATACCATGCTGTCTTGATTGTTGTAGTTTTATAGTAAGTCTTTATTTTTGTGATTTTGGAAATTTCTTTTTTTTAATATAAATTTATTTATTCTATTTGGAGGCTAATTACTTTACAAAATTGTATTGGTTTTGCCATATATCAACATGAATCTGCCACGGGTATATGAGTGTTCCACATCATGAACCCCTCTCCTACCTCCCTCCCCATCTCATCCCTCTGGGTCATCCCAGTGCAGCAGCCCCGAACATCCTGTGTCATGCATCAAACCTAGACTGGCGATTCATTTCACATATGATATTATACATGTTTCAATGCCATTCTCCCAAATCATCTCACCCTCAGCCTCTCCCTGCTGCTACTGCTGCTAAGTCACTTCTGTCGTGTCCGACTGTGCGACCCCATAGACGGCAGCCCACCAGGCTCCCCTGTCCCTGGGATTCTCCAGGCNGCTTTCTTCACAGTCCAACTCTCACATCCATACATGACCACTGAAAAAACCATAGCCTTGACTAGAGGGACCTTTGTTGGCAAAGTAATGTCTCTGCTTATCAACAGCTTAAAGCAAAAGGGAAAAAAAAAAGTTCTGTGTTTGATCTTGTCATAGGTGAATAAATCTACAAGTCTTATAAGAGTATGAGAAAGAGGACAGTGAGTGAGGTTATGGTGAAGTATAGTTCTTTGCAGTAAACCATTTCTTGAAGCACAAAGCAGTAGAAGATATCTAAAATTGTTGTTTTCTGGACACAATGGCACCCCACTCCATTGCTCTCGCCTGGAAAATCCCATGGACGGAGGAGCCTGGTAAGCTGCGGTCCACAGGGTCACTTTGAAGAAGGAAATGGCAACCCACTTCAGTGTTCTTGCCTGGAGAATCCCAAGGGTGAGTCTGGTGGGCTGATATGTATGGGGTATCACAGAGTTGGACACAACTGCAGTGACTTAACAGCAACAGCAGGGCCCAGGTAAAGTTCAACATTGTCACTCTCGTAAAATAGGAAAAAGAGTAAAGCAGAAAAAATAAAGAGAGGCAGGAACAAAAAAGAGAATTTCTAGGGCTAAAGCTTTAGCTCTAAATAGCTGAAGTTTGATTTCCAGCTCTCCAACTTAAAAGGGTTTTGTGATAGTGGGGCAGAGAACTTAAATATTGTAAACCTTAATGTCCTTATCTTTAAAATGATTATGATACAGTATCTACTTCAAACTGTTGTTGAGAGATTATATATGAAAGTGCTTATTAAAGTGCCAGAAGATAGTTAAATGCTCAATTAATGTTATCTGTTGATAACTGATTACTGAATCACTCCAGTGAAATCTCAGTTGGATAATAAGATATATGATATATGTTATGTCAAGTGATCTTTCAGTTCTTAATAATTATGAAGTTTTCATGAGCCCTGTATATACAATAGAAGAAATAATTTTTGACTTACTTATTCTCTTCCCTTCACTTACAGTGAAGCTCCTCACAATAAAAAGCTCAGTCACTGAGATTAAACTCAATCTGTTTTTGGCACTTGAAACCTAGAATATTCCATAGATACACTTGAAATACTAGCCAAATTGCCAAAACCAAATGCACAGGAGACTTGATGCTGCATTTCCCATTAGTGTTCTATGTGTGAAGTATCAATATCTTCTGCCAAAGAGGGTGGTTGGACAAATAGCAAATAATCTTTCAAAAAAGCATGACTCCCATGCAAATATAAAATAATCATGTCAAAGGCTTACCAACCCATTACTTTATGAGGGAACAATCAAATTAAAACTGTTGAGAATTTGGTTTACAGAGATTTGTATTCTAGAAAAAAATGTACTTGTATTGCTGTGAACAGGAATCATCTGCATTGCCATCAGTTTTCTGTCACTTAGCTTCTAACTATGAGGAGCTGTAAAAATAGCCTAATCAACAGCAAATCATCAAAGATTCCCAACCTCTTTGCCCCATAAGATCAGATATAGAGGGTCTGCTAGGCAATCTTGAATCTTCTCTTTTGCTGATTTTCAAGTCTTGGACCATTTGACTGATGATTCAGGACATTAAGTCAGAAGAATTGCACCATGAGGTGAAGGTCTTGCGAGTGATTCTGAAGAGTTTATTGTGAATGGTTCCAAAACCGTATCAAGAAGGGACTGTGCACCAGAGATAATCCCACATATGATGACTTGAAACTTTTGATGATTTAGATTCTAAAGGCAGTTGATTAGCTCATGGCTTTTATGAGTTTTGGGATGTGTTTGTGTGTGTGCGTACACATGCTTGTGTGTGTTTCACAATTTCCTTGACTTGTATTTAAGAATCAAAATGCACTGTTTACATGCATCCTGAAAGATCCTTGGGGAACAAAGTTTTTGCTAGTTGCCCAAGTCCATATTAACAACTGTTAAAACTGATCGATTTAGTGTCTCTTATTCTTTCATGTATTATTTGTCTAACCAAAATGTTCCAGCTTCTTACTTAACTTCATTGTTTCAGACAACTCAACAGAAAGAAAAGACCCAATGCTTTGAAAAAGAGCTGTAATTTTTGTTATTACGGAGAAGAGTTAGTACAAGTAGGGTCATCTATAATTTCATCAGATTGAAATGTTTAAGCAGAAACATTAGAAATTAAATTAGTTAGATTAAATATATATATATAATAGGTGAAATACTAAGTTGTCTGTGAATATACAAGCTCATCTAAATATAAAGATGGTAAGGCAAGTCTGATTTTCAAAAGTCAGAAAAATTATGTGGCAGTTTGTCTGTTTTAAAGAAAGGCAGTTTGGGTCTAGAAACTGCAAAGCAGAGATAAGGAACTCCATAAATTTTGAAAAAAGCATCTCAAACATCTCTCTAGGGAGGACAGTGGTGAAGTCCGTATTTACTGTATGCTCAAGTACACATCATAAAATTCATTGCTTATTCTCTTTTTATTTATTTTTTCAGTAACACTTTTCGTAGAGAAGCAATAGGGAAAACAACTGGAACATGGAAAACGGAAGAGAATGCAGAAAGCCAGCACATTCATCGTTATCAGACCAGTTTATTTTTTTTTCATTTTTTAGGGAATTATTTTGGTTTTGTCCAGCTTTGTTAAGATATAATTAGCATATTACATTGTGTAAGTTGAAGGTATACAATGTGATGATTTATACACTTAGATATTGCAAAATGATTACCACAGTGTTACTTAGAACACTGTCATTATCTTGCATAATTATCATTTCTTTTATGGTGAGAAAATTTAAGATATATACTGTTAGCAAGGTTTGAGTATATAATACAGTGTCATTAACCACAGCCATCATGCTAAACATTAGATCCCCAGAATGTTTTCGTCTGATGAGAAGTCTGGACTCTTTGACTGATCTCTCCGCGTTTTCCTCACTCCCAGGTATTGGCAGCCACCATTCTGCTTTCTGTTTCTGTGAGTCCAGCTTATTTTAGATTACAAATATAAGTGGTATAAAGTATTTGTCTACCTCTAGCTGCCTTAAATGGAGAAGGCAATGGCAACCCACTCCAGTACTCTTGCCTGGAAAATCTCATGGACAGAGGAGCCTGGTAGGCTGCAGTCCATGGGGTCACTTGGAGTCAGACACGACTGAGCAACCTCACTTTTACTTTTCACTTTCATGCATTGGAGAAGGAAATGGCAGCCCACTCCAGTGTTCTTGCCTGGAGAATCCCAAGGATGGGGGAGCCTGGTGGGCTGCCATTTCTGGGATCGCACAGAGTGGGACAAGACTGAAGCGACTTAGCAGCAGCAGCAGCAGCTGCCTTATATAGGTTGGTATAATGGTTTAAGTACCCATCTTCTATTTTGGTTTGCATCTTCATCCTTGTTATTTTTGTCGTTAGTATTTCACTTACTTTCTTTTGAACTCATTGTATATTGTATTTATGCAGCATTTCTAGGTGATCTTTGAGGTTAGGACTTTCAGGATTTTCTACGCTGAAATTAAAAAAAAAAAAAAACTCTTAATGATTATCTTTTAATCCTTATCTCACTCTACTCAGCAACACTGGATACAGTCGACTTCCTTCTATAAAGAAAAGAAAAAAAAGAAAGAAAGAAATTTCCTCTTCTCTCTTCATTTCTGAGATAGAATGCTATCCTAATTTTTTCCACTTACTTGACTTTTCAATTTCTGTTTTCTTTGCTGGCTGTTTTCCTCTACCAAATCTTAATGGCAGCCTCCTCACTCCTTAATCTAGACACGTTTCCTAGTTTATTGCTTTTGCTAGCAGGGTTTTAATACCATCTAGATGTGACTGCTCTCACATTTATTTCTATTTCTGATCTCTCTTCTCATCCCCAGACACACAGATTAAACTATGTTCCTGACATTTTCACTGGGAGGTCTCAAAGACATCTTAACCCCTTAACTTCTCTCTTATTGTTACTTCCCCAGTATTTCCCTTCTCAATAAATAGCAATTCTATCCACCCTGTTTTTTGTGTTATAAATTGAGGAATAAACCTTGACTTTTCTCTTGACACTACTGTGTCATACCTCTCAACTCATCCCCATGTCCCATCAGCTTTACCTCTAAGATATAGATCTCACATCTATCCACTTCATCTTCAGTGCCACAGTTTGAAATCAATCCTCAGCGAACTATTGGGCTACTTGAACAGTCTTCATTTCTGTCGCACACTTTTCACTCTTTTTGGGGGAGTGTTAATGTTGAAGGTATTTATATGTATATATTTCTATACATATACATAATATGTAAGTACATGATATAATATTAATGTGTATATAAATTATATGTGTATATAATTTATATACACATATATATATTTTTTTTCCTGGAGAAGGGAATGGCTATCCACTCCAGTATTCTTGCCTGGAGAATTCTATGAACAGAGGAGCCTGGCAAGCTATAATCCANTTTTTTTTTCATTTTTTAGGGAATTATTTTGGTTTTGTCCAGCTTTGTTAAGATATAATTAGCATATTACATTGTGTAAGTTGAAGGTATACAATGTGATGATTTATACACTTAGATATTGCAAAATGATTACCACAGTGTTACTTAGAACACTGTCATTATCTTGCATAATTATCATTTCTTTTATGGTGAGAAAATTTAAGATATATACTGTTAGCAAGGTTTGAGTATATAATACAGTGTCATTAACCACAGCCATCATGCTAAACATTAGATCCCCAGAATGTTTTCGTCTGATGAGAAGTCTGGACTCTTTGACTGATCTCTCCGCGTTTTCCTCACTCCCAGGTATTGGCAGCCACCATTCTGCTTTCTGTTTCTGTGAGTCCAGCTTATTTTAGATTACAAATATAAGTGGTATAAAGTATTTGTCTACCTCTAGCTGCCTTAAATGGAGAAGGCAATGGCAACCCACTCCAGTACTCTTGCCTGGAAAATCTCATGGACAGAGGAGCCTGGTAGGCTGCAGTCCATGGGGTCACTTGGAGTCAGACACGACTGAGCAACCTCACTTTTACTTTTCACTTTCATGCATTGGAGAAGGAAATGGCAGCCCACTCCAGTGTTCTTGCCTGGAGAATCCCAAGGATGGGGGAGCCTGGTGGGCTGCCATTTCTGGGATCGCACAGAGTGGGACAAGACTGAAGCGACTTAGCAGCAGCAGCAGCAGCTGCCTTATATAGGTTGGTATAATGGTTTAAGTACCCATCTTCTATTTTGGTTTGCATCTTCATCCTTGTTATTTTTGTCGTTAGTATTTCACTTACTTTCTTTTGAACTCATTGTATATTGTATTTATGCAGCATTTCTAGGTGATCTTTGAGGTTAGGACTTTCAGGATTTTCTACGCTGAAATTAAAAAAAAAAAAAAACTCTTAATGATTATCTTTTAATCCTTATCTCACTCTACTCAGCAACACTGGATACAGTCGACTTCCTTCTATAAAGAAAAGAAAAAAAAGAAAGAAAGAAATTTCCTCTTCTCTCTTCATTTCTGAGATAGAATGCTATCCTAATTTTTTCCACTTACTTGACTTTTCAATTTCTGTTTTCTTTGCTGGCTGTTTTCCTCTACCAAATCTTAATGGCAGCCTCCTCACTCCTTAATCTAGACACGTTTCCTAGTTTATTGCTTTTGCTAGCAGGGTTTTAATACCATCTAGATGTGACTGCTCTCACATTTATTTCTATTTCTGATCTCTCTTCTCATCCCCAGACACACAGATTAAACTATGTTCCTGACATTTTCACTGGGAGGTCTCAAAGACATCTTAACCCCTTAACTTCTCTCTTATTGTTACTTCCCCAGTATTTCCCTTCTCAATAAATAGCAATTCTATCCACCCTGTTTTTTGTGTTATAAATTGAGGAATAAACCTTGACTTTTCTCTTGACACTACTGTGTCATACCTCTCAACTCATCCCCATGTCCCATCAGCTTTACCTCTAAGATATAGATCTCACATCTATCCACTTCATCTTCAGTGCCACAGTTTGAAATCAATCCTCAGCGAACTATTGGGCTACTTGAACAGTCTTCATTTCTGTCGCACACTTTTCACTCTTTTTGGGGGAGTGTTAATGTTGAAGGTATTTATATGTATATATTTCTATACATATACATAATATGTAAGTACATGATATAATATTAATGTGTATATAAATTATATGTGTGTATAATTTATATACACATATATATATATATTTTCCTGGAGAAGGGAATGGCTATCCACTCCAGTATTCTTGCCTGGAGAATTCTATGAACAGAGGAGCCTGGCAAGCTATAATCCATGGGGCTGCAGAGAGTCAGAGTTGACTGAGTGACTCACACACACACACACACACACACACACACACACACACTTTGTTCTGTGTCAAGTGTTTTTTACATCTAAACTCCCTTATGTCTAACCCTGTTGTTTTTAAAATATTATATCATTGGTAATTTTAATTTCATGTTAAACAAGGAGCTATTTAATAGGAATTTTAACCTCTAAATCGGTTTTTATTTTTTATATGAGATTAGTGTTTTTAAACATAATTGAATTCAAACATTGTCCATATATATATTTATGTGTGAAGATAAATATATATACACGTACATGTATGTGTAGAAATATATATATATACACAAACACACACATATATATTAGACAATAAAAGTGTTGGCTTATCCCTTCCACTGAAAGGCAAACACTTCAAATTAGACCTTTAAAAATATTTTTTTCATCATATACATACACATGAAAATGTTTAATAACATGATTTTCACTTAAAAATATATAATGGCCTTTTATATTATTCTCCTAAGTTCTATTAGGACCCTTGGTAAGAGAATAGGGTCATGGTATTTCTACTTTTTGTATGCCTGAAATAGGAAGAACAAGAGGGAACATAATCCATGTTTTTCGTGAGCTGTTTGGAACTGTGCTTTTAAAAAGTTGATCCAAGAGTGGTTTAAACTGGCATGGGAGGAGGACTGGGCAGAAAACCCTGTTAGAACACTATTGCAAGAAGGGACAGAGTCCAGCTGATACAGAAAGTAGCAATAAAATTAGAATGAAGTGGTTGAGGCGATTATTGTAATGATTAGTGAGGGTGCGAATGAATGATGGTGTGAGAGGGAGAGGGTGAAGATGAGTTCTGAAGTAGGATGACATTTCCTCTAACAACACTGAAGGGCTCTCAAGAGAAGGAGCTGGGCTGGCAGGAGACGATACGCTGGAAAGACATATTGTGGTCTTCCTGACTTCTTTTCCCTTGATGAAAAAAGTAAGAATTTGAGTGAACTTATAATTTTCCAGTAGAGCCCACCATGTGTTTAGGGGGTAGAAACTTTCAGTCCCATGCCTATCCCCAAGGAAGGGAGAGGAGCTGGAGATTGAGTTCAGTCGCCAGTGGCCTGTGAGTTAACCAATCATGCCCATGTAAAGTGGAGAAGGAAATGGCAACCCACTCCAGTATTCTTGCCTGGAGAATCCAGTGGACAGAGGAGCCTGGTGGGCTGCTGTCCATGGGGTCGCACAGAGTCAGACACGACTGAAACGATTTTGCATGCATGCATGCATTGGGGAAGGAAATGGCAACCCACCCCAGTGTTCTTGCCCGGAAAATCCCAGGGACAGAGGAACCCGGTGGGCTGCTGTCCATGGGGTAGCACAGAGTCGGACACAACTGAAGCGACTTAGCAGCAGCACCATAATTTGTAGTACAATGTTTAAGTGCATGAATTATATGAAAATTAGGGTTGTGCTAGGTAAAATGCAGTCTGTAAAAGAGATATTGGAAATAGAGGAGTATATCTAAGTCATGTCACTTTTCCAATTCAAAATTATTTTGAGCACCTCCCTTGAAATATATTTTATAAGAAATATTGACTTCATTCACTGTGTTTCTCAGTATAACTGCTCTCTAAATCCTCAATATTGAAAATTATTGTGGTTAACTTAGGCACTATCTATTTTGAGTAATAATGTGGATTATTACTCAATAGTAATATGAGGTCACTTAGAATTACACTCAGGGTAAATAATTTTACTAAGTAGTATGTATACTGAAAACATTTAATAGTAAACCTATTTAGGCATATTTATGGACATGAACTTGAGCAAATTCCAGGAGACAGTGAAGGACAGAGGAACATTACATGCTGTCCATGGGGTCACAAAGAGTCAGACATGACTTAGCAACTAAACGACAAGAACAAACTATAGTTCATAATTATTTATGATAACAAATGTTGAGAAAGAAAATATAAAAATTCTTTTTTATGAAATCAGCTACCTTATGTGATTTAATAATACTTATATATGTACATGTAGCAGAATATGAGGCTTTATTAATAAGTAGATATATGTTATTCTATCTTTCTATTATTTTGCAAGAAGCAAAATTTCCACTGTTGTTGAAATGGAATATATGGTATGTAATTATATTTTAAATAGACAGACATATACATATATATCATGTAAAAAGATGAAAATACAATTACATCAATTTTATAAAAATGATTTATGCCAACAATTACTCCACATGGAGAGAATGGCACATTGCAATAATCACTGATCTTGAGCTCATAAATATTGAAATAATGTCCTGAGGCTTTATGAAGAAGAAAGACATTCAGTGTTTCACAAACCCTGTGATATATAACTTTAGTCTCCCATTTAGACATTTGAAGTGATTACAGTAGTTACATTATTTCATTCTTTCTACAGTCTGTATTGTTCTCCACATATTTATTTAATGTACTACATAGTTTACAAACTTTATAAGCTAATTATGACATGTAGATGCTCATTACAAGTTAATTTTGAAATGACAACCATATTATTTAAGTCACAAAATGTAAGTATCAAGGTAAGAGAAACAAAATAAAAATGAGAGGAGGACATCCTTTCTTCTTCTCATAACTTGAGCAAAGTGAAGTCGCTCAGTCGTGTCCGACTCTTTGTGGCCCCGTAGACTGTAGCCTACCAGGCTCCTCTGTCCATGGGATTTTCCAGGCAATAGTACTGGAGTGGATTGCCATTTCCTTCTCCAGGGGATCTTCCCAACCCAGGGCTCGAACCCAGGTCTCCTGCATTGTAGACAGATGCTTTACCATCTGAGCCACCAGGGAAGTCCTTTAGTCAAGAGATATGTTTTGAATTTTTGAATTTTCCACCTATTCCTAATTTTTTGCTAGACCTTTGGTAGTTACCTGAAAGAGCAGTTTAAATGCTCAAGACTCTGCACTTAGACCTTCCTTTATTTGGCTCTCAAAAGTTTATTCATATAGTAATTACTTACAAGATTGGGTTCATAATATCACTTGCACTATATCTGTGCACAATTTAAGTGACATCTTTTAAGCGTAGCCTTACCCTGTGTGCTGAGTTTAGAGTCCAGCCTCATATAAGATGAATTCCACTGTACTTCATAGAAACACTTTCACCATTTTTCCTCAAAAAGTGAAGATCAAAGATTGTCCATCTTCACCCACTCTCTACCCTATAGGGTCAGTTCATTTTCAAACGTGTCCCTCTGCCTACAAGACAGGTTCTGTTGTCAGTAGGTGCTTAATCAGCTCTTGACCTTAAAAAAGTAGGATGAAGGTGTCCTATTCAATCATCTGCCCTTTCTTGCTTTGGGACTTCTCTTTACTTTCATTTGCTACTGACCCAACTGACATGTTGCCAGAGGCATGAGTGGTAATTGGCTCTTTATTGCTTAGGGTTGATAATAGTATGTTTTAAAGTTATATTTAGGTAATTAAATATAAAATAATTTTAAAACAAAGCCCTTAAATGTGTTTTGTTCTGTCAGTTTTATCCTAAGAATTTCCGCTCTATCTCTGATTCCAAATAGATGAAAAATTTACTTGAAAGAAAAACAAATCTTTGCTTAAATCTGTTGAGTTTCTCCAGCTCCCTTCCTGTGCAGCCCTACCTTTCTTTCTTAGCAGGACTTAAAGAGTAAGTGAGGGGTTTCTGTTATGTCAAAATAAAGCAGCCCTGCAAAGGTTCTAAAGTCAGAGCAGTTGGCTTCCACGCTCATCTGTAGACTGACAGCTTGGACTCAAGTACCTTCCTTAATCTCTCTGTGCCTTAATACCCTTAAATCCACTAAATGGGGATAGTGGCAAGTTTCTTAGACNACACACATATATATTAGACAATAAAAGTGTTGGCTTATCCCTTCCACTGAAAGGCAAACACTTCAAATTAGACCTTTAAAAATATTTTTTTCATCATATACATACACATGAAAATGTTTAATAACATGATTTTCACTTAAAAATATATAATGGCCTTTTATATTATTCTCCTAAGTTCTATTAGGACCCTTGGTAAGAGAATAGGGTCATGGTATTTCTACTTTTTGTATGCCTGAAATAGGAAGAACAAGAGGGAACATAATCCATGTTTTTCGTGAGCTGTTTGGAACTGTGCTTTTAAAAAGTTGATCCAAGAGTGGTTTAAACTGGCATGGGAGGAGGACTGGGCAGAAAACCCTGTTAGAACACTATTGCAAGAAGGGACAGAGTCCAGCTGATACAGAAAGTAGCAATAAAATTAGAATGAAGTGGTTGAGGCGATTATTGTAATGATTAGTGAGGGTGCGAATGAATGATGGTGTGAGAGGGAGAGGGTGAAGATGAGTTCTGAAGTAGGAAGACATTTCCTCTAACAACACTGAAGGGCTCTCAAGAGAAGGAGCTGGGCTGGCAGGAGACGATATGCTGGAAAGACATATTGTGGTCTTCCTGACTTCTTTTCCCTTGATGAAAAAAGTAAGAATTTGAGTGAACTTATAATTTTCCAGTAGAGCCCACCATGTGTTTAGGGGGTAGAAACTTTCAGTCCCATGCCTATCCCCAAGGAAGGGAGAGGAGCTGGAGATTGAGTTCAGTCGCCAGTGGCCTGTGAGTTAACCAATCATGCCCATGTAAAGTGGAGAAGGAAATGGCAACCCACTCCAGTATTCTTGCCTGGAGAATCCAGTGGACAGAGGAGCCTGGTGGGCTGCTGTCCATGGGGTCGCACAGAGTCAGACACGACTGAAACGATTTTGCATGCATGCATGCATTGGGGAAGGAAATGGCAACCCACCCCAGTGTTCTTGCCCGGAAAATCCCAGGGACAGAGGAACCCGGTGGGCTGCTGTCCATGGGGTAGCACAGAGTCGGACACAACTGAAGCGACTTAGCAGCAGCACCATAATTTGTAGTACAATGTTTAAGTGCATGAATTATATGAAAATTAGGGTTGTGCTAGGTAAAATGCAGTCTGTAAAAGAGATATTGGAAATAGAGGAGTATATCTAAGTCATGTCACTTTTCCAATTCAAAATTATTTTGAGCACCTCCCTTGAAATATATTTTATAAGAAATATTGACTTCATTCACTGTGTTTCTCAGTATAACTGCTCTCTAAATCCTCAATATTGAAAATTATTGTGGTTAACTTAGGCACTATCTATTTTGAGTAATAATGTGGATTATTACTCAATAGTAATATGAGGTCACTTAGAATTACACTCAGGGTAAATAATTTTACTAAGTAGTATGTATACTGAAAACATTTAATAGTAAACCTATTTAGGCATATTTATGGACATGAACTTGAGCAAATTCCAGGAGACAGTGAAGGACAGAGGAACATTACATGCTGTCCATGGGGTCACAAAGAGTCAGACATGACTTAGCAACTAAACGACAAGAACAAACTATAGTTCATAATTATTTATGATAACAAATGTTGAGAAAGAAAATATAAAAATTCTTTTTTATGAAATCAGCTACCTTATGTGATTTAATAATACTTATATATGTACATGTAGCAGAATATGAGGCTTTATTAATAAGTAGATATATGTTATTCTATCTTTCTATTATTTTGCAAGAAGCAAAATTTCCACTGTTGTTGAAATGGAATATATGGTATGTAATTATATTTTAAATAGACAGACATATACATATATATCATGTAAAAAGATGAAAATACAATTACATCAATTTTATAAAAATGATTTATGCCAACAATTACTCCACATGGAGAGAATGGCACATTGCAATAATCACTGATCTTGAGCTCATAAATATTGAAATAATGTCCTGAGGCTTTATGAAGAAGAAAGACATTCAGTGTTTCACAAACCCTGTGATATATAACTTTAGTCTCCCATTTAGACATTTGAAGTGATTACAGTAGTTACATTATTTCATTCTTTCTACAGTCTGTATTGTTCTCCACATATTTATTTAATGTACTACATAGTTTACAAACTTTATAAGCTAATTATGACATGTAGATGCTCATTACAAGTTAATTTTGAAATGACAACCATATTATTTAAGTCACAAAATGTAAGTATCAAGGTAAGAGAAACAAAATAAAAATGAGAGGAGGACATCCTTTCTTCTTCTCATAACTTGAGCAAAGTGAAGTCGCTCAGTCGTGTCCGACTCTTTGTGGCCCCGTAGACTGTAGCCTACCAGGCTCCTCTGTCCATGGGATTTTCCAGGCAATAGTACTGGAGTGGATTGCCATTTCCTTCTCCAGGGGATCTTCCCAACCCAGGGCTCGAACCCAGGTCTCCTGCATTGTAGACAGATGCTTTACCATCTGAGCCACCAGGGAAGTCCTTTAGTCAAGAGATATGTTTTGAATTTTTGAATTTTCCACCTATTCCTAATTTTTTGCTAGACCTTTGGTAGTTACCTGAAAGAGCAGTTTAAATGCTCAAGACTCTGCACTTAGACCTTCCTTTATTTGGCTCTCAAAAGTTTATTCATATAGTAATTACTTACAAGATTGGGTTCATAATATCACTTGCACTATATCTGTGCACAATTTAAGTGACATCTTTTAAGCGTAGCCTTACCCTGTGTGCTGAGTTTAGAGTCCAGCCTCATATAAGATGAATTCCACTGTACTTCATAGAAACACTTTCACCATTTTTCCTCAAAAAGTGAAGATCAAAGATTGTCCATCTTCACCCACTCTCTACCCTATAGGGTCAGTTCATTTTCAAACGTGTCCCTCTGCCTACAAGACAGGTTCTGTTGTCAGTAGGTGCTTAATCAGCTCTTGACCTTAAAAAAGTAGGATGAAGGTGTCCTATTCAATCATCTGCCCTTTCTTGCTTTGGGACTTCTCTTTACTTTCATTTGCTACTGACCCAACTGACATGTTGCCAGAGGCATGAGTGGTAATTGGCTCTTTATTGCTTAGGGTTGATAATAGTATGTTTTAAAGTTATATTTAGGTAATTAAATATAAAATAATTTTAAAACAAAGCCCTTAAATGTGTTTTGTTCTGTCAGTTTTATCCTAAGAATTTCCGCTCTATCTCTGATTCCAAATAGATGAAAAATTTACTTGAAAGAAAAACAAATCTTTGCTTAAATCTGTTGAGTTTCTCCAGCTCCCTTCCTGTGCAGCCCTACCTTTCTTTCTTAGCAGGACTTAAAGAGTAAGTGAGGGGTTTCTGTTATGTCAAAATAAAGCAGCCCTGCAAAGGTTCTAAAGTCAGAGCAGTTGGCTTCCACGCTCATCTGTAGACTGACAGCTTGGACTCAAGTACCTTCCTTAATCTCTCTGTGCCTTAATACCCTTAAATCCACTAAATGGGGATAGTGGCAAGTTTCTTAGACGTTTTTGTTTGAGCAGCTTTATTGAGACTATAATTAACTGCACCTATTCAAAAGTAGGATTTGATAATTTTGGCATATAGTTATATGTACCTTAAGCCAGAGTTTATGTAATAATGTATGTAAAGCAGAGAAGAGTCTTACAAAATGCTAAAAATGTGACTTATTTCTGTGTTCATTTTATTCTTCAAACCTCTAATTTTCTCATCAATTTTACTGGAACTGGTTGGTGAAGTGTTATCAATGACCACCATGATTGCCAGAGCACCATTTCTTTGTTCTTATTTTCCTGGAAATGTCCACTACATGTGATATCGCTATGAAAAATTTATCATAGAATTGATATTATGAAGAAGTAACATTTTGTAAAGACTGAGCAATCGCTGTAACTATTAAAATGACAAAATATTAAGCAAACGAATTCTTCAATTACTGTGAAACGTAAGCATCTACCTTGTGCTGGATTCTTGGAATAGAAAGGCAAGTAGACCTCATACCTGCCTGCCAGGAATCCTTAAAAACAAATGAGAAAAAATAAAGGAAACAATTAAACATGGTAAGAGTGATAGTTCAGCTCAGTCGCTCAGTCTGGTCCAACTCTTTGCAACCCCATGAATCACAGCACGTAGGCCTCCCTGTCCATCACCAACTCCCGGAGTTCACTCAGACGCATGTCCATCGAGTCCGTAATGCCATCCAGCCATCTCATCCTCTGTTGTCCCTTCTCCATCTGCTCCCAATCCCTCCCAGCATCAAAGTCTTTTCCAGTGAGTCAGCTCTTCGCATGAGGTGATAGTAGGTATATGTAAAGAAGAGTGAAGAATTCAGATTTTTATGCTCTGGAGAATCAGAGAAACTTTACAGAAGAGTCGATATTTAAGCCAGTTCATTAAGGATGATTAAACACTCATCAGGTGAATAAGAAAAACTACCAAACTCAATTAGTAGAAAAATAATTAGCAAAAATATGAGTGATTTAGAGTAGAGCAGAGAATTCAGTGCACATTAGGGATAGACCATATAAAGAAAAGAGCCTGGATGTGAAGTTAGAAGGCTTGGTCATGGTCATAATTTGATGGTCATTCAAAGGATTTTGAATTTTAGCATGTGAGTAAAAGGATGTTATTGAAGGTTCTGATGCAGAGACATAACATAGACAACTTTAAGTTTGAAAAATACATTACTGACGCCAAGTGGAGGATGAACTGAAAGCTAGGGAAAATAGGGTGGAGGGAGTCAAACCCATTTGGCCACTTTTTTTAGTTACTTGTTCAATCTTTGGATGAAATGAGGTGAAGCCTAGGCAATGAGCAAATGAGTGGGACAAACATGTATCAAAGGTAGAATCAGTAAGATTTAAAGAGAGATTGAGAATCGAGGGCATGAGAGAAGATGAAAATGATTTAATATTCTCACTTGGGAACTTGAGTTGATGGTTGTGTTCTTCACCAAGATATGAAATCCAGCACTTTATTTACTGTACAGAAATACATAATTTTATTATGAAATGTGTTCATATTACTCATAACTTATGGACTATACATTTTAAGAAATATCTGTAAAGATAAAATTTCACTATTTTTACTGAAAATTTTAAGAACAATGTTGAAATGGATTTGCTATATAATATAGCCTTCCCTACTTTTCATAATATAAGCAATTTTAATAAATTATACTTTGGAAATATCTTCTTGACTTCCTTTCAAGATGGAGCATCATTAATCCTGAAACACTCTCCTAATGGTTCATACTCTGCTATCATCTATTGGTGAGGCCCATCTTATAAGCATTGTGCAATGTGCCAACTTCCCTTGGACTTGTCATATATTAAATTCAAGACAAACTTTACTCCTGGCTTTCATGCTTCAATTCTCCATCACTTTCTCAAGGCCATGCAACTTCACTCTTGTGTTTTGTGATAACAAATGTCCCTGATATCTTTCATCTTATATTCTGTCAAGAAGAAAGAAAAGGTATTGCATGGACTCAGCTTCCCTTTTTGCTGTATTGACTCTGAAAATGCATCTTAAGTGGTAGTAGTAAAAACTCAGGGAGCAGCAATGCTAAAGAAGAGAATGCAGCGATGGCAGGAAGATACCCCTCGTCCAAGGTAAGGAGCAGTGGCTGTGCTTTGCTGGAGCAGCCGTGAAAAGATACCCCATGCCTAAGGTAAGAGAAACCCAAGTAAGATGGTAGGTGTTGCAAGAGGGCATCAGAGGGCAGTCACGCTGAAACCAAACTCACAGAAAACTAGTCAATCTAATCACACTAGGACCACAACCTTGTCTAACTCAATGAATCCAAGCCACGCCTGCAGGGCAACCCAAGACGGGCGGATCATGGTGGAGAGGTCTGACAGAACATGGTCCACTGGAAAAGGGAATGGCAAGCCACTTCAGTATTCTTGTCTTGAGAACCCCATGAACAGTATGAAAAGGCAAAATGATAGGATATCAAAAGAGGAACTCCCCAGGTCATTAGGTGCCCAATATGCTACTGGAGATCAGTGGAGAAATAACTCCAGAAAGAATGAGGGGATGGAAGCAAAGCAAAAACAATACCCAGTTGTGCATATGACTGGTGATAGAAGCAAAATCCAGTGCTGTAAAGAGCAATATTGCATCAGTTCAGTTCAGTTCAGTCGCTCAGTCATGTCCGACTCTTTGTGACCCCATGAATCGCAGCACGCCAGGCCTCCCTATCCATCACCATCTCCTGGAGTTCACTCAGACTCACGTCCATCGAGTCCGTGATGCCATCCAGCCATCTCATCCTCGGTCGTCCCCTTCTCCTCCTGCCCCCAATCCCTCCCAGCATCAGAGTCTTTTCCAATGAGTCAACTCTTCGTATGAGGTGGCCAAAGTACTGGAGTTTCAGCTTTAGCATCATTCCTTCCAAAGAAATCCCAGGGTTGATCTCCTTCAGAATGGACTGGTTGGATCTCCTTGCAGTCCAAGGGACTCTCAAGAGTCTTC
>SJYX01015912.1:42024-84892 GCA_006410675.1 Oreotragus oreotragus
TAATATTGGTGATAGTGAAACAAGTGTGAATGTGCTGTCTCTTATACACATCTAGATGTGTATAAGAGACAGGTAAGTGGAGAGGAACTAAAAAGCCTCTTGATGAAAGTGAAAGAGGAGAGTGAAAATGTTGGCTTAAAGCTCAACATTCAGAAAACGAAGATCATGGCATCCAGTCCCATCACTTCATGGGAAATAGATGGGGAAACAGTGAAAACATTGTCAGACTTTATTTTTTGGGGCTCCACAATCACTGCAGATGCTGACTGCAGCCATGAAATTAAAAGATGCTTACTCCTTGGAAGAAAAGTTATGACCAACCTAGATAGTATATTGAAAAGCAGAGACATTACTTTGCTGAATAAGGTCCATGTAGTCAAGGCTATCGTTTTTCCTGTGGTCATGTATGGATGTGAGAGTTGGACTGTGAAGAAGGCTGAGCGCCAAAGAATTGATGCTTTTGAACTGTGGTGTTGGAGAAGACTCTTGAGAGTCCCTTGGACCACAGGGAAATCCAACCAGTCCATTCTGAAGGAGATCAGCCCTGGGATTTCTTTGGAAGGAATGATGCTAAAGCTGAAACTCCAATACTTGGGCCACCTCATGCGAAGAGTTCACTCATTGGAAGAGACTCTGATGCTGGGAAGGATTTGGGGCAGGAGGAGAAGGGGTCGACCGAGGATGAGATGGCTGGATGGCATCATGGACTCAATGGACGTGAGTCTGAGTGAACTCCGGGAGATGGTGATGAACAGAGAGGCCTGGCATGCTGCGATTCACGGGGTTGCAAAGATTTGGGCACAACTGAGCAACTGAACTGAACTGAACTGAAAGGAGAATCTGGGTCCTTGTCTTGATTCTGCCACTAGCTTAATATTTGACCTTGAGAAAACCATTTTACTTTCTTGACGCTCCATCTCATTCACACACACACATATATATATAAAGACTTCTATTCTCTCTAAAACTGACTTTTTGGCAGTTTGTGTGAACGTAATTACTACTTGCTTTGTTTCCAACTGCTTCTGAGTAGTGGGTTTTAACATTTTTCAGTGAAAAGACAATAAGATGGGGTGGGAGATGGGAGGGAGGTTCAAGAGGAATAGGACAAGCCTATACCTATAGTTGATTCATGTTGATATATGGCAGAAATCAACACAATTTTGTAAAGAAACTATCTCCAATTAAAAATAATTTTTTAAAACGTCAGATTAAAAAAGAGAATAAGAAATTTATTAAGAACTAATTATTTGCTAGTGAAGATATTTGAACAAGTTGCAGATATATACAGCTTTTATTTGGAATTACTGATAAAGGCAAGGCTCTTGCATGTGAGGATTCATAAGCCGCCCAGGCTGTTGCATAAAGGGCAACTAGAAACTCAGCAATAACAGCCATATCATTCTGATAGTGTCCAATTAGGCAGGAGCTGTAGAGCTCATCGGAGGGTAATTTGAAGCAGATGCCAGCATTAAGACACAGATGTAGGACATTTTTCAATGGCAATGAAATGTGTATGGTATAGGATGGCTGATGGCTTCATCGTCGCTTTTCTTGCCACGGTTACAGTGGTAAAATGCACTAACATTCCACTGCTTTTAAGCTCTTGGATTACTCCCAGGAGCACGCTGTCCTCCAGGTAGACATACTTTCAGAACGGAGGGTCATTACATTTTAATTTATTCAGTCTTCATGCCCTTTTCACAATCTGATATCTCACATTCCAGATGTTGGAGTCAGAATAAATTTCAGAGTATAACACCCAGAGCTTTACCCCACAGAACCAGAAACAGATGGGCAACTTTGATAACCCAGGACTCTAGTCTGGCAGAACAGTGCTCTCTCACCACTATCACTGAGAGTTTAAGTGGATAATTTCTGAGCATCAAATGTCAGTGCATTTTCTTAAAGATGGCCTATATCTAATTCTTCTCTCTTCATGAAAAGTTAGTCTTCACTCAGTTTGAACAGACAAGATAAACGTCACAGTTTCTTTCCTTTGAATAGTACCATTCTCTTTGGATGTCAAAACTTTCGAGGTTATTCGTAAATCTTCCCTATCTCTCTTACTGTCTCCCTTTTGAACAACCAAACAGAATTTATGAAGGCCACCTCTTTATCTGATTCATAGCCCAGCACCTTTTTAGGCAAAGACAGTGAAGGTTAATATTGGTGATAGTGAAACAAGTGTGAATGTGTGTGTGGAACAATGGAAGATAGCTTCAAAACCAGAATGTAATCTATGAAAAGTTTCCTGACGGGGTTGGACCCTGATAAAGAGGAAAGGAAGCACTGGCTGAGTGGAGGGAGATTTTCCAGACTGGGTCATGGTGGTGGTGGTGGGTTAGTTGCTGAGTTGTGTCCAGCTCTTTACACCATAGGAAATGTGTACAGAGAGGATTGAACATAATTTGTCGGAAGTTCTGAATTCAAGGGAGAGTAATGTTTAAGGAGCTGAAAGAGGTGAGCATAAAAGAGAATGAAAATGATCTTTCCAATGGCTGCTGCTGCTGCTGCTAAGTCACTTCAGTCGTGTCCGACTCTGTGCGACCCCAGAGATGGCAGCCCACCAGGCTCCCCCGTCCCTGGGATTCTCCAGGCAAGAACACTGGAGTGGGTTGCCATTTCCTTCTCCAATGCATGAAAGTGAAAAGTGAATGTGAAGTCCCCCAGTCGTGTCCAACTCCTAGCGACCCCATGGACTGCAGCCTACCAGGCTCCTCTGTCCATGGGATTTTCCAGGCAAGAGTACTGGAGTGGGGTGCCATTGCCTTCTCTGCCAATGGAGGACTTTGGAAATCAGGCAGAGGACCAGGGACTTAGAGTTTTGTAATTAGCATATAACCATGCTGAAAATACAGCAGAGTAGAAAAAAGCATAGTCTTGGATTCTGTGAGGCCAGCGTATTAACCACGATGCTCTCACTCCATTGCTGTATGACCATATTCAACTTCCCTGATGTCTCAAAGCCTCAGTTTGCTTATCTGTAGAATGGATACAGTCAAGCAGCAATGATATGGCTCTGCTGTATGAATTAAGTGCAAAAATGTTTTGGAAGTACTTGGCAGAACCTGGCCCAGGGTAAGCACCCAATATATGCTGGCAGTAATTCATCTTATTGTTGTCTGGCAGCTGGAGGCTGATTGCATTGAACTGGGCAGAATGACCTTCACTTGGAGCCCTTTCGAGATTTTCCAAATTAAATGGGCTCTGATTCATTTCATGATGTTTATTGCTTTTTCCTTAAACGTTAAGGTGCTCTTTCTCTGTTGAAAGGGTTCCAATTACAGACAGGAGAATCAAGGTGATTCCTAAGGCTTCTAAAGGCACTTTCTCTCCTTTGTGTGTGTGGTGTAGTTGAAATGATCCATTATGTTCATCCTCCTGAGAAGGCAGTTGGCTGTTTAGCAAAAGCATTACAAAGTAAGCAAGCTATTATCCACTATAACCAAAATATTTTTAAACATTATTTATTTACAAAGGGAGAGTGGGTTTTCATTTTATATCTCAGCTGCTGCTGATTTTTCCCTAGGTAAATTATCCTGCAGTATTCATGTTAAATCTCACTTCATTATTACTGCCAATCTTCCCACGCGTGTCATTCAACAAGTTCATCATCTCTCCTGTTTACTTTTTTTCTTGTTTAGAATTATCCGCACATTTCATTAATGTTAAATTTAAATCATCTGCTGCTTCACAAGGATGGTTTCTGTGGAACCCACTCCTCCACAAATTCTAAGGCTATGCTGTTAACAATTCATCAAACTTCGTTTTGATGGTTACAGGTATTTTTTCCTATGCATGTCAGGCTTTCCAAACAAAACTTCCATATAAATGTTATATTTCTGAAAACAATATGTACTCATTCATTAATTCATCATTTTAGTTCCTCCACTCCTCCACAAATTCTAAGGCTATGCTGTTAACAATTCATCAAACTTCGTTTTGATGGTTACAGGTATTTTTTCCTATGCATGTCAGGCTTTCCAAACAAAACTTCCATATAAATGTTATATTTCTGAAAACAATATGTACTCATTCATTAATTCATCATTTTAGTTCCGTTCAGTTCATTTCAGTCGCTAGGTCGTGTCCGACTCTTTGCGACCCCATGAATCACAGCACGCCAGGCCTCCCTGTCCATCACCATCTCTCAGAGTTCACTCAGACTCACGACCATCGAGTCCGTGATGCCATCCAGCCACCTCATCCTCTGTCATCCCCTTTCCTCCTGCCCCCAATCCCTCCCAGCATCAGAGTCTCTTCCAATGAGTGAACTCTTCGCATGAGGTGGCCCAAGTATTGGAGTTTCAGCTTTAGCATCATTCCTTCCAAAGAAATCCCAGGGCTGATCTCCTTCAGAATGGACTGGTTGGATCTCCTTGCAGTCCAAGGGACTCTCAAGAGTCTTCATTCATTGCTTATTATGAGGCAGACATTTTGCTAGGCCCTGGAGATCAAATTCTTCCTCTTAAATAGTAACATTTTAGAGAAAGAGTAAGACCTGTAACAAACAATTATAATGCAGCATTGTAGTTACTTTGCCTACAAAGTATAGTCAAAGCTATGGTTTTTCCATAGTCATGTATAGATGTGAGAATTGGAACATAAATAAGGCTGGGTGCCAAATAATTGATGCTTTTGAACTGTGGTGGAAAAGACTCTTGAGAGTCCCCTGGATTACAAGGAGATCAAACCAGTCAATCCTAAAGGAAATCAATCTTGAATAATCATTGGAAGGACTGATGCTGAAGCTGAAGCTCAATATTTTGGCCACCTGATGTGAAGAGCTGACTTAGAAAAGACCTGAGGCTGGCAAAGATTGAAGGCAGGAGGAGAAGGGGATGACAGAGGATGAGATGACTGGATGGCATCACTGACTCAGTGGACATGAGTTTGAGCAAACTCATAGAGATAGTCAAGGAGAAGAAACCTTCAGTAAATTGGGTCACAAAGAGTTGGACACGATTGAGTGATTGAACAAGAGCATAGTAATTACTGTAAGAGATGTGTGAAGAATTGATATGCATACTCAAAGATGGTAGAGTTTGCATTTAAGTTAAATGTTGAGTTGGGCTTTTTTTTTTTTTTTTGGCCACATTGCTTCGGCTATGGGATCTTAGTTCCCTAAGCAGGGATCAAACCAATGCCTTCTGCAGTGGAAGCACAGAGTTGTATCCACTTGCTGCTAAGTTGCTTCAGTCGTGTCCGACTCTGTGTGACCCCATAGACGGCAGCACACAAGGCTCCTCCGTCCCTGGAATTTTCCAGGCAAGAACACTGGAGTGGGTTGCCGTTTCCTTCTCCAGTGCAGGAAAGTGAAAAGTGAAAGTGAAGTCGCTCAGTCATGTCTGACTCGTAGCGATCCCATGGACTGCAGCCACCAGGCTCCCCTGCCCATGGGGTTCTCCAGGCAAGAGTACTGGAGTGGGGAATTTCCTGAAGTGGGACGGGAAAAGGAAGTCTTATTGTTATAATCTTTAATGACATATATCTAACACGGCATACCCACAATAGATAAGCAATCCTAATACATACAAATACATACCAAAACCAATATATTTCCACTGCATGCACACACACAGACACACACACACCTTTAAACTGAGTGAATTTTCTTCTCTCGGTATATCAGGATTTGTATACAAGATTGTTTCAAGATATTTGAAAGGTAAATGACAAATTATACCATCTAGAACACCAGTTTCCATTGAAAACTCACTCTTTTAGACATCACTGATGCCTCATTAAAGACTCATACCATACTGTATAAACAATATTGTATTTATTTAGATGCACTGGCCAAAGTCACTGTTTTATCATTGTAGCTTTCCTTCTTGGCACAGAGGATATGTATTCTGAAGCTTCATCCTCTTCCTTTTGTCCCTTCATTGCCTTTTTAGGATCTTCTCTGTGCTTCCTTCCAGAAATTCTATGTGAATAATCTTCTTAGGCCCTCTCCTAAAGCAGCCTCTCATCCCTATGCAAGAAGTAGAAACAAAGGTACTCCTTTTGTCATTTTAACAAGATGCAAAGGAATTTTTAACCCTCCAGCCCACCTAGGCTCTGTAGGCACCAAAGCTGTCTCTGGTCTTTAACTTAGACTTAGCTCATAAACCCTGGAGTAATATGAGAAGGGTGTGCATGCCCACATGCGTGCATGTGCATGCACACATTATATATATATATATGCATATATATATATTTATATTATATATATATGGTAACACTTAAAATCTAGTCTCTTTGTAACTTTTAAGTATATAATACAGAATCATTGACTATAATCACTATTGCAGTACCTTAGACTCCCAGATCTTTTTTTTTTTTGAAGAATAGTTTATTTACAATGTGTTAGCTTCCCCAGAACTTATCTTCTAACTGCAAGTTTATACCCTTTGATCAACTTCTCTCCATTTCCCCCATTTCCTAGCCCCTGGTAACCACCATTCTATTTCCTTTTTCTGAGAGTTCAGCTGTTTTAGATTCCAAAAAGAAGTGATATCACACAGTATATGTCTTCTTTTTTTGTCTGACTTATCTCACTTAGCATAATGCTCTCAAGATTCATCCATGTTGTCAGAAATGATTTCCCTTCCTGTACGTGAATGGTATTTAGTGTGTAGTTGAAAGAGACCACCGTGTCCTCTTTATCCATTCACCTGCATAAGGAAACAGGTCTTTTTGGTGTTAGCCATTCTAACGGGTTCAGTTCAGTTCAGTTCAGTCACTCAGTCGTGTCCGACTCTATGAGGTGATACATCATTCTGGTTTTGATTTGCAGTTCCCTGATGATTAGTGGGGCTTCCCTTATAGCTCAGTAGGTTAGTGATATGCACCTTTTTATGTGCCTCCTAGCCATCTGTATGTCTTCTTTGAAAAAATGTCTACTCAGCTATTCTGCACATCATAAAATGTTTGTCTTTGAAGTCACATGAGTGTTTTATATATGTTCTGGATATTAACCCCTGTCAACCAATATCTTATTGTCAGTATTGTCAATATTGTCTCCCATTCTGTGGGATATCTTTTCATTTTCTTGATTTTTCATTTTTTAAAATTTATTTATTGCTGGGCAGGATGTTATACTTTGATATACTCTTGGAAATTTTTGCTTTTGTTGCTTATGCTTTTGGAGTCATATCCAAAACCTTATTTTTTTTTAATTTTTATTTTATTTTACTTTACAATACTCTACTGGTTTTGGCATTATTGCTAAGACTAATGTCAAAGAGCTTTTCTCCTAAGTTTTATTCTATGGTTTTTATAGTTTCATGTCTTATGTTCAAACCTTTAACCCATGTGGAGGTAATTTTTGTGAAGGATATAACACAGGGGTCCTTTAATTTTCTGCATATGATTATCCAGTTTCCCTGTTCTATTTATTGAAGACACTATCATTTCCTTATTGAATACTCTTGGCTACCTTGTTTGAAGTCACATGAGTGTTTTATATATGTTCTGGATATTAACCCCTGTCAACCAATATCTTATTGTCAGTATTGTCAATATTGTCTCCCATTCTGTGGGATATCTTTTCATTTTCTTGATTTTTCATTTTTTAAAATTTATTTATTGCTGGGCAGGATGTTATACTTTGATATACTCTTGGAAATTTTTGCTTTTGTTGCTTATGCTTTTGGAGTCATATCCAAAACATTATTTTTTTTTAAATTTTTATTTTATTTTACTTTACAATACTCTACTGGTTTTGGCATTATTGCTAAGACTAATGTCAAAGAGCTTTTCTCCTAAGTTTTATTCTATGGTTTTTATAGTTTCATGTCTTATGTTCAAACCTTTAACCCATGTGGAGGTAATTTTTGTGAAGGATATAACACAGGGGTCCTTTAATTTTCTGCATATGATTATCCAGTTTCCCTGTTCTATTTATTGAAGACACTATCATTTCCTTATTGAGTACTCTTGGCTACCTTGTCAAGTATTAACTTGTTTTTTAGAAAATCATACATGTAGCAAAATTTATGAGTATCTGGAGGCAGAGTTCACAAAATTTGCTGTTAATCCAATGGGAAGTGTATGAGGAAAGGAAAGAATCAGTTTCTTGGTTATTGGCCTGACCAAAAGGATGATGGATAATATTAACAGAGTAGAGTGCAGAAAAGGCTAGTTTGGGGGAAATGAATGGTATTAAGAGCTCATTGGAGAAGGCAATGTCACCCCACTCCAATACTCTTGCCTGGAAAATCCCATGGACAGAGGAGCCTGGTAGTCTGCAGTCCATGGGGTTGCTAAGAGTCAGACATGACTGAGCGACTTCACTTTGACTTTTCACTTTCATGCATTGGAGAAGGAAATGGCAACCCACTCCAGTGTTCTTGCCTGGAGAATCCCAGAGATGGGGGAGCCTGGTGGGCTGCCATCTATGGGGTAGCACAGAGTTGGACACGACTGAAATGACTTAGCAGTAGCAAGAGCTCATTAGCTTTCAGATACACTAATTTGAGGTGCCCAAAAAACATTCAAGAAATGATGTCAGATTGCTTTCTCTCTTTCTCTCTCACGTCACGCATGCTCAGTCATGTCTGATACTTTATGAGCCATAGACTGTAGCCCACAAGGCTCCTCTGTCCATGGGATTCTCCAGGCAAGAATACTGGAGTGGATTGCCATTTCCTACTCCAGGGATCTTCCCAACACAGGGATCAAGCCCACATCTCCTGAGTGTTCTGCATTGTCAGGCAGATTCTTTACCACTGAGCCATCTGGGAAGCCCTTCTCACTTACTGATGATGATGTGAAGTTGCTCAGTCGTGTCTGACTCTTTGCAATTCCATGGACTGTAGCCTACCAGGCTCCTCCATCCCTGGAATTTTCCAGGCAAGAACACTGGAGTGGATTACCATTTCCTTTTCACTTACTAGTCCTGGACAAATCAAGTTCAGTTCAGTCACTCAGTTGTGTCCAACTCTTTGCAACCCCATGGAATACAGCAGGGCAGGCCTCCCTGTCTATCACCAACTCCTGGAGTTTACTCAAACTCGTGTCCATTGAGTCGGTGATGCCATCCAACCATCTTATCCTCTGTCATCCCTTTCTCCTCCCACCTTCAAGCTTTTCCAGCATCACTGTCTTTTTTTAACTCCCTTTTTTGATTGGAGCATAGTTGACTTACAATGCCAGCATCAGTGTCTTTTCAAATGAGCCACTTCTTCGCATCAGGTGGCCAAAGTATTGGCGTTTCAGCTTCAGCATCAGTCCTTCCAATGATTATTCAGGACTGATTTCCTTTAGGATGAATTGGTTGGATCTCCTTGCAGTCCAAGAGACTCTCAAGAGTCTTCTCCAACACCACAGTTCAAAAATATCAATTCTTCGGCACTCAACTTTCTTTACAGTCCAACTCTCACATCCATACATGACTACTGGAAAAACCATAGCCTTTACTAGATGGACCTTTGTTGGCAAACTAATGTCTCTGCGTTTTAATATGCTGTCTAGATTGGTCATAACATTTCTTCCAAGGAGTAAGTGTCTTTTAATTTCATGGCTGCAGTCACCATCTGCAGTGATTTTGGAGCCCAAGAAAATAAAGTCTGCCACTTTCCACAGTTTTTCACTCTATTTGCCATGAAGTGTGGGGAATGGATGCCATGATCTTTGTTTTCTCAGTGTTGAGCTTTAGGCCAACTTTTTCACTATCCTCTTTCTCTTTCATCAAGAGGCTCTTTAAATCTTCTTCACTTTCTGCCATAAATGTGGTATCATCTGCATGTCTGAGGTTATTGATATTTCTCCTGGCAATCTTGATTCCAGCTTATGCTTCATCCAGCCCAGCATTTCTCATGATGTACTATGCATATAAGTTAAATAAGCACAGTGACAATATACAACCCTGATGGACTCCTTTCCCGATTTGGAACCAGTCTGTTGTTCCATGTCCAGTTCTAACTGTTGCTTCCTGACCTGCATACAGATTTCTCAAGATACAGGTCAGGTGGTCTGATATTCCCATCTCTTCATTATTACAATATGTTTGCAAGAGCACTGGCTTTTTAAATTAAATCCTGGATACACTGTTCTCTAGCTGTGTCATCTATCATGTTTTTAGCTAGCCTCTCACATTCTTAGTTTCTTTAGATACAAACTGGAAATAATAATGCATTATGTATGGAATTTTTTACGAAAATTAATTGACAATAAGATTAATTCATGGTAAATAGATGGGGAAACAATGGAAACAGTGACAGACTTTATTTTCTTGGTCTCCGAAGTCACTGTGGATGGTGACTGCAGACGTGAAATTAAAAGATGCTTGCTCTTTGGAAGAAAAATAATGACAAATCTAGACAACATATTAAAAACCACAGACATTACTTTGCCTACAAAGGTCCATACCATCAAAGCTATGGTTTTTCCAGTAGTCATGTAATGGATGATAAAAAAAACCCTGAGTGCCAAAGAACTGGTGCCTTCAAACTGCGGTGCTGGAGAAGACTCTTGAGAGTCCATTGGACAGCAAGGAGATCAAACCAGTCAGTCCTAAAGAAAATCAATTCAATACTTTGGCCACCCGATGGAAGATCTGACACATTGGAAAAGACCCTGATGCTAGGAAAGATTGAGGGCAGGAGAAGGGAGTGACAGAGCATGAGATGGTTAGATGGCATCACTGACTTAAAGGACATGAGTTTGAGCAAACTCCAGGAGATGGTGAAAGACAGGGAAGCCTGGCATGCTGCAGTTCATGGGGTCGTGAAGAGTTGGACACAACTGAATAACAGTAAAAGATGAATTAAACTAGATAAAGCACTTGGTATTTGATATAAGTTGAATATTAATGCTCTTTTGGTCACGGTTCTTTGTCACTTTATATAAACACAAATGAAATTTGGCATAATCTCAGATGTTCTTCTGTTGCAAAGGGGGAACATTCCCCTTCTATGTCTTTTGAGTTCTTGTGGCTGTACTATTACAAAATTGACACAAGATAGATAAATAGAAGAAAAAGGAAATGCAATTCATGTGCACGGAGAGCTTCTAGAAATGGGCCATAAGATGTGGCCAAAGCAGGCAGCTTTTATACTTTTTGGATGAAGAAATAATCTTATGAGGAATTGAGAGGACCAAGCAACTAATGTTTGAGGTGCAAAACTAGTGACGAATCTAAACAGTTTTGGCTTGGGGTAATAAAGAAGTCGCTGAGAGTCAGACGCGACTGAGCAACTAAAGTGAACTGAATAAAGAAGTTGCAAAGAGTCAGACATGACTGAGAAACTGAACTGAATAAAGAAGTCGCAAGGTTTGTTGATTCAGGCTTCTTGTCCCCAGTTCCCTATCTCTGGTGATAAGGGTGTCCTTTTAGTTCCAGATGAGGGCAGTGCCCCTTTCACATGAGAGATATATCTACTGCTTTCCGGGAGGCAGAAAGGAAGATCAGAGTGTCCCTCTTTCATCGCCCACTTCTTAAGTAACTTTAATTCAAAATATTCAACATGTCATCCAGGTACATTTGGGGGTGGCCTATCCTGGGCCCCAACACTTCCAAAAGAAGAATAATGTTTCTTGAAACCCTCAGGTTTAGAAGAAGAAAGCAGTAGCATTGATAGTGTACAATAGAAACTGTTGGAGACATTAAAACAATTTTAGTCTGCTAAACTCCCTAGGATTGAACAAATAATAAATTGAAAAATAGACCAATTTATGATCATGAAATAAATATGTTCATGAAAGGGACTCTAGAATTATGAGCAAATAAACACATATTTCACTGGGTCCTTTTTTCAAGGTCTATTCCATGACTATAAAGGCATTGTTATTATCTAATACTAGATCAGAATTTACTGATAATAATAAATATCAAAAGGGATCACTAACTGAGAGATGAATGGCACAGTATGTGACAGGAACTTGTAAAAAAATAAATAAATAAATAAATAAAAGCGAGTCCATTGGACAGCAAGGAGATCAAACCAGTCAGTCCTAAAGAAAATCAATTCAATACTTTGGCCACCCGATGGAAGATCTGACACATTGGAAAAGACCCTGATGCTAGGAAAGATTGAGGGCAGGAGAAGGGAGTGACAGAGCATGAGATGGTTAGATGGCATCACTGACTTAAAGGACATGAGTTTGAGCAAACTCCAGGAGATGGTGAAAGACAGGGAAGCCTGGCATGCTGCAGTTCATGGGGTTGTGAAGAGTTGGACACAACTGAATAACAGTAAAAGATGAATTAAACTAGATAAAGCACTTGGTATTTTATATAAGTTGAATATTAATGCTCTTTTGGTCACAGTTCTTTGTCACTTTATATAAACACAAATGAAATTTGGCGTAATCTCAGATGTTCTTCTGTTGCAAAGGGGGAACATTCCCCTTCTATGTCTTTTGAGTTCTTGTGGCTGTACCTATTACAAAATTGACACAAGATAGATAAATAGAAGAAAAAGGAAATGCAATTCATGTGCACGGAGAGCTTCTAGAAATGGGCCATAAGATGTGGCCAAAGCAGGCAGCTTTTATACTTTTTGGATGAAGAAATAATCTTATGAGGAATTGAGAGGACCAAGCAACTAATGTTTGAGGTGCAAAACTAGTGACGAATCTAAACAGTTTTGGCTTGGGGTAATAAAGAAGTCGCTGAGAGTCAGACGCGACTGAGCAACTAAAGTGAACTGAATAAAGAAGTTGCAAAGAGTCAGACATGACTGAGAAACTGAACTGAATAAAGAAGTCGCAAGGTTTGTTGATTCAGGCTTCTTGTCCCCAGTTCCCTATCTCTGGTGATAAGGGTGTCCTTTTAGTTCCAGATGAGGGCAGTGCCCCTTTCACATGAGAGATATATCTACTGCTTTCCGGGAGGCAGAAAGGAAGATCAGAGTGTCCCTCTTTCATCGCCCACTTCTTAAGTAACTTTAATTCAAAATATTCAACATGTCATCCAGGTACATTTGGGGGTGGCCTATCCTGGGCCCCAACACTTCCAAAAGAAGAATAATGTTTCTTGAAACCCTCAGGTTTAGAAGAAGAAAGCAGTAGCATTGATAGTGTACAATAGAAACTGTTGGAGACATTAAAACAATTTTAGTCTGCTAAACTCCCTAGGATTGAACAAATAATAAATTGAAAAATAGACCAATTTATGATCATGAAATAAATATGTTCATGAAAGGGACTCTAGAATTATGAGCAAATAAACACATATTTCACTGGGTCCTTTTTTCAAGGTCTATTCCATGACTATAAAGGCATTGTTATTATCTAATACTAGATCAGAATTTACTGATAATAATAAATATCAAAAGGGATCACTAACTGAGAGATGAATGGCACAGTATGTGACAGGAACCCAAGGAATATAATTTTTAAATGTATATATTTCACCCAAATAATCATTTATATAATAAGAATTCATCTTATAAAGTTGTTAAACATTTTTTTAACTATTTATTTCCATAGATTTATGATTGAAACATCATTTATAAAGTATGCTTGGTTTTGTGGGGGCAGGGGAAAGAAGTGAATTATTTTTATTGAAAACAAAATACTCGCTAAAAGGATTAGGGTTAAATTTTTACTTTTCAAATTACTGGGTAGCCATTTCTTTCTGCGGGGTATCTCCCTGACCAAGGGATCGAACCCAGGTCTTCTGCATGGCAGGAAGATTCTTTACCATCTGACCACCAGGGAAACTCAAACTGAAGTATAGCTGACTAAAAATATTAGTTTCAGATGTGCAAAATAGTGCTTCCATATTTTTCTGAATTATAGCCCACTTAAAGTTATTAAAAAATAATAGCTATATTCCCCAGTGCTTCTTCATTTTCCACATGGCAAGTTATACCTCTTAATCTCCTACCCCTTTCTTGCCCTCTTGCTTGCTGGTGACCACTTGTTTGTTCTCTATATCTGTGAGTCTGTTTCTGTTTTACTATATTCATTTGTTTGTTTTAGATTCCACATATAATTGATAACATAGAGTATTGGTCTTTCTCTGACTTATTTCCCTAAAGATAATACTTACTCACCCACATTCTTGCAAGTGTCAGAATTTCATTTTTATGGCCAATATTCCATTGAGCAGGATACATATATATATATATCATCTTCTTTTTCCATCTGTTGATAGATACTTACCTAACTTCCATATTCCCATATCTTAGCTATTATAAATAATGCTGCTATGAACACTGGGGAACATGCATCTTTTCAAATTAGAATTTTCATTTTCTTCAGCTGTATACCCAGGAGTGGAATTGCTGGGTCATACAGTAGTTCTATTTTTAGCTTTTTAAGGAACCCCTACTGTTTTCCATAGTGGCTGCACCAATTTAGTCCGATCAACAGTGGACAAAATTTCCTTTTCTTCACATCCTCACTGACATTTGTTATTTGTGATCTTTTTGATGATAGCCATTTTGACAGGTTTGAGGTAATATCTCATTGTGAGTTTTTTTTCTTAATTTTATTTATTTGATTACTTATTTCTGTCTGTGCTGGGTCTTTGCTACTGCACAGGCTTTTCTCTAGTTGCAGAGAGTGGGGGCTACTCTCTAGTTACAGTACTCAGCTTCTCATTGCAGTGACTTCTCTTGTCTCAGAGCTCAGGCTCTAAGGCGCACAGGCTTCGATAGTTGGGTTGTGGCGCGTGGGCTCGTCAGTTGCAGCTCTCAGGCCTAGAGCACAGCCTCAACAGCTGTGATGCATGGGCTTAGTTGTCCATGGCATGTGGGGTCTTCCCAACCCAGGTGTCAAACCCATGTCTCCTGAATTGGCAGGTGCATTCTTTACCACTGAGGCATCAAGAAGTCCCCATGGTTTTGATCTGTGTCAATGCTGAACTTTTTTTTTTCTGCTTGCACCTGTTGCTCATCTGTATATCTTATTAGGGAAAATGTCTGTTCTGATAGTCTATTCATTTTTCAATTTGGTTTTTGGGGGTTTTTTGTTATTGAGTTGTATGAATTGCTTATATGTTTTGAATATTAACCCCTTATCAATCATATCATTTGCGAATATTTTCTTTCAATTAGTAGGTTGTCTTTTCATTTTGTCAGTGGTTTCCTTTGCTGTGCAAAAGCTTTTAAGTTAGGTCCCATTTGTCTGGGTTTTTTTTGTTGTTGTTGTTGTTGTTTTTAACTTTTAAGACTAATATTAGTGTGGAGGATTAGGTAGCTTGCTGCTGCTGCTGCTAAGGCACTTCAGTTGTGTCCGACTCTGTGCAACCCCAGAGATGGCAGCCTACCAGGCTCGACCATCCCTGGATTCTCCCGGGAAGAACACTGGAGTGGGTTGCCATTTCCTTTCCAATGCATGAAAGTGAAAACTGAGAGTGAAATCACTCAGTCGTGCCCAAATTTTAGCGACCCCATGGACTGCAGCCCACCAGGCTCCTCCATCCTTGGGATTTTCCAGGCAAGAGTACTGGAGTGGGTGCCATTGCCTTCTCCAGGTAGCTTGAGTACCAGGTAATTAAAAGGGAGTCAAGGCTTGTAACTGGAGTTATGTGAGATAGACCCAATGTATGTCCAAAATATGCCAGGGAATATGGTGAGAGAGGTTCTTAATATACTGGCACTTCAAAGGAAGGAAATATGTAATCTAGTTGGGCCGTAGCCAAAGGTTTTATGGAGGAAGAAATATTTGGGCTGGAAGTAATAGGTAAACCAACTTTGAAAAATAATTTTTAAGTTATAAAAGTGCTGAATGCTGTGTGGTTAGAATAAAACATTTTTCTAAAAATCCATCTCCTGGACAGAATAAAAACTGATCTGTAATTCCATCATCCAGGAAAACTCACTATCAAGATTTAAACATTTAATTCAGATAAGCTTTTCTTTTACTCATGTATATTAATACATTGAAAATGTATTTCATATAATATTTTATATATAACTGCATACATTATTTTAAAAGAATGGGTCATTAGTATTGCACATATTGTTAAATATTCTTAGAATATATTCTTTTTAAAAATTGAATAATATTCTATCATATTGATGCCCTTTAATTTATTCAATTGTCTCTATCAACAAGCTTCTCTGGTGGCTCAGCTGGCAAAGAATCCCCCTGCAATGTGGGAGACCTGGGTTCAATTCCTGGCTTGTGAAGATTCCCTGGAGAAGGGAAGAGCTACCCACTCCAGTGTTCTGCCCTGGAGAATTCCATGGACTGTATAGTTCATGGGGTCGCAAAGAGTCAGACACAACTGAGCGACTTTCACTTCTTTTCTCTATCAACGATTTAAGGTCCTGGATATAAATACTAATGGGTTTTGTATGATTTTAGATTTTAGAAATGGGCCTAGGAGTAAAAACAAGGAAGGGAAGTACATGAAAAAAGTTGTGAAAATGAGACTCTTCAGGGAATATTTAAGAAACAATTAATAGATATGTTTGGGCAACAATTAAGAATATGTAAGCTGTTGTAGGAATTATTGCAGTTGGATTGGAGCAGAGCCATGTGAACAGTAGATGTTAGGTTCAGGTGGTCAGAGTTTTTTGGGGTTTGGGGATTGCAGGGACATTGCAGGTCTGAGCATAGCAATGAGACATAATCAGAGCAGGCTTCAGGAAAGTTCTCCTGCAAGGAGAGTGTGGGAGTGAATTGGAAAGGCAGAATGGTGAGGGGGAAGAGACAAGACAGCAGGTTATTTCAAGAGTGAAATGCAAGATAATGAGGGCTGGGACATGGGTGATGATTGTAGGAAGGGAAAGGAAAAGAAGAGAGGTGTTTCTAAGCATTTGCTATAGTGTTCTTTTCTTAATGCAAATTAAATATATTTGGGGGATACTTTGCATGGATATTACCAGCCATTTTCTTTCTGAGTGCTGCTAAAAACTAGTAAGTGCAATATAATGACACTGCTAAAATGAAACTCTTTTTCCTTTAATAATGCTGCAGTCTCATTATACAAAATAAGAGCCAATGTAGAGTCACAATTCCAGTGGTTTAGAATGACCTGCTAAAGGTTTTGTGTTTGTTTTAAAATTTCAAAGCTGCCTTGATAGACATAGTTTGTTTTTTTTTTCCCATGTTAAATTCTCTGTAGTGTTGTTTATGTATAAATAATAGATCAATTGTTTGCAGTTGATGTTTTCCTAGGCCCGTTTTCCTGTCTAATGACTGCTTGACATGTCTTGATTGAAATTATTAAGAGAGTTAACATCACTGAATGCTTTTCTGTTTGTTTCGGTGATAACTCTTATCAACCATTTGTTTATAGAAATGCAGTCCTTTTAGAGAAGGAAGGCAGTATAACACTGTGGGGAAAGGACTGGAATCAGATTCAAGAGTGTCATGTTCTAGGTAAACTGGCCACTATTCAACCTTGGTCAAGGCACCAAACCACCAGGCTTGGTTTCTGTGCTTCTAAAACTACTTCTACTACTAGTTCAGAACCAGAAGTGTCAGTCTTGTTGCTACAGAACTACCACAGAAAAAAACATGGCTCTCTCCTCTTTTTTTTTTTTTTTGTTTTTTTAATGTGTCCAGGCACACACTTCTGAGGGACTTTACCTGCATTAGCTCTAACTTCCATGTCAACCCCATGAGACAGGCACAGTTACCTTTGTTTTACTAAAAGTGAAGTTGCTCATGTCTGACTCTTTGGGACCCCATGGACTGTAGCCTACCAGGCTCCTCTGTCCATGGGATTTTCCAGGCAATAGTACTGGAGTGGATTGCCATTTCCTTCTCCAGGGGATCTTCCCGACCCAGGGATGGAACCCAAGTCTCCTGCATTGTAGACAGATGCTTTACCGCCTGAGTCACTGAAAGGGAGATTAAATAACTTGCCCAGAGAAGGTGGTGATTTTGGGTGTTAAACCCAGATCTGTCCACTGTGTCTCTGAAAGGGTAAAAGGGAAGTAAACTGAATCTGACCCGCAGCTGAAGTACTGAGAGGACATATAACCTTGTGACTTTGAAAAAAGAGGACCAGAAACCTATTTCCTTTTTATTTTGATGCTGAAAACTCAGTCTCTGTGTACTGGTGCTAAAACAAATCTCAAGGACAGAGTTTTGGATGAAGTAGAAAAGATTAACTTTATTGTTTCCCAGACTAAGGGGGACAGGGCAGGCCCCAACACTTGAAAACCATATCTCTTCAATCCAGAGGAATTAGGTGAGGAGTTTTATGACTAGATTTCAAGGGTGGGGTTGCTAATAATAATAGGGTGTGTGTAGGCCTGCATTCTTTTAATCTAGTCACAGGTAATCTCCAGGAGCTTCTCTGGTTTCTTTAGTCTGTCCTCTAGTGATCTTAATGGGATGAAGAATACTGACATCTACCACTTTCTGGGAGGTGGAACCAGAACCCTGCCTCAAGGCTGCACTATTGTTTCTGGGCTGCCCCCCCCCCCCGTTATTTCTGCACCCCTTCCCTTCCTAGATTAGCAGTTTTTGGAATCAGCCCCTTTGGAACTCAAGGAAGCTCATGGAGGTTAGACAGGAACAGAAAGGCTTCCAGGCCCAGTAGCCCCACAGGATCCAAGCAGATTTCAATATTGGCAGCAAAGAAAGACAGCCTCACCTTCTTCATAGTATCTGGGCTGCAGTGTTACTAGTTTTTATACCAAGTCTTTGGACCTTTTTCTTCTTTAAATAAAATTATGCACATTTACATTAATTTCTAGCCACACTTAAAGATGGACATGAAAATTTCAGACTTCATGAACACTAATAAATCACACAAATTCTGAACTTAACTCCTTTCTCTGGTACTCTTCTAATATAAGTGGTCTCAATCTGTCTGAATATCAGGGTAGACTGTATATTTCCTGAAATTAGCCATCATATGTCTTGGTTCCTACTTTATCCCTCAGTAAATATTTACAGAACAAATAACTTAATGAGTGACAGAGTGTAAACTCTTGAACAGGTTATTTTATTAAATCTAAATAATCTTACTCTTAAGCTTTTGTTTCCTATAATGGAATTGAAATGCATTCAAATTTGTTATGATTCTTATAGAAATGGGTCTAAAATAGTGTTCAGAAAATTTATACTACACATAATTGACAAGAAATCTAGCTATTGGTTTTTAAAGTTTTAAATACTTAAACATATCTGTAGATGTATCTGTAGGGACATTGTTATGAAATAAGGAAATTTATGAAGTAAAATTAAACTTTCTTTTAAAGAGATATTTTCTGTGTTAAAAAAATAATAAATAAATAAAATTAAAAAAAAAAAAAAGAATAGGTATGGCTCCTTCAAGTTGATGTTTGGCAGAAACTTAACACAATTCTGTAAAGTGATTATCCTTTGATTTAAAACATAAATAAATTTGAAAAAAGAATAGGTATTTTCTGTGTATAAGAATAAGTGTAATTTCATAACTTGGGTGACATTTGAATATCTACCTTTGAAATATAAAAAACTTAAGGGTTAAACCTGATTTGTTAGAGTTAACTCTTTAGTTACAGTTCATTGATAATTTTTTTTTCCTGTTTATAATTGAAAGTCATTCTTGGTGTAATCCAAGTTAACACTTTAATAAATATATTCTACTCTCAGTGAATCTTGAAAACGCTTTTTTAAAAAATTCTTTTTTTCAAGGAGATGAGGCTGATCTTCCTGATGTGTACATAAGCACGATCAATCATGCCAGCCTAGCTGGTTGCTCATTTTTGTTTTCCAAACCACTCACTCATCCTTTGCATTTAATTTCAGACAATGCAGAATCTTGCAGCTTCTTAGAGGCAGATTGGTTGGAAGGGCATAGGGAGAGAGAGAAAGCAATACTTGGAAATCAAATTTGTGAGGAAGTCAGAGTACCACCAATGTTCATCGCAGCACTGTTTATAATAGCCAGGACATGGAAACAACCTAGATGTCCATCAGCAGTTAAAATAAAAAGATTAGCCAATAAAAAAAAAATGACATTATAAAGCAGAAGTACTTTTCCAGATACTTAGGGCTATAGGAAACCCTAAGTAATACGTGTGTACTCAGTTGCTCAGTCATGTCTGACTCTTTGAGACCCCATGGATTCTAGCCTGCCAGCCTCCTCTTGTTCATGGATTTCCCCAGGCAAGAATACGAGAGTGGGTTGCCATTTTCCTCCTTCAGGGGATCTTCTTGACCCAGCGATCAAACCCACATCCCTTGCTTCTCCTGCAATGGCAAGCAGATTTCTTTACCACTAGTCCACCTAGGAAGTAATACATAAAGACAACTAATTTAATTTTTTTTTTTTTAATCTCTTAGCTAGAATTGCAAGTAGCTTATTACTTACTCAGGCAATTTCAGGTAAAATAATGTTATTTCAGATATGGCAGGTAAAATATTTTCTCGATACATGTTTATCGAGTAAATGAGGAATTTGAATCTTATTTGAAACTTTGATCTTAAAGGCATGTTCCATTGTCTTATCATACCACTTCTTTAGCTAACCAAGTCTAAGTTGACTAATATTCCTTCTGAGCCAAAATCATGGGTGTGACCCTATTCAAACGAAACTGCCTCTGTTCCTCTGTGAGAAGTAGTGAGCACCCCTCTGGGAGGACAGAGGGCAGCCCTGTTCTCCAAGGCAGAAGGCTGCCTGACCTGACTCCTCTTCTCAGGTCCTGTCTGCTTTGGTCTACCTTTGGTGACATAATGTTAGCTGCTTGCTTTAACTGCATCCTTCTTTGATGGCTAACAACATCTCTATGAAAAGTGGCATTTTCCTCTCAGAAGCAGGTGTACTAGGCTCTATTGTGCATGCCAGCTGAATTCACTGAGGTCCTGTAGTATATCGGATTAGTGGCAAAGTCATTTGAACTTTTTTTTTTAATTCTATTTTTTTTTTCAAGGAGATGAGGCTGATCTTCCTGACGTGTACATTTTCACGATCAATCATGCCAGCCTAGGTGGTTGCTCATTTTTGTTTTCCAAACCACTCACTCATCCTTTGCATTTAATTTCAGACAATGCAGAATCATGCAGCTTCTTAGAGGCAGATTTGTTGGAAGGGCATAGGCAGAGAGAGAAAGAAATACTTGCAAATCAAATTTGTGAGGATGTCAGAAGAGGAAGGATATAGGTGGGGTACAACTCACTTCTTTTTAAGCTAATCAATTAAAATATACTTTGATGGTTTCAGTGTATTTTGGCAGACTTGCCTGAAAGGACTGAATCTGTAATTCATCATCTGATTTCCTTAATTTAAAATCATGGACACATTGATGAATAAAACATTCCATTTACCTTTCCTATTTATATCTCACACCAGATCTATCATCCATGTCTTACATTATGCTTACAAGGCTCCTGTGCTGGGTGCTCTCTGCTTGCCTCTTCAGATCCACAATCCAGCTTTCTCTGCTCTGCTATGGGCCTGACTGCTATGAACTGCCTCACTGTGTTTTCCTCCCTCTATGTGGATTTGACAATGTGAAGGACAGCCCTGAGAGGCAAGTGGGAGGGGACTGAAGTTGGTTGATTTATTACCTCTGTGTCTCTCTCAGAATAATTAGATGCGACTGCTTTCCCCTGCTGAAGGTTACAGCTTCTGTCAGCCAGCCATCTCCATGCAGATATTTCCACGTACTGCTCACTACTGATTGTTGAGTTGATAGAGGTGAAATCTGAGAAGAAAAGGTCAGTATTAGCTGTTCTAGTGTTAGGCTTCTTATGGTTAGGTCAGTATTAGGGAGTGATTGCATTCTGGAGAAACCTCATTACTAGGTCCAGACTGGCCCGAGGAAGAAAGGGACACTTGACGATCAGAACAGCTTATGCAGGGGACTATAAATGACCCTGCAGACAGGGAGGGCAGGGAACCGGTCCTGGCCAGAAGGACCCCAACTCTTGGACACTGTGACTGGTTAAAGATGGCTTTCCACTGCTGTGTGCGAATATGAGCCACCTGGAACTATTTTCCTACCACTATCAAAAATTAATCTTATCATTAGGGTATATGTTCATTTCCTGTGGCTGTCATAACGTGCGTGCTAAGTCGCTTTAGTTGTGTTTGACTCATTGCCATCCTATGAACCGTGGCTCTCCAGGCTGCTCTGTTCATGGGATTCTCCAGGCAGGGGTACTGGAGTGAGTTGCCATGTCCTTCTCCAGGGGATCTTCCTGATTCAGGGATGGAATGTGCATCTCTTATGTCTCATTGGCAGGCAAGTTCTTTACTCCTAACACCACCTGGGAAGCCCGTAGCTGCCATAACAAGTTACCACAAACTTAGCGGTTTAAAACTACAGGAATGTATTCTCTCACAGTTCTGGAGGCTGAGAACTTGTTGTCAGGGCTGTGCACCCTCTAAAGACTCTAGGAACAAATCCTTCCTTACTCCTTCCTAGCTTCTTGTGGCTTCCAGAAATCCTTGGCATCCTTTGTCTTGTAGCTACATCCTTCTAATCTCAGTGCCTGACTTCATATGGCTTCCTCGCGATGGCTCTGTGTTTCCTTTCCTCATCTTGTAAGGATACTGGTCATTGTACTTAAGCCCACTATAATCTAGTATGACTTCATCTTAGCTAATTATGTATGCAAAGACCCCATTTCCAGATAAGTCGCATTTTGAAATTCCAAGTGGATATAAATTATTTGATTACACCATTCATCCTAGTTCATGTTACTACCTATGTATGAACCTGACCAAGAAGAGAGACAGAGCCTTTTTAACAAAATTATTTGTGGGTCTGAACCCAATCAGTCAGTTGTATCAGCCAATGCAGTGCCTTTATTCCTCAAATGAGTTTGAGTTTGGCTTTCATCACATATACCTTTATGCCTGTAGTATAATTTCTAATCAGTTATAAAATTTTGCTAGGGCAGAGTATGTTTGTGTGGGGGCAGAGAATATTTTACTCCTGTCCTTCTTGGTTCTTTAGGCTGGTCAAATAATGAAAATTATCTAAGGCAGATTAACAGGAGGAAATCAAATTTGTTATCTATAACAAGGAATACACAAGCACAAAGGATTTTTAAAATAGGGGAAAATTAGGTATTTATGTCATTCTGGACTTGGAAAAAAAGTGGTAGAGGTCTGGGGCTTCAAAAGTAAGTAAGGTAATTCACAAGGAGATAAAAAAAAGTTGATATTTGCTAAACAAATGTTTGTTGGACCATCTTGAGATAATTCTACACAGAGAGGACTTTGATCAAAGAGACCTTGCTAGTTTCGTCCACCTCCAACACCTAGTTCATATTTTACCATATTTATCTATAATGATAGCTTCTCCCTGGAACACGCCTTCTATATGAAATACTTTTAGGCAATTCAGAGGAAGTTCAAAGTGCCTTGCTGAGCCTTTGGGGCCTTGCTTATTGTCAGCTTGAAGTAATCTGATTGCCAGAATGGTTTATCTTGGGGAGGCCTGTCCTGAAGCCCATCATTTGGAATGCAATATTTTTTGTTATTGCTGGGACCACAGATTGTGCCTTGGTGAGGCAAGTAAAAGGCCAGAGGTAGTGGAAAGAAGGCAAAAATCAATGGACTGGAACAGTTAGGGCAAGGCCTCATGATGGTCATAACATAAAGTGGTGCTCCATGATCAGAATAATAGTGCTCTTATTCACTGGGGCCTAATACAGTTAATAATGTATTAAATAATCACCTCCACAAGTGATTCTAATGTGTAGGCATAGCTTAGAACATGAAAAAAAATGGAAAAAAAATATAAATTTTCATGCTGACAATTCTTAACTTTGTCCCATTAATATGACGTTATCAAAGGAGATGCCATGAAAGAATAATGACTGTGTTCTAGTGATGGTGTGAAGTATATTTTTGCCTGGAGAATCCCATGGACAGAGGAGCCTGGCAGACCACAGTCCATAGGCTGCAATACATTATCTTATTTAATTCTCATGGCAGTAAGATGATTTATTATCCCCAGTTTCTCGACGGGGCTACTGAAGCTCAGAATCAGAAAAGTTAAATAGCTGGAAGTCACATAGCTAAAAAGAGACAGAGCTGAGATGTGAACATACACCTTTTTGACAACAATGCCTTCGGTCATAATTATTCTGCTACAGGTATATTAAGAGGATAAAACTTGTATTTTGAAAGGTGAATGTGCTGGTAATATGCAAGATGAATTAAAGGGAGATGACACTTGGCAATAAGACTAGTGAATTGGTATGTTTGTCATTATGCTTTGATTCACCAAGCAATGAATCAAATCACTGAGCTGTTGATTTGATCTGTGGCTCAGCAATCAGTCAAGGAAAGGGAAAAAAGATGTACTATTGTTGAATAAGAAATGCTTATGGCTTCTATGTGGGCATATCCTGCAGAACATTTTGGGTCCCCTGCTAGGTAATCTAACTTATGTGTAAAATGGTGGCATGTAGGTCATTTATGTATAATGTGTGTATGTATTTATTTATGTATGTATGTATATATCTATATATACGTACACTATATATATATAGTGTGTGTGTGTGTATGCCTGCAATGAGGAAACTTATGTGTAAAATGGTGTGTGTAGGTCATTTATGTATAATGTGTGTATGTATTTATTTATGTATGTATGTATATATCTATATATACGTACACTATATATATATAGTGTGTGTGTGTGTATGCCTGCAATGAGGAAACTTATGTGTAAAATGGTGTGTGTAGGTCATTTATGTATAATGTGTGTATGTATTTATTTATGTATGTATGTATATATCTATATATACGTACACTATATATATATAGTGTGTGTGTGTGTATGCCTGCAATGAGGAAACTTATGTGTAAAATGGTGTGTGTAGGTCATTTATGTATAATGTGTGTATGTATTTATTTATGTATGTATGTATATATCTATATATACGTACACTATATATATATAGTGTGTGTGTGTGTATGCCTGCAATGAGGAAACTTATGTGTAAAATGGTGTGTGTAGGTCATTTATGTATAATGTGTGTATGTATTTATTTATGTATGTATGTATATATCTATATATACGTACACTATATATATATAGTGTGTGTGTGTGTATGCCTGCAATGAGGAAACTTATGTGTAAAATGGTGTGTGTAGGTCATTTATGTATAATGTGTGTATGTATTTATGTATGTATATATGTATATATCTATATACACACACACTATATATAGTGTGTGTGTGTGTGTGTGTGTGTGTGTGTGTGTATGCCTGCAATGAGGAAACGCAGGAGACCTGGCTTCAATCCCTGGGTCAGGAAGATCCCCTGGAGGAGAGCATGGCAACTCGTTCTAGTATTTTTCTAGTGCTTTTGCCTGGAGAATCCCATGGACAGAGGAGCCTGACAGACCACAATCCATAGGTTGCAAAAAGTGAAACACAACTTAAGTGACTTAGCAAATGTACACACACACACACACGTCATGATAGAAAACAATCATTGTAGCAAAGACTCTCAAAAAGTGTATTATTATATTTGATACTACTTCTTAAGTTTATTTACACAAGTATTCTTTCATATTATGGTTTTAATAGAGTTTATTTGTAACTTGCAAGTGTATTTGAGTTTCTTGCATATTTATTTTTCTTTCCATCACTCATCTATACTTGGTTGAGCTAAGACCTTTAATGCCCCAGTGATGATTATTTATTGTTGTATGTTGTGGCTATATACTTGGATTAGCTTTTAGGTGAAGTAAAACCCTGATTCAGTGGAGGTATAAAGACAAGCAACTTTTTATAACTTATTCTTTTTCTGAGTATATATGTTATATTCTTGGCTAATGCAGTTAGTTTTGGTAATAGAATTAATTAAAAGCTTTTTTGCATATTTTACATATATTTTAATTAATATTTAAATTGCTTTATTGAAAATGTATATTTATGTGAAAAACTGAATTATATTTACAGTCTCTTGCCTAACGTTTGATGGTATTAACACGCAAGTTTTTTAGAAAGTAAAAACAAACAGCAGAAAATGAACATTTAAAGAATCACATAACGTTTAAACACAGAGGGCAAATGGCCCAAGAGAAAACACCATTTCTTAAACTACATTTCTTTCTCTCTTTTTCTATAGCCAGCTAGTCCTCTCCCTTACCTGAGATTATACATAAAGCATTTTTATTAGAGACAGTGATATTCAGTCAACATAATGATGCCATCAATTTGGCCAGACACCAAAATCAATGCTCTCACTATTTGTCCAGCATCTGTGATGCTGAAGACAGGGCTTTCTGTTGACTCCATAAATTAAAGATCAAGTAAAACAGGAAGAAGGCTAGAGAAACTGATTCCCAAGAAGCAACAGCAGGTTGTTCCCGCTCCCCGCTGCCTTCTGTTGTAGTAGTGAAAGCTTTCTGAAGAAGCATCACTCATTTCCTTTGCACTGCTAGATGCTCAGGTCCACTCAAGCAGCTGCTCCAATGACTGAGTGTGGTTTCTACTAACGAATAAATGCTCAGTCCATGCTAAATACCTCTTCCACTACATCTTGTTATTTTTAGAGAGTATCATCCAGAGAGTCAATACTACTTTTTCAACTTACCTTCTTCTGTAACAATGTTCTTAGTAAATGTGATCCGTACTGAATATCACAAGACATCAGAATTTTATGAACATGTGTTGATTGCCTGTTGAATGACAGGGACTTATTTTGTGTCATTCAATTTAACCTTTGTCACAATCATAGGTATTAATTCATATATTATTTTTGATTTGAGATACTTAAAGCTCAGAGAGTTAAGTCACTTGGCCATGATAACTTAGCTAATAAGCAAAGAAAAGTGAAAGTGTTAGTTGCTAAGTTATGTCCAACTCTTTGCAACCCCAGGGACTGCAGTCCACCAGACTCCTCCTCCATGGGATTCTCCAGGCAAGAATACTGGAGTGGATTGCCATTTCCTCCTCCAGGGGATCTTCACTACTCAGGGACTGAACATAGGTTTCCTGCATTGCAAGGGGATTCTTTACCATCTGCTGCTGCTGCTAAGTTGCTTCAGTCATGTCTAACTCTGTGCGACCCCACAGATGACAGCCCACCAGGCCACCAAGAAAGCACAATAAGTAGAGAGTTCAGTTCAGTTCAGTTGCTCAGTCTTGTCCAGCTCTTTGTGACCCCATGAATCGCAGCACGCCGGGCCTCCCTGTCCATCACCAACTCCCAGAGTTCACTCACATTCATGTCCATCGAGTCAGTGATGCCATCCAGCCATCTCATCCTCAGTCGTCCCCTTCTCCTCCTGCCCCCAATCCCTCCCAGCATCAGAGTCTTTTCCAATGAGTCAACTCTTCGCATGAGGTGGCTAAAGTACTGGAGTTTCAGCTTTAGCATCATTCCTTCCAAAGAAATCCCAAGACTGATCTCCTTCAGAATGGACTGATTGGATCTCCTTTCAGTCCAAGGGACTCTCAAGAGTCTTCTCTAACACCACAGTTCAAAAGCATCAATTCTTCGGCGCTCAGCTTTCTTCACAGTCCAACTTTCACATCCATACATGACCACTGGAAAAACCATAGCCTTGACTAGACGGATCTTTGTTGGCAAAGTAATGTCTCTGCTTTTCAATATGCTATCTAATTTGGTCATAACTTTTCTTCCAAAGAGTAAGTGTCTTTTAATTTCATGGCTGCAGTCACCATCTGCAGTGATTTTGGAGCCCCAAACAAATAAAGTCTGACACTGTTTCCACTGTTTCCCCATCTATTTGCCATAAAATGATGGGACAAGATGCCATGATCTTAGTTTTCTGAATGTTGAGCTTTAAGCCAACTTTTTCACTCTCCTCTTTCACCTTCATCAAGAGGCTTTTTAGTTCCTCTGCACTTTCTGCCATAAGGGTGGTGTCATCTGCATATCTGAGGTTATTGATATTTCTCCCGACAGTCTTCATTCCAGCTTGTGCTTCATCCAGCTCAGCCTTTCTCATGATGTACTCTGCATATAAGTTAAATAAGCAGGGTAAAGTGGGGGTCAAATCAAAATCTTTTGGCTCTAAACCTGTGGTTTTCTTATTGCGCTGTAATGCACCTGATATACTGATGGTGTCCATTTGTTTACTGTATTGATACAAATTATGTTTATACTTTTCACTGTGGAACTAGTGAACAATGGAACACATATGCTGCATCATGGACAAAATTGCTTGAGTGTGATAATCCTTTGCTTTGTTTCTATAGCTTTAGAGCCACCATGAAGTTGAAGGACAGTTTTACTCTTTGAGACATTGGTAGCCATCCCCCCACTTTTTTTCTTCAGTTTGGAAGTCTGAGAATAAACCCATTAAACTTGGGATTCCTTGTTGGAAGAAAATGAGTTTTATTGTTGTTTTCAGGGTCTAATGTAGTGACAGAAATGTGGAAGGAGTTTAATAAATATTTGCAAGTGAATGAGACTTTCCTGGTAACTCAGTGGTAAAGAACCTGCCTGCCAATGAGAAGACATGGGTTTGATCCCTAAGTTGGGAAGAGCCACAGGAGAAGGAAGTGACTACCCCTCAAGTATTGTTGTCTGGGAAATCCCGTGGTTGGAGGAGCCTGGCAGGCTATAGTCCATAGGGTTGCAAAAGAGTCAGGCATGACTTAATGAGTAAACAGCAACAACAAGTGAAAAGATGAATAACTTGGGATTATGGAGCCTCTTGTCTTAAATGTACCCACACTGGTTCACTTTGACTGTGAAGACCTGGCCTCATGTGCAGATGGAAAGGAAAGGTGTTATTGCATGAGAATTACCATAAGTTATGTTGTATCTCATGAACCAATTCAGGTGACTCAGCAGTGGCTTCACAGAGTGTTGCCTGAAAGAAGTCTGTTTCTACACGACATTTTAGAGAAATATTGCAGTGATGGATGACTAAGCTCTGTTACGATTAGTTGCTAGTTTATCGGAGAAGGCAAAGACACCCCACTCCAGTACTCTTTCCTGGAAAATCCCATGGACGGAGGAGCCTGGTAGGCTGCAGTCCATGGGGTCGCTAGAAGTCGGACACGACTGAGTGACTTCACTTTCACTTTTCACTTTCATGCACTGGAGAAGGAAACGGCAACCCACTCCAGTGTTCTTGCCTGGAGAATCCCAGGGAGCCTGGTGGGCAGCCGTCTCTGGGGTCGCACACAGTCGGACACAACTGAAGCGACTTAGCAGCAGCAGCATATCTGTTTATCATGCTAGTTTATCATATCTGCTTTATATTTGTAGACAGTATAAAACAATGGATAAAATGGATATTTTAAAATTCTGTAGATGCATCTCTGGTAATTTTGAAGCATGTGAAATACTATGATACATTTTATTATCCTGAACAAAGAAATTAATAATGCCAGAAGAATACATTCATTATCAATCTTTCTACCTGATGGCAAAACAGAGTCCAAAACAGTCTGCTTATTGTTCTGGCTCCTTTTAGTCTTTTAATTACATTGAATATGCTTCTAGACCTTTCCCAGTCCCTGAGTGATTATGGCTGTTGAGTAATAATGCATCATTAGTATGCTATGTTTAGCTCACTTGATGTGCTTACTTAAGAGATCCAGAGATGAGCAGCTCCATAAGCAGATTGGCTTTAATTATCAAAAAGAAAGGTACACTAGTGCCAATGTGTTCCTGTTGGCACTAACATGGACTTATTATAAAATTTTAATTTGCCTCCTTAATTTTGCACCTTTTATTCAGTTCAATATTTGGCAATGGCCCTGTATTTACATGTATTCTCCTTAGGGCAAATCTTAAATTCATCGTCATAGTACATCTGTTTCTCAGCCTTCCCTTTTCCCATGGTATTTTCCTTCTGTTGCACAATAAATCTAATCTGAGTTCTGTCCATCCTTGAATACCACCTGCCTTCAAACTGCTGGTCCTCTCTGCTACAATGTAGAAGTGTAAAATCTAGCAAAGGAAAACACTGCTCTCTGGAATTGTTTTTACAAAGTATTGATACCAATGCCATGTGTTCATATTTTAGTTTCACACTATTTACAAAAGACAGAAAAAGGATCCCTCTCATCTGCTGATTTATCTAAACAGAGGACAAAAAGAAATGAATTACATAAACTAAAGAAAAATGAAAATTGCTAAGACCTGAAAGAACCATCAGAATCAAATAAAACTCTCTTACAGGGAATGACTATAGGACTAAAATTAAAACATTAAAATTACCCAAACACAGAATATTTTCATTAATTACCATTATGTTTAAGTCCTTCATTCTTGCATTTATTTTCAAGCAGGTTTATTGTGGCATGATGTTGATATCTATTTGCAAACATACTCAGGAGAGGGGAAAGCTAGAGAAAGCAGGGAAGGGGAGGGAATTTGTTTTTGCAACATGCTTTTGAAATGGTTACCTACGTACTTTTTCCATCAATATTCACATTTATTGTATAGTGTGATTCTGAGAATATGGAAGAAAGACTCCATTTGTTACAGATACAGGGCAGCTAGATGAGGCTAAATTACCTGAAGGTAATTTCAGTAGCTTCTCTTCAAACACTTTAGCCAGGAAAATATCAATCAAAGTACTTAGAAGGAAAGGCACCATATAAATTGAGGATGATGCTGGGAGGGATTGGGGGCAGGAGGAGAAGGGGATGACAGAGGATGAGATGGCTGGATGGCATTACTGACTTGATGGAAATGTGTTTGGGTAAACTCTGGGAGTTGGTGATGGGCAGGGAGGCCTGGGGTGCTCCGATTCACGGGTTTGCAAAGAGTCAGACACGACTGAGAGACTGAACTGAACTGTTGTGATAGTGTCCCTGAAGATCCCTCAGGGCTAGTGCCCTGCTAACTGCAGTTCAAGTTTCTGGAGGCTCAGACTCTTGTTTGCATTTCAGTGAGGTAACAGAGTGTCTCAGAGAAGACAATGGCACCCCACTCCAGTACTCTTCCCTGGAAAAATCCCATGGATGGAGGAGCCTGGTAGGCTGCAGTCCATGGGGTCGCTAGGAGTCAGACACGACTGAGTGACTTCACTTTCACTTTTCACTTTCATGCATTGGAGAAGGAAATGGCAACGCACTCCAGTGTTCTTGCCTGGAGAATCCCAGGTGAGCTGCTGTCTATGGGGTCACACAGAGTTGGACACGACTGAAGCAATGCAGCAGCAGCAGCAACAGAGTGTCTGATGGACTCTAACGCCATCAGAGTATTTTACTCCTTCCTGAAAATTCTTTGCATGATCTTGGTCATCTTTTGTTCCCTGCCTTCTCCAACTATTTTAAGCTTAAATTTTTCTTCATTTTCCTTAATTTTTTTCCCTCACTATCTGCAGCCAATCTCTTCTGCTTCACTGAAAAACAAAGGCTACAAAACCAAGAGGAAAACTTCCTTTCTTTCAACTCCAACAAACTTACCTTTATCCTCATTTTAAATCTTCTTTTTTCAACCTCAGAGAAAGTATGTTAGTACCTCTGTTATTATTGGTTGTTGTTCTTCAGATGCTAAGTTGTGTCTGACTCTGCTACCTCATGGACTGCAGCACACCAGGCTTCCCTGTCCTCCACTATCTCCCAGAGTTTGCTCAAACTCATGTCCATGAGTCAGTGATGCTCTCTAACCATTTTATCCTCCCTGTCCTCTTCTCCTTTTGTCCAGTCTTTCCCAGCACCAGGGTCTCTACATCTGCTGAAGACAGTTTTTACTGTCTGAGATCTTGGTCTCATCCTTTTGGAGTTCCTTGAAGAAATTTCTCTATCAGTTTTCTCATTATTTTCCTGGGTCATCAGCCTCATTACACATAAAGATATTAAGACTATATCTTCAGTCTTAAAAAGTAATCAAATCTTATCAATCCCCTATTCTTTTATCATCTTCTAGAAAGATGCTCTCTTCTGGGGATATTTGCTTCTCTTCCTCACCTCCTGTCATACCTACTTTCCATCGCAAACTAATGTCCATCTGCACACTCCGTGGACTTCATTGTAATCTACACAACAGGCTCTACGCATTGCGCTGGGCAGGGGATGGGTGGAGCGGGCCACCGGTATGAACCAGAGGTGGAGCGCCCGGAGCGGCGGGGGAACCGCGGGACGGGTGGCGGTGAGGATTGTAACGTGCTGGTTCGGGCCTTATCCAGTGGGAGAAATGGTCAAACCACTAGCAGAAGAGGCGCCTTCCATCCAGCTAAATACAAATGCCGCGTGCGTGTTTCCTAAGAATTAGGCATCTCCATTCGCTCTACAGTGATCCAGTTCAGGACCGTCGACACGGACGCGGCCTCGACTCCAGTAGAGCGTCCCTGTGCTTGTAGCACGGTTCCAGCCCAGGACCTGGTCCTGGGTCACTCAAACGGCAGTTGGCTGTCTTTACTCTGCTCGTTGTCTTCATGACCTTGACCTTTCTGAGGCGTGCAAACCGGAGATGTACACACGGATGCATCCCCCAGGGTTAGAGTAGGTTATGCACTTTGGCTGGAATATCACGAGATGGTGCTAAATTTTCAACGAATTCCTTCAGGAATCTCGCAGACCCATCGCCCAGATGCTGCTGGGCACTCCTTTGTAATCACTATCCTATGAGAAGACAATTTACACTTTACAGATAGTCCAGCACTCCTCAACCTTTTTTACTATTTTGTTGCGGTAGATTTGATTTATAATGTTTCCGGTGTACAAAATAGTGATTAACAATTTTTAAAAATTATACTCCATTTATAGTTATACAATATTGGCTATATTCCTTGTGCTCTACAATATATTGTAGCTTTATTTTATACATAGTGGTTTATATCTCTTGATCCCTTACCCCTATCCTGCCCCTCCCCATTTCCTTTTCCCCACTAGTAACCACTGCTGTTGCTGCTAAGTCACATCAGTCGTGTCCGACTCTGTGCGACCCCACAGACCCCAGCCCACCAGGCTCCTCTGTCCCTGGAATTCTCCAGGCAAGAACCACTAGTTTGTTCTCTTTATCTGTGAGTGTTTTCTTTGTTGTTGTTATATTCACTAGTTTGTTTTATTTTTTAGTTTCCACAGAAAAGTTATACAGTATTTGTCTTTCTTTGCGTCATTTCACTTAGCATAATATCTTATAGGTCTATCTATATTGTTGCAGGTGGCAAAATTTAATTTTTTTTAATGACAGTACTATTTCATACCACATAGTCTTTATCAATTTATCTGTTGTTAGATATTTAGGCTGTTTGTAAATAATGCTGCTATGAACATTGGGTGGAGAAGGAAATGGTAACCCACTCCAGTACTCTTGCCTAGAGAATTCCGTGGACAGAGGAGCCTGGTGGGCTGCTGTCCATGGGATTGCACAGAGTTGGACACGACTGAAACGATTTAGCATGCATGCATGCATTGTAGAAGGAAATGGCAACCCACTCCAGTATTCTTGCCTGGAGAATCCCAGGGACAGAGGAGCCTACTGGGCTGCCATCTATGGGGTCGCACAGAGTTGGACATGACTGAAGCAACTTAGCAGCAGCAGCAGCATGAACATTGGGGTGAATTGTATCTTTTTGAGTTAGTGTTTTCACTTTCTTCGGATATAAAACCAGGAGTGGAATTAATGGATCATATACTAGGTTTTTTATTTTTTTGGTTTTTTGAAGAGCCTCCATACTGTTTTTCCACAGTGGCTGCACCAATTTACATTCCCACCAACAGTATACAAGAGTTCCCTTTTCTCTATATACTGACCAACATTTGTTGTCTGTAGTCTTGATGATAGCGACTCTTTGCAACCCTGTGGCCTGTAGCCTGCCAGGCTTCTCTGTCCATGGGATTCTCCAGGCAAGAATACTGGAGTGGGTTGCCTCCCGGGGATCTTCCTAACCCGGGGATCTTCCTAACCCAGGGATCTAAATCCACTTTTTTTATCTCTCCTATATTGGTAGGTGGGTTCCTTACCACTAGTGCCACCTGGGAAGCCCATTCTTACAGGTGTGAGATGATAGCTTATTAAGGTTTTGATTTGCATTTCTCTAATAATTAACAGTGTTGAGCATCTTTTCATGTGCCTATTAGCCATCCACATGTCTTTCCTGGAAAAGTATCTGTTCAGGTTTCCAGCCCATTTTTTAATCGTATTGTTTGGTTTTTGATATTGACTTATATAAGCTCCTCAAACTTTTAGCTGACTAGTTTTCATTGATATTTCTTGCCTAAAGAAATTAGATTATTAACCAGACTATTCTATTTCCCTCATTCCTGTTCCACTTACTTTGTACTTTAGAGAAATATTTCATTCGTTAGTGGTATGAATCTGTGGATTCTCATTTTACTTAATGAGTTATAATCCATTATTCTCCATATTCACTTAGATGCTCAAATGTGGCAGATCTGGCTAGTGGAAGCTGCTCAGTTGAGTCTGTCTTCTTTCAACATGTCATGATTTTTGAGAATTTTCTTTGATTATAGCAAAGTTGTTTCAGGATCATCTTATACTCTGTGTCCCAGACCTGGAATCAACCATTTCTCTAAGGAGCCCTTATTCCTTTTAGTGGTTTAATGGTTTATTTGTCTGAGGAGAATATGTCATAATTTTACTTGTGAAATTAAAAAATTACTTTTACAGCATTCAACCACAGTAGCAGTATGATGCCCAAACAGCCAGTCTGTCCTAGTCTTAGGAGACCCAAGTCCTGAAAAGTCCTAAGGCCTGTGCTCACCAGTCAGTGTAAGTGGGAGAGATGATTGGGAAGAGAAGTGAGGAGGAACAAGCCTTGTTTGAGTGAGATTAACATAAGATGAAAGACTGGTACCCTGGTGGCTCAGAGGTTAAAGCATCTGCCTGCAATGCGGGACACTTGGGTTCATTCCCTGGGTGTGTCAGTGTAAGTGGGAGAGATGATTGGGAAGAGAAGTGAGGAGGAACAAGCCTTGTTTGAGTGAGATTAACATAAGATGAAAGACTGGTACCCTGGTGGCTCAGAGGTTAAAGCATCTGCCTGCAATGCGGGACACTTGGGTTCATTCCCTGGGTGGGGAAGATCCCCTGGAGAAGGAAATGGAAACCCACTCCAGTACTCTTGCCTGGAGAATCCCATGGAGGGAGGAGCCTGGTAGGCTACAGTCCAGAGGTCGCAAATAGTCGGACACGACTGAGCGACTTCACTTTCACTTCACTTTGACCCAAACTGTCCAAACTCCAAACCCCTACCCAACTCCACACCTTCATATGAGGCTAGCCTGAGGGAGGGAGAGAATAAAAGGTGGGAATCTGGTGCAGGCATTGACAACAAAGCTTAGGGTGGCAGTAGAAGGGAACAGGCAAAGACTCTGACAGGTACTGGGGACAGAGTGCCTGTCCCTGGAAGAGTCATGATATGTAACAATATCAGGGGGGTAGGCATCAGAAGAAGATTCCCTGCAGAGGTGACACCCAAGTGGAGACCCAGAAAGTGCACAGGAAGTGGCCGGTCAGGCTGGTGGAATAGGGGATTGGCAAAGATAAGAGAGGTGGGGCTACTGCTTGTTGGGCTCTGACTGGGTCTCCAACATTGCCAGATACTCTACCTCCATTATCTCTTTGAATGCTCCCAACACCCCAGGGTGTGGCATTTTGCTCCCCTAGTGGCTCAGACGGTAAAGCCTCTGTCTGCAATGCAGGAGACCCAGGTTCGATCCCTGGGTTGGGAAGATCCCCTGGAGAAGGAAATGACAGCCCACTGCAGTATTCTTGCCTGGAAAATCCCCTGGAGCCTGGTAGGCTACCGTCCATGGGGTCACAAAGACTAGGACATGACTGAGCTATTTCACTTGGAAATGAGAAACAAGCTCAGGGTAAAAGCCTCAGTGTCACCTTTGACGATTTGTCAATCTCTAAGCAAATGACAGACCCAGAACTTGCCTTGCCCTCCAACCTTGCTGACTGTTCCCTCTCTGAGCACTAGCATGAATCTCTTGATGAGCTTTTCTGCTTTCTTTAATCTGGCCTCAGGTGATCTCCTCTGGAATCCTAACATCTTCTACTTGTTGGAGGTTTTAGTTCTTCAAAGAACTCAGATATACTGTAATGTGTATCTGCCTTGAGGTAGAACCAGGAACCTGCTCAAGGCAAAACTGTTGTGTCTTGGCTGCTCCTCTCTCATCTCTGTATCTCCTCCTTTCCCTGATTAGCAGATGTTCAAGTCTGAAGGAAGCTCTATTCCCTACAAGAAGTGGAGGATTCAAAATGTTCTGTGCCCAGGAGCCCCATGGGGTCAGTAAATCCTGGAACTCAGATTGGGACTTGAACCCATAGTTTTTTAATTGAGATTACACACAGGACTTAATGAAGTTCAGGTTCCTGACATTTTATCACAGAAAGAATTCAGTGAGAGACAAAGTGATAGATAAGAAGTGGTTTTATTTAGAGAGAAATACACTCCAGAGACAGAGTGTGAGCCATCTCAGAAGGCAAGAGGGGCACCAGGGTATGGGGGTTGTCAGTTTTTGTAGGGGTAGGTAAATTCACAAGCTCATAAGTGGGAAGAGTATTCCAGCTATTTTGGGGAAAGGGGGTATTTCCAGGTTTGGGGCCTTGACACTTATTTTTAACTTTCGGGTCAGCCTCAGAACTGTCATGGTGCCTTTGTGTGTGTTCTTTAGCTTGCTGATGTATTACAGTTGAGAGATGGAGTCAGTTCAGTTGCTCAATCATGTCCAACTCTGCGACCCCATGGACTGCAGCATGCCAGGCCTCCCTGTCCATCACCAACTCCCAGAGTTTACTCAAACTCATGTCCATTTAGTCAGTGATGCCATCCAAACATCTCATCCTCCATCGTCCCCTTCTGCCTTCAGTTTTTCCCAGCTTTAAGGTCTTTTCAAACGAGTCAGTTCTTCACATCACGTGGCCAAAGTATTGGAGTTTCAGCTTTAACATCAGTCCTTCCAATGAATATTCAGGACTGATTTCCTTTAGGATGGACTGGTTGGATCTCCTTGCAGTTCAAGGGACTCTCAAGAGTCTTCTCCAACACCACAATTCAAAAGCATCAATTCTATGGTGCTCAGTTTTCTTTAGAGTCCAACTCGCACATCCATACATGACCACTGGAAAAACCATAGCCTTGACAAGATGGACCTTTGTTGGCAAGGTAATGTCTCTGCTTTTTAATATGCTGTCTAGGTTGGTCATAACTTTTCTCCCAAGGAGTAAGCGTCTTTTAATTTCATGGCTGCAATCACCATCTGCAGTGATTTTGGAGAGGAGTATTTCCTGCCATATCTGTAAAGAAAGATGTCCAGCCCCCCAAATGTGAATTTCTGAGCCCTGAGGGCACTCAGAAAGGAGGACAATACTTGTGATCTGGCAGCCAGTAGACTGCAGTACTCCCTACAGGAAGCACTGAGAAACTTACACTGAGAAAATAGCTTAGATGCACACGAAAGGAAAGATTTCAGTGAGCCCAGACTCTTGCATCTTCCCACACACAAAAAAGTGCTAAATTTCTTAACTTGAGATATCTGGTTTTCTTTAATTCACAAAAATACTTCCACATTCAGACTACCTGTCCTTTGTTGCAAACTTCTAAATAACCTGACTCCCCCTCTCCTCAACCCCACCCCACCCCTACCTCCATAGAGCAGTTCTCTCAGAGTTACTTGAGATGCTGTCTCCCAGGCTTGAAGTCCTAAAAATTCCCACCAAATAAAACATGCCTCAGCTTTTAGGTTGTGATTATTTTTTAAGTGGACACAATGAGTATATAATGAGCCTCAAGGTCTAGTGGAATTCAACTTGTCCACCATCTTGGACCTTTTGGTTCTAATCAATTTATGTTGTACCCTCAGGCTATAGCATTCTTTTTTTTTTTTTTTATATTTATTTGGCTACATTGGGTCTTCATGTTGTGGCATACAGGATTTTCATCGCAACATGCAGGTTCTTCGTTGTGTTTTGTGGGCATCGCTAGTTGTGGCGCATAGGTTTCTTCTAGTTGTGGCATGTGTCCTTAGTTGCCCCATGACATATGGGACCTTAGTTCCCTGATCACAGATCAAGCCCATGTCCCCTGCATTGAAAGGCAGATTCTCAACCACTGGACAAACGGAGGTCCCTGTGTCATTCTTTTAAAGGTTATACCCTGCTCTCTTCTCTCTTGGTTCAGGTACTGCCTTGTTTCAAAAGTATTTGGTGATTTTCTTTTTAGATATCTTTCTAATATTTATTTCTAATGTAATTCTGTTGTAGTCTGAGAATATACTTTGTATTATTTAAATTATTTTAAGTTTAAATTGTTTTAGAGCCCAGATATGGTCTGTCTTGGTAATCATTCCATGTGCACTTGAAAAAAATACATATTCTGCTCTTCTTGGGTGGAGTATTTTCTTAACAGCAATTAGGTCATTGATAATATTGTTCAAGTCTTGTTCAAGGCTTCTCTGTCTTTCCTGAATTTTCTGCCTATTCATTCTTTCAGTTGTTCAGAGGAGTGTTGAAATCTCTTGTGATTTGTCTATTTCTCCTTGCAGATTTCAACCTGGTATAATTTATTCCTGAAGAACTTTAAAAAATATGTCCTATACTAAAAATCTACTGAAGGTGAATTCTTCACTATGTCTAAGAAAGTGTTTTGCCTTAGTTTTCTAAAAATTTTCTGACTAGATTTCTGTATATATAGGTTTACAGCCCCACACTTAGACCCAAGTCCTTTTAAAATGTTATTGCACTACCTTCTGGCTTACATTGCTCCTGAAGAGAAGTTCATTATCATTCTTGTCATTGTTGTTGTGACATAACATGCCTCTTGAGAAACCTGTATGCAGGTCAAGAAGCAACAGTTAGAACTGGACATGGAACAACAGACTGCTTCCAAATAGGAAAAGGGGTACGTCAAGGCTGTATATTGTCACCCTGCTTATTTAACTTCTATGCAGAGTACATCATGAGAAACGCTGGGCTGGAGGAAGCACAAGCTGGAATCAAGATTGACAGGAGAAATATCAATAACCTCAGATACACAGATGACATCACCCTTATGGCAGAAAGTGAAGAAGAACTAAAAAGCCTCTTGATGAAAGTGAAAGAAGAGAGTGAACAAGTTGGCTTAAAGCTCACCATTCAGAAAATGAAGATCATGGCATCTGGTCCCATCACTTCATGGGAAACAGATGGAGAAACAGTGGAAACAGTGTCAGACTTTATTTTGGGGGGCTCCAAAATCATTGCAGATGGTGATTGCAGCTATGAAATTAAAAGATGCTTCCTCCTTGGAAGGAAAGTTATGACCAACTTAGATAGCATGTTGAAAAGCAGAGACATTACTTTGCCAACAAAGGTCCGTCTAGTCAAGGCTATGGTTTTTCCAGTAGTCACGTATGGATGTGAAAGTTGGACTGTGAAGAAGGCTGAGCGCCGAAGAATTGATACTTCTGAACTGTGGTTTTGGAGGCGACTCTTGAGAGTCCCTTGGACTGCAAGGAGATCTAACCAGTCCATTCTAAAGATCAGTCTTGGGTGTTCTTTGGAGGGAGTGATGCTAAAGCTGAAACTGCAGTACTTTGGCCACCTCATGTGAAGAGTTGACTCATTGGAAAAGACTCTGATGCTAGGAGGGGTTGGGGGCAGGAGAAGAAGGGGACAATAGAGGATGAGATGGTGGGATGGCATCACTGACTCAATGAACGTGAGTTTCAGTGAACTCCAGGAGTTGGTGATGGACAAGGAGGCCTGGAGTGCTGCAATTCATGGGGTCGCAAAGAGTCAGGACTGAGCGACTGAACTGAACTAAACTGAACATGCCTTTTTGTTCTGGCTACTTTTAAGATTTCTCTTTATCATAGATAGAGGCAATCCAATTATAACATGCCTTGGAGCTGTTTTTTCCTTCTCTCTCTCTTTCTATCTTTGTGCTTGGGGCTGATTTGGTTTCTTGGGCTTGCATGTTTAGAGCTGAGTTTCTCAGTCTCAGGACTATGGGGTCTGGTGGCGGCTGAGTATGCATATAAGATGTTTAGCAGTATTCCTGGCTTCTACCCACTAGATTCCAGTATAACTCTACTCTTGGGACAAGCAAAATGACTCCAGACATTGCCATATTTCCTCAAGGGCAGAATTATCCCCAGCTGAGCACTACTGGTTTAGATATTTTTTAATCTGGATTTGGGGAATTGGGGGATGTTATTTTTTCAATAATGTTCCCCTTCTCTCTTTCTCCCACAGGGATTCCAATTACATCTGTTTTAGCCTGACTGAATTTGTCCCACAGCTCACTGGTGATTCATTAATTTTTTCAATCTTTTTTCTTTGTGTTTCACTTTGGATAGTTTCTGTTGCTGTTTCTTCAAGTTGACCCATCTTTTCTTCTTCATTGTCTAATCTGCTATTAATCTTATCCAGTATTTTTAATTTCAGAAATTGTATTTGCATTTCAGTAGCTTGATTTTGGTGTTTTTCATATTCTCCTTATCCCTAATAACCTGTGCAATCTTTCTTGAACAGTTAACATGAAATACAGCTGTGATAATTATTCCAATTTCCTTATCTGATAATCCTAATGACTGTATTATTTCTGGGTTTATTTTTATTAGTTGATTTTTTTCTTCTCATTATGGGTCAGATTTTCCTAACATTTTGCCTGCCAGACACTTGAGTTTTACCTTTTGGGTGCTGGCTAATTTGGATTCTTGTGAACATTAGTGAGTCCCTTGTACTGCAAGGAGATCCAACCAGTCCATCCTAAAGGAAATCAGTCCTGAATATTCATTGGAAGGACTGATGTTGAAGCTGAAACTCCAGTACTTTGGCCACCCGATGTGAAGAACTGACTCATTTGAAAAGACGCTGATGCTAGGAAAGATTGAAGGCAGGAGGAAAAGGGAACAACAGAGGATGAGATAGTTGGATGGCATCACCGACTCAATGGACATGAGTTTGAGTAAACTCTGGGAGTTAGTGATGGACAGGGAGGCCTGGCGTGCTGCAGTTCATGGGGTCGCAGAGTCAGACACAACTGAGTGACTGAACTGAACATCAGTGAACGTTGTTTTGGCATACAGCTAAATTACTTGGAAACAGATCTTTCAAGGCTTGCTTTTGAGAGGTGTTATGTAGGACCATGAAATTGAGCAAGACCATGTGGGACTCTCCCTGGTACAAATACCTTATATGTCCCCCATTTCTTATTTGATTTTAAAAAGGCTTCTGCCTTCTTTCCTCATTAATTCTGAATAGCAGATTCTAATAGATTCAAAGCTAATCAGGCAAGGGAGATAATGCAGAAAGAAAGGTGGAGCAGTCAGGAATCAATAGTGTAGCCTTGGGGCAGGGTTCTGGTTCCTCACAATGAATATACATAATAATATCTTTGAGTTCTTCAGAAGAGCTCCACCCAGGTGGAGCATGGTAGTTCAGTTCAGTTGCTCAGTCATGTCAGACTCTGTGAGTGCAACAAGCCAGGCTTCCCTGTCCATCAAAAACTTCTGGAGCTTGCTCAAACTCATGTCCATAGAGTTGGTGATACTACCCAACCATTCCATCATATGTGATACCCTTCTCCTCCTGCCTTCCATCTTTCCCAGCATCAGGGTCTTTTCCAATGAGTCAATTCTTCCTACTAGGTGGCCAAAGTATTGCAGTTTCAGCTTCAGCATCAGACCTTCCAGTGAATATTTAGGACTGACTAGTTTGATCTCCTTGCAGTCCAAGGGACTCTGAAGAGTCTTCTCCAACACCACAGTTCAAAAGCATCAATTCTTTGGTGCTCAGCATTTTTTATAGTCCAACTCTCACATCCATAGATGACTACTGGAAAAACCATAGCTTTGACTAGACGGATCTTTGTTGGCAAAGTAATGTCTCTGCTTTTTAATATGTTGTCTAGGTTTGTCATAACTTTTCTTCCAAGGAACAAGTGTCTTTTAATTTCATGGCTGCAGTCACCATCTGCAGTTATTTTGGAGCCCCCCCAAATAAAGCCAGCCACTGTTTCCACTGTTGCCCCATCTATTTGCCATGAAGCGGTGGGACCAGATGCCATGATCTTAGTGTTTTGAATGTTGAGTTTTAAGCCAGCTTTTTCACTCCTCTTGCACTTTTATCAAGAGGTTCTCCAGTTCCTCTTTGCTTTCTGCCATAACGGTGGTGTCATCTGCATATCTGAAGTTATTGATATTTCTCCTGGCAATCTTGATTCCAGTTTGTGCTTCATCCAACCCAGCATTTCTCATGATGTACTCTACATATAAGTTAAATAAGCAGGGTGACAGTATGCAACTTTGATATACTCCTTTCCAAATTTTGAACCAGTCTGTTGTTCCATGTCTGTTTCTAACTGTTGCTTCTTGTTCTGCATACAGATTTTTCAGGGGGCAGGTAAGGTGGTCTGGTATTCCCATCTCTTTCAGAATTTTCCAGTTTGTTGTGATCCACACAGTCAAAGGTTTTGGCGTAATCAATGAAGCAGAAATAGATGTTCTTTTGGAATTCTCTTGCTTTTTCAATGATCCAGTGGATATTGGCAATTTGATCTCTGGTTCCTCTGCCTTTTCTAAATACAATTTAAACGTGTGGAAGTTAATGGTTCATGTATTGTTGACACCTGGCTTAGAGAACTTTGAGCATTACTTTGCTAGCATGTGAGATGAGTGCAATTGTGCAGTGGTTTGGACAGTCTTTGGCATTGCCTTTCTTTGGGACTGGAATGAAAACTGAGCATGGTAACTTCAGGCTAACCACAAGATTCCTGGAACAGTGCCCCATTACCTCAGTTCAGTTTAGTTCAGTCACTTAGTCGTGTCTGACTCTTTGCGACCCCATGAATCACAGTACCCCAGGCCTCCCTGTCCATCACTATCTCCCGGAGTTCACTCAGACTCACGTCCATCGAGTCCATGATGCCATCCAGCCATCTCATCCTCGGTCGTCCCTTTCTCCTCCTGCCCCCAATCCCTCCCAGCATCAGAGTCTTTTCCAGTGAGTCAACTCTTCGCATGAGGTGCCCAAAGTACTGGAGTTTCAGCTTTAGCATCATTCCTTCCAAAGAAATCCCAGGGTTGATCTCCTTCAGAATGGACTGGTTGGATCTCCTTGCAGTCCAAGGGACTCTCAAGAGTCTTCTCCAACACCACAGTTCAAAAGCATCGATTCTT
>SJYX01015912.1:85213-143178 GCA_006410675.1 Oreotragus oreotragus
ACTCTTGCCTGGAAAATCCAATGGACGGAGTAGCCTGGTGGGCTGCAGTCCATGGGGTCGCTAACAGTCGGACAGACTGAGCGACTTCACTTTCACTTTTCTCTTTCATGCATTGGAGAAGGAAATGACAACCCACTCCAGTATTCTTGCCTGGAGAATCCTAGGGATGGGGGAGCCTGGTGGGCTGCCGTCTATGGGGTCACACAGAGTCAGACACGACTGAAGTGACTTAGCAGCAGCAGCAGCAGTCCATATTAGGTTGCTGATTCCTAGAATGTCGATGTTCACTCTTGCAATCTCTTGTTTGACCACTTCCAATTTGCCTTGATTCATGGACCTGACATTCCAGGTTCCTGTGCAGTATTGCTCTTTACAGCATCGGACCTTGCTTCCATCACTAGTCACATCCACAGCTGGGTATTGTTTTTGCTTTGGCTTCATCCCTTCATTCTTTCTGGAATTATTTCTCCACTGATCTCCAGTAGCATATTGGGCACCTACTGACCTGGGGAGTTCCTCTTTCAGTATCCTATCATTTTGCCTTTTCATACTGTTCATGGGGTTCTCAAGGCAAGAGTACTGAAGTAGTTTGCCATACCAGATAATGGTATATACCAGATAATGGTATAGAATTCCCATTATATGCATTTAGTGAGAACCTGTTTAAAGTTCTTTCCAGCTTTTTCTTATTGCAAATATGGTAGCACCAAACAGCCTTACACATGTCATTTTGTACACTTGCCAAAAATATGTGTGCATTAAAATTGGTGGGAGGTTCTTTTTTACTGAGATACAGTTGACACATAAGATCATATTCATTTCAGGTATACAACATAATTCAATATTTGTATGTACTGTGAAATGATTACCATACTAAGTGTAGTTACCATTAATAAGTCTACAAAGTTAAAATTTTCCGTGTGTGTGATAACTTTGTTTAAGATTTACTCTCAGCCGCTTTCAAATATGCACTGCAATATGGTTGACTATGAGCTTCCCCAGTGACTCAGTGGTAAAGAATCTGCCTATCATGAAGGAGACACAGGATAAGCAGATTTGATCCCTGGGTCAGGAAGATCCCCTGGAAGAGGGCATGGCTACACACTCCAGTATTCTTGCCTGGAGAATCCATGGACAGAGGAACTTGATGGACTGCAACCCATAGAGTTGCAAAGAGTCAGACATGATTGAAGCAACTGAGCACGTGCACACACACACACTATAGTTTTGTAACATAGTTTGAAGATAAGACACATGATGCCTTTATCTTTGTGCATATTTCTCAAACTAACCTTTGGCCATTTGTTCCTGATACTTCATTATTACTATATTGAAACACAACAGATATCTGTATATGGAATATGTATCCTGAAACTTTACTGAATTTATTTATTAAATGGCAACCCACTCCAGTACTCTTGCCTGGAAAATCCCATGGACGGAGGAGCTTGGTGCAGACCACTGTCCATGGGATCGTAAAGAGTCAGGCACGACTGAGTGACTTCACTTTCACTTTCACTTTCAACAGCTTTTTGGTATATTCTTTAGGGTTTTTGTGTTATATAGAGTTATCTGAAAATATTGCTAGCTTTTCTTTTTCCCTTCTGATTCAGATGGGTTTTATATCTTTTTCTTACCTAATTGCTGCTGCTAGGACCTCTAGTACTATGTTGAATAGAAGTGGTAAGAGTAGACATCCTTGTCTTATTCTTAATCTTAGAGGAAAAGCTTTGAGCTTTTTACTATCTAGTATAATGTTAATTGTGGGCTTTGTTATATTAAGGTACATTCCCCATACCCACTTGCTGAGTTGTTTTTCTTTTTTTTCCCCTATCATGCATGGGGAGAAGGCAATGGCACCCCACTCCAGTACTCTTGCCTGGAAAATCCCATGGACCGAGGATCCTGGAAGGCTGCAGTCCATAGGGTCGCTGAGGGTCGGACACGACTGAGCGACCTCACTTTCACTCTTCACTTTCCTGCATTGGAGAAGGAAATGGCAACCCACTCCAGTGTTCTTGCCTGGAGAATCCCGGGGACGGGGGAGCCTGGTGGGCTGCCGTCTCTGGGGTCGCACAGAGTCGGACACGACTGAAGTGACTTAGCAGCAGCATCATGCATGGACATTGAATTTTGTCAAATGCTTTTTAGCATCTATTGTAATGATCATATGATTTTTGTCCATTTTTTTTTAATGTAGTGTATCACTTTAATTGATTTTTGGATGTTGAACTCTCCTTGTATCCCTGCAATAAATTTCACTATATCATGGTGCATGATCCTTTTAAAGTATCACTGAATTTGGTTTGCTAATATAATTTGAGGATTTTTGTAAGTATGTTCATTGGGGATATTGGCTTGTAACTGTGTGTGTGTGTGTGTGTGTGTGATGTCCTTGTTTGATTTTGGTATTAGAGTATGCTGACCTATGAGTTTTGTACTTTCATATATTTTCTTGTTACTAATTTGTGCCCTTTCTTTCTAGCTTAAGGATTTTCCTTTAACGTTTCTTGTAAGCCAGGTTTAGTGGTAATGAAATCCTTTAGCCTTTGCTTTGTCTGCAAAACTATTTATCTTTCCTTCAAATATGAATGATAACCTTGCTGGGCAGAGTATTCTTGGTTGGACATTTTCTACCTTTTATCCCTTTAAATGTATTGTGCCTCTCCATTCTGGCCTGTAAAGTTCTACTGAAAAATCTGCCCATAGTCTTGTGGGGCTTCCTTTGTATATAACATGTTGTTTTTCTCTTGCTGCTTTTAAATTTCTCTTTTTAACTTTTGACATTGTAATTAAAATGTGTGTTGGCATGGATCTCTTTAGGTCTATCAGAATTGGAATTCTCTGGACTTCCTGTATCTAGATTTCTGTTTTCTTCTCCATGTTAAGATTTTTCAGCCATTATTTTTTTTTAATAAATTTCTTCCTCTTTCTCTCTCTCTTTTCTTTGGACACGACTGAGCGACTGAACTGAACTGAGTGCAGCAGCAGCAGCAGCAGCAGCAGTATAGGAGATAAGCTATAAGTATTTATAGGTTGAATAATCTTTTTACAGATTAATATATCCATTTTCAATGTCTCACTTCCATAATAAATGAATTCTGTGGGATTGTGCACCTTCTTTCTGAGATGCACACATTTACCTTACTTCTGTTGTTCTAACATTGTGATAATTAAAATTGTTTTTCCTATTAGCTGACCTCACACAGAAGCTAACACATCATATTTGGCTTGGAAGTGGATCACGAAGGGAGAGAATATGACTTGATTCTGTTTTACTTTAAAACTCCAGACCGCATGTTTACTTTCAAGCTAAAATGTACTGTCTTTGTGTGGGTTTTACTATGTATGGCTGAAGTATGACTCACTTTTGAGGACCACAGAAATTATAAGGAAACAAAAATAATGGAAAAGGCCTGGTCAGATCATCTAGGATGGTTGGTAGTGTTCACTCTTTCTCTTCCTCCTCCCCTCTTCCTTTTCCCCTTTCTCTCTCTTCCAGTTACTTAGTTCTTACATTTTACAAGTTATCTTTCTGCCTAGAGTTTGAGTAGTAGAGAAAAGAGTAAAGTTTCTAATTGGGAAGGATCTCTCAAGATGTTCCATTTGCTGAATATTGATAAAAATAATGTGCAACATGGGCAAAAACAAACTTTAATTCAGATGCTGCATATTTTGTCTAATAAGAGCTGTTGACAGACCTTAACAGAATAATAGTCTTTGAACTGGTAGTATGACTAGTCTTATGAGTGCCATCTGAAAGGCCAGGTATTGTAAGTAAAACCTGGAGGGCTGCCCCTCATGGGGGTGCTGTCTCCCAAAATTCAGATGTAAGAACTTTAGGAGTTTAGGCTTTTTCTGACACATAATGAAGCAGGACTTTTTTTAATGCACCCCTAAGAGTTAAGTCATCAAGGAATTTAGATTTTATACTCTGCTTTTTCCCCCCACTTAGTTCCAGTTGGTAGATTTGTTATTATGGAGTCAACAAAAACCTCCATTGAATGTTTATAAAATAAATCAAGTTATTAGAGTTCTTTCTCAGATTCACTAAGAAAATAGGTTCTGTTTTACAAATACAGTATTTTAGTCAGTAAATCTTTTAAAGGGAGAGTAAGATCTCATTTACTTTCTACATTGTGCGTAGTTCACGTTCAGTGAATGTGTGTTGAGAGCAAGGAAGCATTATGTGAATACTCTGCTTTCCACATGAGTGATCCCTCTCCACCTTTCTATATAGTATCAGTGTTCTCTCTCAGTCTTTGACCTCTGTCCTATCCCTCATCACTTATTAATTACTTTTCCAACTTTAACACTAAATTCTTTCACTTTGCTGTTGTTGTTCAGTTGCTCAGTTGTGTCTCTTTGCAACCGCAGGGCCTGCAGCACACCAGGCTTCCCAGTCCTTCATTGTCTCCTGGAGTTGGTGCATACTCATGTCCACTGAATCGATTATGCCATCCAGCCAGTTCATCCTCTGTCACCCCTTTCTCCTGTCCTCAATCTTTCCCAGCGTTAGTCTTTTCCAGTGAGTTGGCTCTTCACATCAGGTGGCCAAAGGATTTGAACTTCAGCTTTAGCATCAGTCCTTCCAATGAATATTCAGGGTTGATTTCCTTTAGGATTGATTGGTTTGATTCTGAGTTCTCAATTTGTTCTCATGTTTCACCTGCTCTGATATTGAAGCCCTCTTGCATTTTTCAGTGCATTTATTGTAGCTTCAGTTCTGTGACTGCTGTTTGGTACTTTCTTATATTTTCTATTCTTTGTCGAAGTTCTCACCATATTCATTCAGTCTCCCAAGTTTGGTGAGTATCTTTATGACCATTAGTTGGAACTGTTTATCAGGTTAATTGCTTATCTCCATTTCCATAAGGTTTTTTCCTGAAGTTTTATCTAGTCCTTTCATTGGGATATATACTTCTGCTTGACTTTTTGCTCTTTGTATTATGTGAAACAACCCCCTCTCCCAGTTTTGAAGGAAATTAACCTTATTTTTCAACCTTGTCCCAGATCTTATTTCTCTCTCAATCCTTTGTGATTGTCTAAGCAACTAAATTTATTCTTGATAGGTCCCAGTTGTTGAGGATGTTCCAAGACATGTCAGTGTTCCAAAGTGAGGGATGTCAGTCAGGACCCAGTTTCAGGCTGATTGGAAACCAGAGCCTCAGGCAGCAGTATTCAAAGTAGATAGATCTATATAGTCCTGCAGGGCTACAATTGCAAACTCCGCTGGCTTTTACACTAGGAAATCTAGAGGTGTCTCCACTTGGAAAAATCAGGCCTCCATATGAGGAAGTAAGCTCCTTTCAGGTATATACTGGCATGCTGTAGAGAGGCCAAGGGAGAAAGCAAAGATACCATCTGGGGGTCATTGTCCTGTAGCCTCTAGATGTATTGCAAACCTGAGGCTTTCCCCTCAGGCTGAAGGTATGGGACAAATAAATAGACATTTTTCACAGAAAGCCTGGGTGTGTATCTCAGTCTGCTGTCAGTCCAGTGCACTTGGTTGGTAACCTGACATGAACTGTTGGTCCAAGTTGTTACAGTACCTTGGGACCCAGGAATGCAAACCTTCCTGGCCACTAGCGCCAAAGGAGCAGGCAGAGTCCTCTGTGTGGACTGCACATGCCTGCCACTTTAGCAAGATGCTGGAGAGCACAGCTCTGTAGCACACGTGTCAGAGTTAGCCAGGTGGGGCAAGAGCACAAAATGGTGCCTGCCTGCCTTCTACCCCAGGAGAGGGTCCCAACCAGCCCTCTCCCGCCGTGGGCACTTTAAGGTTAGCAAATGAATCTCCTTCATGTATAGTTTAGGTGTTTTATAATCTGCTGCTTTTACTCTAGGTCCCAGGGTGAGTGGGTCTGCATGCAGCATCCTTTAAGAGCTGTATCTTAGTTGCCTATGGCCTTCTGGATCTTTCTGTCAGTTTTCAAAGACAGACATTTTGGGGCCCATCTCTCTGATGCACATTCCAAGGTTTGGGTTGCCCAGTGTGGGGCAAAAGTCTCTCACTCCTGAGGGAGAAGCTCTGGATTTCTGAGATTTCCCTGTAACTGTGTGTTGCCACACTGAGGGCAGGGTTTTGGCATGATTGTCTCCCTCTCCCCTTGTCTGTATGTGGCCCTTTTATTATTTGTTGTGAAGGAGCTGTTTATCTTAGTTTCACTGTCTTTTTCAAAGGGAAAACCCCATACCTAGCTGTAGATTCAGTGTGTTTCTGGGAAGAGGTGAGGTTTGGATCTTCCTACCCACCATCTTGGACTGTCTACCTGACATGTGCATTTTGTGTTTCGTAGGAATCTCCAAATTATCTTCCACTAAGTTTATGACAATTTACACTTCTTATTAGCAAAAGCAGTTCCCTCTTAAACGTCATGTGTTAGTCACCTTTTTGATATTTGCCATGTGTGTTTATCTCAGTATACATGAGAAGAAATATTATTTTGAGGTGATAAAGCCACATTCATTTCTTTGTCTGTGACTGTCTTATCTATTATTTTTCCCTGAGCTCTTTTTTTAAATTTTACAAAATTATGAACTAAAATATTAACTAAAATCCTAAAAGAAAAGATAGTGATTTTGATCAGAAAGAGTGTAGGGTAAAGGTGGGAGGGAAAATCTGGGCATATATTTGCAAAACTAACAATGACAGATGACTAGAAGGGAGAAAAAAGGGCCAGCCAAGTTTCTGATCACAGTGGCTTTGTTCTGATAAGAGCCTTGGATGTCACAGGTAGCACAGGAGAGGACACTGAGCAAATGCTTTCTTGGTTGAAGAGCTACTCTGACTTATCAATAGCTACTCTGGAATGAATTCTGCCAGGGAGAATGCACATCACATTTTTATCTGAATGCCAAAGGGGCCATAGTTCTTTTCTGAGTCAGGCTTTCTCTGCCTGACTATATACTAGCAGAAACCAAACTGAGTTTTTTTAAATAAGAGATTTTTTAAAGGAATATTATTATTTTCATGTTTCTGTATCATGTCTAGGTCTTGGGGAATTATAAAGTGGTTGAGTTTATTTTCCTATGAATCTATAGTAAAATGTAGTTATGTCTATATTGCATAGAACTAACAATGTCAATATTTATGAACATAAACTACATGATTTATGAGAAAAAGACTTTCTAAGCTGTCAATAACTTTATATTCTCATATACAGAAATAGTTGCTTAGGGAGTTTTTTAAAACACAATTAGGCCTAATTAATGTTTTATCAAATTCAGTTGTTGTCATGTTATAATGTACCCCCTCTGTGTGCTAAATCTGTATAAGTAAAGTAAGCTCCAAGGATGGATTACTCAAAATTGATCACACACACACACACACATATTGAAAAAGTGGCTAAAAAATGAGAATGAATGAGAGTTAGGGTGAAGTGAGGACTAAAATTTGATACATCAGCTGGCTCTTGTACAATTATGAAATTGTGCAGTTATTCACTGAGATCTTTGTTGAGGCTGTTTTTTTTTTTTTCCCTTAGGCTTAATTTGTTTTCCACTCAATTTGATACTCTACTCTAAATGACAGTTTTCATGGAACGAAGCACAGACCAATGAGGTCGTTGCACTATGGAGACGATCAAAATTTTTCTTTGTGAAGTTTTAGTCTCTGTACTATAGAGGGTAAATAGGTAACTTTTTTTTTTTAAAGTTAATTTTTATCTTTTGGAGGGTAAAATATTTGTTCACTGTAAGCTCTCTATTCATTATTTTCTTTTCCTCCATCTATGTCTTAAACACATGTCTTCGTTTATTTGGTTCACAGTTTTCCTCTACATATACTGCAGGGTCATAAATTCACTCATGCTCCACCTCACATGTCAGAGAAATTATAGTTCTCCAGACTCCCATCTGGTTAGAAGGAAATTATATATTGGTTATATTTGCTTTGAAATTTGGTGTGACTAAGAAGTGTTAATAGTCTCTAAGGTATGAATACTCAGTCTTCCAGATTTCTCCATCCTTCACAGCTCATCTTATGAATTGGGCACAGGGATGTGGTTCATGGGATGTGGTACCCATGGTAGAGGGGATGGGTCATTGTCATGAAGCAAACCCTCCTCATTTCCTGTTTATACTGTTATCATTGCCACATCAAGGCTTACTGGTTTTCACATCAGGACTTAGTGACTCTGCAGATTCCTCTAAGGATCATCTGTAACCCCATTTTGCTCTGACTATGTGATACATGTTTTTTGCCTAAATTTTTTATCAGAACACTGGTTCATATTTTTATTGGTTCAATTTTTTTTTGTCAGAACATTGGTCCAGTGATTCCTTCTTTGATCTACACAAATCATCTCTGAGATGCCCCTTTTCTAGATCCACATGGTTGCTTGAGGTCTGGAAGTTCTGTTGCTTTCTTGCTGCTTATTGGGAATGGGGGATATTAATAACTAGCTGTATTATGCATACACAACTGTATGCATCATAAGAATGTTGATCATATCTATTTTTTTGTTGTGTTGCATGTTACCATATCCTTATCTTCTAGCATAATTTCTGTCATATACTTAATACACTGTAAATATTTGTTAAATGAACAAATGACTGGATGGATAATAAATGAGTGAAAGTCAAAGATAACTTCTAGGAGCTCACACTTCATTAGGGAAGCCTCACTAACTGAAGCGACTTAGCAGCAGCAGCAGCATCTGCATATCTAAGGTTATGATATTCTCCCGGCAATCTTGATTCCAGCTGGTGCTTCATCCAGCCCAGCGTTTCACATTATGTACTCTGCATATAGGTGAATATAATTTAAGATTACCCTGTTTGATTGGAAAACTTTAGGGGAAAAAGTAATAAAAGCTGGTATATGTTTTATTTATTCATCTTAGGTCTAGTAAAATTGGATTCTTAATTATTCAGTGTTCAAATTGCATCTCTTTCAATTATTTTCTTATGAAAGTCTAAAATTTGTTATAGCGTGACTTTAATCTTTTTCATAGTAACAAAGGCTCTGATCTCTTGTTTTGTTTTTCTCCTCTGCTGTGAGATATTAGACTACAACTTTAACTTTTCACTTATTTACCTTTAACATTCTTCTCACACGCATACATTCATGCTGGTGCTTTCCCCCTTACTCTCCTCCATGTGCCTCACTGGTCATGACTATCCACCTCCATATTTTATGGTCCACCTCCTCACACTTATTGCAAGGTGTTGACGGGAATCCTTCCCTGTGGGATGCCTTCTGCCCTCTACAGAGAGTCCTCTTAGCCCTTTCTTGAGGGTCTCTGCCTCTGTGGTGTGGTAATGTCCAGATTCTCTGGTCTCTGCTGCTTCTCTTTCCTCCCATGGTTTTCCCCTCTAACCCCCTAACAGAAGCAAGGGCTGGTTCTGTGGCTTTCCTTGCTTTGCGTTCTTGTCCTGGAGACGGCATTTGTTTCTGAACTGATGGCTGCCTAACATTTTATCTGGACTCTTTGTCTTGACTTATGGTTAATGTCTGCCTAAAGGACCTTTTAAATCATCTCACTGTTATCTCACATCTCCCCTGTAACCAAACCAGATTTATTTCTCCTCTCTGGAAAGGACGCTGACCTCAGACCCATATGCTTGCCTTTGTGTGTGTTGCCCTCTGCGCCACTGTGTTCTTTCTTTATGTTCACCTGTGGTTGTTACTAAGTGAGAAGTAAAGATTTGCCTTCTCTCAGAGTTTTAGACCAGTATGGACAAACTCTGTAAAGGGCCAGGTAGTAAATAATTAGGATTTGTGGACCACAAATTACTCTACTTGTCCTTTTAGCACAAAGTGGCATAGACAACATGTCCGTGAATGGGTGTGGCTTTGTTCGAATAAAACTTCGTTTTTTTCAGTCATTCTAAAATGTAAGAATCATTTTACATCACAGGTAGAACCAAAACAGGGGGCAGGCTGGCTCTGGTCCTGGACTGTGCTTTGTTAGCCCCTATTTTGGAGTAATTAGGATTTGTGGACCACAAATTACTCTACTTGTCCTTTTAGCACAAAGTGGCATAGACAACATGTCCGTGAATGGGTGTGGCTTTGTTCGAATAAAACTTCGTTTTTTTCAGTCATTCTAAAATGTAAGAATCATTTTACATCACAGGTAGAACCAAAACAGGGGGCAGGCTGGCTCTGGTCCTGGACTGTGCTTTGTTAGCCCCTATTTTGGAGGAAGAAGCATCTGAGAGAGTACTGAAAATAGGAATATATAACTACCGGCCCAGCTTAGAAAGGAAGTCTACCCAGAGAGAAATACTTGACAGCTCTGGCCTGCTGCAATCCACGAGTGCTTGTGGCATGCAGTGCGCTAACCACAGGATGCCTTCTCCTTCTTCAGTCTCCAGCGCCACCTCTTCAGCCGACTCCCCGTCAGGGTCTCCCGCCCTGGCCCTCCGTGCTTTCCCCACCAGGAGCTACCATGATGCACCACAAATACAGCAGGGGGAGAGCCTGCACCCTCACATCCCTCAGAGTCCTCACTGCTCTCAGAGGAGCTCCAGGGCCTCACCCTCACACACAGGTCCTGCCTGGCCCAGGCAGGGGCCCTCTCCTTCTGAATGCCCCGCTTCACCAGTTGCCACTCACTTAGACCAGCAGGATGCTCATCCCAACCCTTCTGATGGCTCCTTCTCTCTGTCCTCTTGACCCAGCTTCATGGGACCCTTTGCTGCTGCCTTGTTCTCCCCTCCCCCTGCATGGTTTAGAGAGAGGTAGCACTGCACTTACTATGCTTTCTTGTTTATTGATTTTCTTTCCTCTCTCTTCTTCTCATTGACCTCCAGCTGGCCCCTAAAGAACACAGGCCCTGTGAGAGCAGGACCTTCATCATCTTGCTGACTGCTGCATGCCCATACCTAGCACAGTGCCTGGCTCATGAAGGGGGAAGGACAGGGCCAGACCCACAGAGGAGCCCACCTAGGGGACACATCTCTTGCCAAACAGAACAAGTCTGGAGAGGGCTTGGGTGCCCAGCCAAAGGAGCCAAGTGGAGGGTATGATGTCAGCAGGTGATGGCTACAGCCAGGTGAACTGGGCTTTGGGGACTGCCTGAGAGCCACTTCAGGCAGAACTTACTTTAAACACAAAACTTGCTTCAAATGCAGAAGACAGTGTCTTCAGGAAAGCACCAATGACCTAGGAGTCCTATAATTATGCTTTCTTATCTGTGCTACTTCGCCCACATTGGCCAACCACTTAGCTAAAAATGATGGCATGGAAGGAACGGGGAAGACATGGCAACCCACAGATTCTTTTTTAAAAGTTTTCCCTCACTCACTAGAAAGATGAAGGTGTTGACAGAAAGTGAGTATATCAAGAAGTGAAATAAAAACAGTTGGCCTAGCTTTCTGCAGCATTTCCTCTGACCAAGTAAGAATGGAATCCGTATACATGTATGAGCAATGAATTATGCAATTTCAGTGATTCTACATATAAGCTGAATGTTCTTATGTTTGCATTTAAAATTGGCATCATGGTCTTCCCAGATGGAGCTAGTGGTAAAGAATTTGCCTGCCATTGCAGGAGATGCAAGAGATTCAGGTTCAATCCCTGCATCAGGAAGATGCCCTGGAGGAGGGCATGGCAGCCCACTCCAGTATTTTTGTCTGGAGAATCCCATGGACAGAGGAGCCTGACAGGCTACAGTCCATGGGATCGCAAAGAGTCAGACACGACTGAAGCAACTGAGCACGCAATATAAAGGTAAATGGTGGGGGGTTCATGTTTGGGAGTTCGTGTAAAAAATAAATAAATAAATAAATAAATACCAAAAAAAAAGGTAAAATTCATATGATAATTAAAAATTTTTTTAATTATTATTTTTTTGGCTGTGCCAGGTCTTAGCTGTGGCACATGAGATCTTCCACCTTAGTTGAGGCATGTGATATCTTTAGTTGTGGCATGTGGGAACTAGTTCCCTGACCAAGGATTGAACCTGTCACCCTGCATTGGGAACATGGATTCCTAGCCACTGGACTGCCAGGAAAGTCCCTATAACTTTAAATTTTAATTTTTCTTTCCTCAGAATTACTTTAAGTAGCAAATAAAAGTAAGAGAGAGAAAGAAGAAAGAAAAACACTTTCTGTATTAGTACCTTTCACAGCACTTTTTTGCTGCTTGCTGAGTAAAACATCTTGCATCTTCATTTGTACTGGGCCACAGTTAGGTTGCAGATCATGTATGTGGGGGAGGAATAATACAGTTAGGAAAGCTACATTGTGGAGGTAACATTTGACCTGGGTCTTGAAAATGAATAGGGATCTCCAGGCAGAAGTAAGCAGAAGAAACAGCAAAAACTCCTGCCAGGGGATGTAAATGTGTCCTGGTCAGTTTCAACTGTGCACTGTTGTGATTTATAAGAAAAGAAAAAAGCCAATGGCCAACAATTTAATCAATAATGCCTATATAAAGGAGATTTCATATACACCTAAAAGGAGGGGGTTTGGAGAATTGAGTTTGGGGAACCAGAATGATTGTATATGCCACCATGCTGGATCCCATACTCCATAGGGACAGAAGCTCCCTTATTGAAGATTTCACCTTATGTATCTCTTCGTTTGGCTATTGCTTTATATCCTTTGATATCCTTAATAATAGGCTTGTAATTCAGTGAGTAAGCAAGTTTCTTGAGTTCTGTGAACTACTCCAGCAAATTAATCAAACCTTACCAGGGAGTCATAGGAACCTCCAATCTGTACCCAGATGGTCAGAAGTATGGGTGACAACATGGGCTTGTAGTTGACATCTTAACTAGAGAGCAGTCTTGTGGGGCTGAACTCCTAAAGTGTGGAATCTGATGCTATTTCCAGGTACTATTCACCTGACTGTATTTGTCAGAATTGGGTTGAGTTGTAGGTCACCAGTTGGTGTCCAAGATTTGCTTGTTGGTGGGGAAACCTCTCCTCCCTCCACACACATACTCACCGGAACTGTTTCAGAATTGTTAGGCTCTCATGACAAAATACCACATACCAGGTGGCTTAAACAGCAGAAATTTATTTCTTTACAGTTCTGAAGGCTACAAGTCCAATATCAAAGTACAACATGGTTACTCTCTGGTGAGACCTCTATTCCTGCTTTGTAAGTAAAGGCACTAATTCCATTATAAGGGTCCTACTTACGAGCTCATCTAAATTTACTTATTTCCCAAAGGCCCCATCTCCAAAACCATCATTTTGGAGGTTAGGGTGTCAATATATAAATATGGAAGAAGGCACAGTCTAGTTATAGCAACATGCATGAAATGTTTGGGGAATATCAAATAGGTTTTTCCAGTAAGAGTAGGTACTGGATATAGGTAGAAGCTAGGACAAAGCTAGTATCAGGTTTCAAAATTCTTCTGTATTGTGCTAAGAGTTAAACTTTACATAGGAAATAGGGAATTTGGAACATACACAGATGTGTGTTTTAGAATGATACTCTGGTAATACATGTAGGATACAGCTTTGTTATTGTTCAGTTTCTCAGTTGTGTCCAACTCTGTGACCCCATGGTCCGCAGCACACCAGGCTTCCCTGTCCTTCACCAACTCCCAGAGCTTGCTCAAATTCATGTCCATTGAGTTGGTGATGCCATCCACCCATCTCTCCATCTGTCATCCCCTTCTGCCTTCAATCTTTCCCAGCATCAGAGTCTTTTCTAATGAGTCAGCTTTTCACATCAGGTGGCCAAAGTATTGTAGCTTCAGCTTCAGCTTCAGCATCAGTCCTTCCAATGAATGTTCAAGATCAATTTCCTTTAGGATTGACTCGTTTGATCTCCTTGCAGTACAAGGGTCTCTCAAGAGTTTTCCCCAGCACCACATTTCAAAAGCATCAGTTTGGAGAAGGAAATGGCAACCCACTCAAATATTCTTGCCTGGAAAAGTCCATGGACAGAGGAACCTGACAGGCTGTAGTCCATAGGGTTACATGTCTGAGCACGCTTGCATGAGGGTGGAGGGAGATGGGTTGGTGCCGGGAGCCAGCACGAGGAGTCCCACCTGTGGCAAAGGTCATGAGGTTAAGGGATCCGACAGGCAAAGGCGAGTCGGGCCTTAAGGGAGCCTTACTGAATTTTCTCGATCATCTACCCCCAAAACCAGAATCTGCCTGCTTTATTGTACTGTGCTTTCTACTCTTCTGACATAAGGGGGCTATCCCCGACCACCTTTCCCCGGAAAAAGTTAACTTAGAGCCCCAGTTAACAGTCTCCTGCATATGAAAAGAATGTCTCAGCTTAAACCCCTCTGATAGCTTTCTAACTTACCTGACCGGTCTGTCCGGACTTTTACAACTTGTGATTGTTTACAGACCCCAACTGCGAGAGGCAGGAAGCTTAAAACATCTTAAAGGTATAGAGCCTTTTCTAAAAAGCTAAAAATTATATTGGTAGAGGGCTTTCACTGTTGAGTCAATGATTGCTGCCAGGCCTCCATATTCTTTATCTTTTAGGCACCTGAAGGATATTAATCGATGTAATTGGGATATAGAAAAAGGAATATAGTAGTTTTGATGTTAGCAACACTAGACTTTTGAGTTAATTAATTTTCTCTTTGTTATAAATCACTGTACTCCTCTTTGTTATAAATTGTTGTGTCCTTGCTCTGTAAGAATGTAACTTTATTTAGTGCTTTCTGAGAGTGGCACCAGACTTTGGGAAGAACAACACTATTAAGGCAAATAAGTTTTCTGGTTGACAGACCCTTATCAGAAAAGGGCCGTAAAATGTTAATTGGCCATCTGGCCAGAAGATGATGTAAATCACCTAAGACTTGTGTATACAGCTAGGTATGCAGAAAGAAAGCCCGGTCTTGATGAGAGTCAGGGCTACTGACACTGCATAATTCTGTATTATCCATTGATCTCTATGCACAACCAAAAGTATAAAAAGCTTTCCCAAACAATAACGGATAGGCCAGTTCCTGGAAAGACTGGTTCCCCCGTGTCGACTTTCTCTCTCTCTCTTTCTCCCTCTCCCTCCCTCTCCTTTTCAGGCTGATTCCCATCTGGAGCACGGAGGCTCTCCAAGTCTACTTACTTGCCCGGGCTTCTAAGACCCATGTGAAAGGGAGCCCAAGGTGGGGCACCCTCCGCTATTGAAGCAGGTGCCTGTGGCCTAACGTAGATGGTGCAAACCTCTTGTCTTGAGGTTTTATTAGCTTTCCGCGTAAACCAAGTTATTCAGCCTCTTTTCTCCACTAATTTTCCTACTATGCTATTCTTTCCTAATCTCTCTTTATACTTCTAAATAAGTAAGTTTTTCCTCATTGACTCCGTCCATCCTTCAAATTCCCTGGATCCACTGGGGCTGGACCCCGACAGGTTGGAGCAGTAAAATGGTAGAACTTTAAAAAAATTAAACAAATTATTCAGTGCTTAGCTTTCTTTATGGTCCAACTCTCATATCTATACATGACTATTGGAAAAACCATAGCTTTGGCTAGACAGACCTTTGCTGGCAAAGTACTATCTCTGATTTTTAATACACTGTCTATGTTGGTCATACCTTTTCTTGCAAGGAATAAGCGTCTTTTAATTTCATGGCTGCGGTCACCATCTGCAGTGATTTTGGAGCCCAAGAAAATAAAATCTCTCACTGTTTCCATTGTTTCCCCATCTATTTGCCATGAAGTGATGGGACCAGATGCCATGATCTTTGTTTTTTGAATGTTGAGTTTTAAGCCAGCTTTTTCACCCTCCTCTTTCACCTTTGTTAAGAATCTCTTTAGCTCCTCTTCACTTTCTGCTATAAGAGTGGTGTCATCTGCATATCTGAAGTTATTGATATTTCTCCCAGAAATCTTGATTCCAGCTTGTACTTCATTTAGTCTGGCATTGCACGTTAAATAAGCAGAGTAACAGTATACAGCTTTGACGTACTCCTTTCCTAATTTTGAACCAGTCTGTTGTTCCATGTCTGCTTCTAATTGTTGCTTTTTGACCTGTATACAGGTATTGTAGGAAGCAGGTAAAGTGGTCTGATAGTCACATCTTTTAAGAATTTTCCAGTTTTTTGTGATCCACACAGTCAAAGGCTTTGGTGTAGTTAGTGAAGCAGAAGTAAATGTTTTTCTGGAATTCTCTTGCTTTTTCTAGGATATAGCATAATGTGCATTATTTAGATGTAAAGGCTCAGAGAAATAGAGGCAGCAAAGGCTATGATTTGGTTTCCTGGAAGAGAGTGAGCCAAAATATTGGAGAAGGACACAAGGATCCAGATGGCATCGTCAAATCACCTGTGTATTTTAAATATTCTTCTGTAATTTAGATTTTACTATTTTCAAGATAATCTAAAGGCTTGTTTTTATCCATCAAACATTCAATATTACTGACTCTGATTGAACTTGAAAGCAGCAAAAGGGTTGCTCACACAGGAGCTAAAGGTAGTGAACACCCATGAACTGAGTTGGTCTTGATGTTTTCCTGTGCTTTTAAAGAATGAAGATGATAACTGGCATTCTAGAAACTAATAAAATATCAATGATTAGAAAATAATCTTATGATAAAAATCTTTAACATAAATATCAGGAACTATACATGCTTGATTGTTTAAGCTATGGCAACAATCAGAAAACTGGACTATAGCATTTGGAAGTGACAGAATTGTGTACCTGGAAAACCCATGAAAATCAGATTTAACAATCAGTAAGGGAATTCTGAAAGATAGTGTGGTATGTTAATATATATGCACCAATAGCTTTCATATTGTAACTAGTAGAATTAGCAGATAAAAAGTATAACAACTAGTAGGAAGCTAAACAAAAAAATTCAAGACTGATATTAGAGGTTAACTCAGAAGTCTTGGGATGCTTAAACCTAGCTTGTTCCAAAGAAAGGAGTGGTCTTTGACTAGATCTTGGCATATAACATCTAAGCACTTGGATGATAAGAATGTCTTTGTTTACCTGGAGTCTTGGGCCATGCTAGATAGTTTATGCTGCTGCTAAGTCGCTTCAATCGTGTCCGACTCTGTGTGACCCCATAGACGGCAGCCCACCAGGCTTCCCATCCCTGGGATTCTCCAGGCAAGACCACTGGAGTGGGTTGCCATTTCCTTCTTCAAGTTTATGCTAACGGTGTGGTTTATAGTGAGTGCCTATTTTTGTTTGCCTGGGGCTCTAGTTTATGCTTGGTCAGTCAGATCTCTGGAGGGGCTAATGACTAAAGTGCCCTGTGCTTATGTGACGGGCGTTCAGTAGAATTCCTGGACAGGAGGCTCTGGTGAGCTTGCCTAATTGGCAGCACTTCACACATTTGTTATTCATTATTGCAGGGGAATTAAGTGCTGTCTGTGCACTCCACTGAGAGAGGATGACCGGAAGCTTGCACCTGGTTTTTCCTGGTCTCTACCTATGAACCTATTTCTTCTGCTGATTTTAGTCTGTATCTATCTGCTGTAATAATCCATAAGTGTGAGTATATCAACTTTTCTGGGTCTTGTAAGCCCATCTAGAAAATCATCATAGAAAATCATCAAGCCTGAAGGTGACCTTGGGGAATCCCAGACACAGTGGGTGTCAGAAATGGGACTTGGGCTATTGTGATCCTGACTTACTAAAATACTGTGAAAGCATTCTTTTGAGAAAAGGAATAATGAAGGAGAAGGGTTGATGAAAGTGATACCCATGGTATGAAACAGTAGCTGTGCTGTGATCAGTTACTAGAGGTAAAAGTTACCAATGGAATTTACAACTGATACACCCAATGCCTCAGACACTGGTTTACTAAATATACAAGAAAATGAAAGATAATGAGAAAAACAACTATATAATTCCTTGGTTATTGCTGAATGAATAGCTAAAATGAAAATAAAGGAGAGTGTTGAATGGGAAACCTGAGGCTGTTTGTCAAGCTTGTATTTCAGCTGATCTGAGCTTTGGGTAGCTTTAGGAACATGACCAAAGGGAAAAATTATGTTGGAGCAACAAATGAATAACAAGCACCTCTAAGAGACTTCTGGTCACCAAGAAGTAGTTCAGGTGGCTGCTGCTGCTGCTGCTAAGTCGCTTCAGTCGTGTCCGACTCTGTGCGACCCCATAGATGGCAGCCCACCAGGCTCCTCCATCCCTGGGATTCTCCAGGCAAGAACACTGGAGCGGGTAGTTCAGGTGGCAGGGGGACAAAACTGAGAAACCATTGAAATCAAGGGGCGTTGTCTCATTGTGTGTGATGGAGTTGTCCCATTATGTGGATAATGCCATCAGCTTCCCCTTATGGGTCTTAGAGAAACTAACAAGTTAGAATAATTCACAAGGGAATGGGAAAGACAAAGAGGATAGTCAAGGGACTTTTCCAAGAAGCATATAAGTCTTTAAACAGTTAAGAAATAGGATGAATAAAATGGACATTGATGGAGTTGAAATAAAAGTCTTAATGCAGCACTAATGGAGGTTGGCTGGACCAACGGGAACCCCAGCTACAGCCTCAGCTTTGAAGAGATCTAAACAAATATGTTCTATTTACCCTAGTTTGAAGGAATTAAAAAAGAAGGCAGTAATGACTGAAAAATTTAATCTTGACTCACTGATGATGATGGTCCAGAAAATTATTCTGAATCTGTATTGAGGAAGGAGTCAGTGTCTTTTGGCCCAATCCCCAGTCAAGGACTTAAGGTCATATGGATATATGGGAGCAAATTGGCCAGGCACTGAGAAGAAACTTTTCTGGGATATCCTGACATTGGGACCCCAATGCACTGTGGTTCCAAAACTTGGTGGTGAGATCCTGATGAGGATTGCAGTTAGATTGGGAAGACAGAGGAAGAATGTTTGATAGTTTGATAGATGAAAATTTGGAGGACAATTGGAATGTTTGAATACATTTTATATGAAGTGAATGCATCTCTTTTACCTAAATGTGTTAATCAATGGATATTATGTCTGACTGGAAGTCATTTCTCCTACCTAGTATTGTAAAGCAGAAGGCATAAAATTGTGTTAATGGGAAATACAGAGGGCTCAATTCTATCTGAGCCCATACAGGTTGTTAATTTGAAACAGTATTGGATATCTTGTAGTCAAAGAGATGACCATTTTAATGACATATAAGGAGTTAGAGTTCTGGCACCTAGAAATTCTCTGTACAATAGCTCTATGTGGCCCATGAAAAAGGAGGATGGCTTGCATGCCCATGAATAGTTGCACAGACTGGAGTTCATGGGAAAAGCCCATGAGTGCCACCCAGTGGTGACCGCTGGGATTTTGGACTGGAAAATTTCTAGCCATGGTAGTACCCTGTATCCTGTGTGACACACAATTACTAGCTTTTGATTATTAATCGAAACTGACCCTATGAGTGAAGGTATAAAATGATTTTGAAACCTGAAATACCCATAATGCTTCTGCTGCTGCTGCTGCTGCTGCTAAGTCGCTTCAGTCATGTCCGACTCTGTGCGACCACATGGACGGCAGCCCACCAGGCTCCCCCATCCCTGGGTTTCTCCAGGCAAGAACACTGGAGTGGGTTGCCATTTCCTTCTCCAATGCATGAAAGTGAAAAGTGAAAGTGAAGTCGATCAGTCGTGTGAAGTCGCTCAGTTGTGTCTGACTCGTAGCAACCCCTTGTACTGCAGCCTACCAGGCTCCTCCATCCATGGGATTTTCTAAGCAAGCGTACCGGAGTGGCTTGCCATTGCCTTCTCCGAATACCCATAATATGTTGGGTTAAATCAGAGACACGTTCTGATATAAGGAAGTCAGTGCCAAGAAGATTTCCGTAGTAATACGGAAATAGTTTTTCCAGGCACATGCTATTGGGAAATGGAAGGAAGTACTCATCATATTCATGTGTAGGTGGCCTTCTTTCCTGTAAGGCAGCTTTGAGGATCTGCTGAATCCACAGCTCTCTATTGACTAGGAAAGAATCATTTAGTTTACAAATGGCAGTGCCTAGGTAGACAGACAACATCTTGGCTGGAAGGTCAGTGTACTATGATTGACTGATAGAAAAACTAGTTGAACAACAAGTCAGCTCAGTGGGCTGGGTTGCATACTGCATAATGAAATAATTAAAAGANGTGGTGAGATCCTGATGAGGATTGCAGTTAGATTGGGAAGACAGAGGAAGAAATGTTTGATAGTTTGATAGATGAAAATTTGGAGGACAATTGGAATGTTTGAATACATTTTATATGAAGTGAATGCATCTCTTTTACCTAAATGTATTAATCAATGGATATTATGTCTGACTGGAAGTCATTTCTCCTACCTAGTATTGTAAAGCAGAAGGCATAAAATTGTGTTAATGGGAAATACAGAGGGCTCAATTCTATCTGAGCCCATACAGGTTGTTAATTTGAAACAGTATTGGATATCTTGTAGTCAAAGAGATGACCATTTTAATGACATATAAGGAGTTAGAGTTCTGGCACCTAGAAATTCTCTGTACAATAGCTCTATGTGGCCCATGAAAAAGGAGGATGGCTTGCATGCCCATGAATAGTTGCACAGACTGGAGTTCATGGGAAAAGCCCATGAGTGCCACCCAGTGGTGACCGCTGGGATTTTGGACTGGAAAATTTCTAGCCATGGTAGTACCCTGTATCCTGTGTGACACACAATTACTAGCTTTTGATTATTAATCGAAACTGACCCTATGAGTGAAGGTATAAAATGATTTTGAAACCTGAAATACCCATAATGCTTCTGCTGCTGCTGCTGCTGCTGCTAAGTCGCTTCAGTCATGTCCGACTCTGTGCGACCACATGGACGGCAGCCCACCAGGCTCCCCCATCCCTGGGTTTCTCCAGGCAAGAACACTGGAGTGGGTTGCCATTTCCTTCTCCAATGCATGAAAGTGAAAAGTGAAAGTGAAGTCGATCAGTCGTGTGAAGTCGCTCAGTTGTGTCTGACTCGTAGCAACCCCTTGTACTGCAGCCTACCAGGCTCCTCCATCCATGGGATTTTCTAAGCAAGCGTACCGGAGTGGCTTGCCATTGCCTTCTCCGAATACCCATAATATGTTGGGTTAAATCAGAGACACGTTCTGATATAAGGAAGTCAGTGCCAAGAAGATTTCCGTAGTAATACGGAAATAGTTTTTCCAGGCACATGCTATTGGGAAATGGAAGGAAGTACTCATCATATTCATGTGTAGGTGGCCTTCTTTCCTGTAAGGCAGCTTTGAGGATCTGCTGAATCCACAGCTCTCTATTGACTAGGAAAGAATCATTTAGTTTACAAATGGCAGTGCCTAGGTAGACAGACAACATCTTGGCTGGAAGGTCAGTGTACTATGATTGACTGATAGAAAAACTAGTTGAACAACAAGTCAGCTCAGTGGGCTGGGTTGCATACTGCATAATGAAATAATTAAAAGACAAATGATATGAACCCTTCTAGGTGGGTTTTTAATGACTCATGGATAGTGGCCATAACTTACCATACAGTCAGGCAGAAGAGCCATGGAAAACCAGATTATTAAAGGGATGTTCATGTAGGGCATGCGTGTGTGTGTGCTCAACCACTCAACCAGGTCCAACTCCTTGAGACCCCATGGACTGTAGCCCGCCAGGCTCCTCTGTCCATGGAATTTTCCAGGCAAGAATACTGGAATGAGTTGCCATTTCCTTCTCCAGGGGATCTTCCTGACCCAGGGATCAAACCCAGGTCTCCTGCCTTGCAGGCAGATTCTTTAACATCTGATCCACCAGGGAGAGCTGAAAGGAATGAATAAACAGATCATGCCATGAGGGAAAGTCAACTTTACACTGATGTCTTAAGATAATCTCAGTGCAAGAGAAGTGTAGTATCTTTGAGCACAATTATACCCGACATCCAGAAGGGTAAACTCATATGTTTGCTCTAGGAACATGAAAAATCACACGGCAGTCTGCAAATATAGTTGTCGTCACTATGGGAGACATTGTAGTCATATAAATAGGACTGATTCTTGACAGCCCAGTGAACTTCTAGTGATGTGCCAGTATCTGAACTCCTATTTTTCAGATTTTATCTACTACAGAAGATATCACTGGGGAAGGAATTTTTGGAGACTACTACCTACCAGGCCTTCAGACTGTGTGACGTACAGCTCTCAGTAGACTGATTACTGTATAACTACAAACCTTAGTAGCTCAGTCTTAGCAAGGCCCCTGGTCATGGACAAATTACAGCAGTGGCACACTGCTGCCTGTAATCCAGCCCTGCCAAATAGCAGCCAGCAGCCTCTGCACAAGGCAAGGCCTAGCAACCAACTAGACCAAGGGCCAATCAAGCCTACCAAACTGCCGATAGTAGTCAGTCCACAACAAAAAGACCCACGCAGTCCACATGAAGGACACCTCTAGAGCATATGGCTCTGGTGATGAGAGGGGAACCTACTGTTGGGATACATAGGATGTCCCCTACAAGAGGCTACTTCTCCAAGGTTGGGAAACATAACCAACCTTCCAGATATATGGAATTAAAAATGAGCTGACAAGGGTATATGTTCCAAACAAAGTAGCAAGATAAAAATCTTAGAAGAACTAAGTGAAGTGGATATAGGCAATCTACCCAAGAAAGAGTTCAGGGTAATGATCACAAAGATGGTCAAAGAACTCAGGAGAATGGATACACGGAGCAAGAAGTTAGAAGTTTTAAACAACTGGTCAGAAAATATGAAGGACAACCAAATGGAAAGAAAGAATACAATAACAGAAAGGAAGAATACAGTGGGTAGAGTTAACAGGAGATTAAATGATACAGAGGAACAAAGCAGTGAGCTGGAAGACAGAGTAGGGAAAATCACTGATGCTGAACAGAAAAAAAAATGAGGACAGTTTATATGATCAAAAGTCTCCCCCAAAACAAAAGCCCAGAGCCAGATGGCTTCACAGGGGAATTCGATCAAACATTTAGAGAAGAGCTAATGCCTATCCTTGTGAAACTCTTCCCAAAGATTGCAGAGGAAGAAACAATTCCAAACTCATTCTATGAAGGCACAATCACCCTGATACCAAAACTAGACAAAGATATCACAAAAAAAGAAAATTACAGACCAATATTACTGATGAACATATATACAAAAATCCTTAACAAAATTCTAGCAAACAGAATTCAACAACACACCATGATCAAGTTGTGTTTATCCCAAGGATGCAAGGATTCTTCAGTATACTTAAATCAATCAATGTGATGCACCAAATCAACAAATTGAAAGATAAAAACCAAATGATAATCTCAATAGATGCAGAAAAAGCCTTTAACAAAATTTAGAACCCATTTATGATAAAAATTCTTCAAAAAATGGGCATAAATCCCTATCAAGCTACCAACAGTATTTTTCAGAAAACTAAAACAAATAATTTCACAATTTATATGGAAATACAAAAAAAAAAAAAATAGCCAAAGCAATCTTGAGAAAGAAGAATGGAACTGGAGGAATCAACCTGCCTGACTTCAGACTGTACTACAAAACAACAGTCATCAAGACAGTAGGTACTGGCACAAAGACAGAAATATAGATCAATGCAACAAAATAGAAAGCCCAGAGATAGATCCATGTACCTATGGATACCCTATCTTTGACAAAGGAGGCAAGAATATACAATGGAGAAAAGACAATCTCTTCAACAAGTAGTCCTGGGAAAACTGATCAACCACTTGCAAAAGAATGAAACTCGAAAACTTTCTAACACCATACACAAAAATAAACTCAAAATGGATTAAAGATCTAAACGTAAGACCAGAAACTATAAAACTCCTAGAGGAGAACATAGGCATAATACTCTCTGACATAAATCACAGCAGAATCCTCTATGACTGTCTCTTATACACATCTAGCTGTGTATAAGAGACAGACCTAACTCTACACCTAAAGCAACTAGAAAAGGAAGACCCCAGGGTTAGTAGAAGGAAAGAAATCTTAAAAATTAGGGCAGAAATAAATGCAAAAGAAACAAAAGAGACCATAGCAAAAATCAACAAAGCCAAAAGCTGATCCTTTGAAAGGATAAATAAAATTGACAAACCATTAGCCAGACTCATCAAGAAACAAAGGGAGAAAATCCAATCAATAAAATTAGAAATGAAAATGGAGAGATCACCTGTCTCTTANCAATAAGCAAGGTGAAAAGACAGTCTTCAGAATGGGAGGAAATAGTAGCAAATGAAGCAACTGACAATTAATCTCAAAAATATACAAGCAGCTCCTGCAGCTTAATTTCAGAAAAATAAATGACCCAATCAAAAAATGGGCCAAAGAACTAGACAGATGTTTCTCCAAAGAAGACATACAGATGGCTAACAAACACATGAAAAGATGCTCAACATCACTCATTATCACAGAAATGCAAATCAAAACTGTAATAACCATCTCATGCTGGTCAAAATGGCTGCTATCAAAAAGTCTACAAACAATAAATGCTGGAGAGGATGTGGAGAAGAGGGAACCCTCCTACACTGTTGGTGGGAATGCAAACTAGTACAGCCACTATGGAGAACAGTGTGGAGATTCCTTAAAAAACTGGTAATAGAACTGCCATATGACCCAGCAATCCCACTGCTGGGCATACACACTGAGGAAACCAGAATTGAAAGAGACATGTGTACCCCCAATGTTCATCGCAGCACTGTTTACAATAGCTAGGACATCCATCAGCAGATGAATGGATAAGAAAGCTATGGTACATATACACAATGGAATATTACTCAGCCATTAAAAATAATGTATTTGAATCAGTTCTAATGAGGTGGATGAAACTAGAGCCTATTACACAGAGTGAAGTAAGTCAGAAAGAAAAACACCAATACAGTATACTAACACATATATATGGAATTTAGAAAGATGGTAACGATGACCTTATATGTGAGACAGCAAAAGAGACACAGATGTAAAGAACAGTCTTTTGGACTCTGTGGGAAAAGGCAAGGGAGGGATGATTTGAGAGAATAGCATTGAAACATGTATATTATCTTATGTGAAACAGATTGCCAGTCAAGGTTTGATGCATGAGACAGGGTGCTCAGGGCTGGTGCACTGGGATGACCCTAAGGGATGGGGTGGGGAGGGAGGTGGGAGGGGGGTTCAGGACGGGGAACACGTGTACACCCATGGCCGATTCATGTCAATGTATGACAAAAACTACTATAATATTGTAAAGTAATTAGCCTCTCCATTTCCTTGGAGAAGGAAATGGCAATCCACTCCAGTATTCTTGCCTGGAAAATCCCATGGACGGAGAAGCCTAGTAGGTTACAGTCCACAGGGTCGCAAAGAGTCAGACACGACTGAGCAACTTCACCTTCACCTTCAATTAGCCTCCAATTAAAATAAATTAATTAATTTAAAAGAAAAAAATGGGCATAGAAGGAACCTACCTTAACATAATAAAGGCCATACGCAACAAACCCACAGCAAACATTATTCTCAGTGGTGAGAAACTGAAAGCATTCCCTCTAACATCAGGAACAAGACAAGGATGTCCACTCTTGCCATTTGTATTCAACATAGTTCTGGAAGTCCTAGCTATGGCAGTCGGAGAAGAGAAAGAAAAGGAATCCAGATTGGAAAGGAAGAAGTAAAACTCTCACTATTTGTAGATGACATGATACTATACATAGAAAACCCTAAAGATACTATCAGAAAATCACTAGAACTAATCAGTGAATTTAGTAAAGGCACAGGATACAAAATCAATACACAGAAATCACTTGCATTCCTATATACTGACAATGAGAAATCAGAGAAATAAAGGAATCAGTTCCATTTACCATTGCAACTAAAAGAATAAAATACCTAGGAATAAACCTGCCTAAGGAGACAAGTCCATTCTAAAGGAGATCAGTCCTGGGTGTTCTTTGGAAAGAATGATGCTAAAGCTGAAACTCCAGTACTTTGGCCACCTGATGCGAAGAGTTGACTCATTGGAAAAGACTCTGATCCTGGGAGGGATTTGGGGCAGGAGGAGAAGGGGACGACCGAGGATGAGATGGCTGGATGGCATCACGGACTCGATGGACATGAGTTTGAGTGAACTCCGGGAGTTGGTGATGGACAGGGAGGCCTGGCATGCTGCGATTCATGGGGTCGCAAAGAGTCGGACACAACTGAGTGACTAAACTGAACTGAACTGAAGGAGACAAAAGAGCTGTATGCAGAAAACTGTAAAACACTGATGAAAGAAATCAAAGATGACATAAACAGATGGAGGGATATTCCATGCTCCTGGGTTGGAAGACTCAATATTGTGAAAATGACTATACTACCAAAAGCAATATACAGATTCAGTGCAATCCCTATCAAATTACCAATGGCATTTTTCACAGAACTGAAACAAAAAAATTCACAATTCATATGGAAACACAAAAGCAATCTTGAGAAAGAAGGATGGAGCTGGAGGAATCAACTCACCTGATTTCAGTACTACAAAGCTACAGTCATCAAGACAGTATGGTACTGTCACAAAAATAGAAGTATAGACCAATAGAACAGGATAGAAAGTCTGGAGATAAACCCACACACATATGGGCACCTTATCTTTGACAAAGGAAACAAGAATATACAATGGGGGAAAAAATAGTCTCTTCAATAAGTCGTGCTGGAACAACTGGACAACTAAGTGCAAAAGAATGACATTAGAACACCTCCTAACACTATCCAGAAAGATAAAATCAAGCTGTATTAAAGACCTAAATGTCATTTATTTCGTTGCTCAAATTATTCCAGCTGTGGCAAGTAGGAGCTCCTCCACGTCAAGTCCTGATTTCTATTGACAATCTATTCTGTTTGTTGGAGCATTTCCTTTCTTTCTGGTGCCACAACTTCAGGCACATTTTGTATTTTCAGGACAAGGAAGGTGTGCTCAGGGATCTGTGCTGGGTTGAGCTGCCCTGGGCTGCAGGGGTGAAAGGCTGGCAGCTGGAAATCAGGTGGAGTTGGCAGCCATTGGGTTCAAGTCCCCAGGCCCTCTGCAGGTACAGATGAAGTCTGGAGCTTGGGAACATCAGGGCAGGGTCTAAGTTGGATTCTTTGTCCATAGGAGCTCTTCTTGGCTAAGTGAAGGAAGTATTCAAAATTGAGATTTGGAATCTGTTTTTTCCAAGGAAGGGTTGTTCCAGGTTTTAAACATCATATTCTCAGAGGATTGAATTTCAATAGCTGAAGCTGAAATTGCACTTGTCATCATTTAAGCTCACAGTGAAAACATGTCACCAGAATTCCAAATTTTGCCAAACTGCTCACTAACGCTTTTTTACTTTTGGGGACCCCACACTTCTTTTGTTATTTCTCATGTATCTCCCCCAGATTGTCATGATGTCTGGGTCTTTCCTTGACTTTCTGATCTAGATTAAAGTATATCTCTCTGGATAAGATAAAGCAGTACACTGAGTCCCTTGGACTTAAAGGAGAACAAACCAGTCAATCATAATATATATTCATTGGAAGGACTGATGCTGAAGCTGAAGCTCCAATACCTTGGCCACCTAATACAAAGAGCCAACTCATTAGAAAAGACCCTGATGCTGGGAAAGATTGAAGGCAGGAGGAGAAGGGGATGACAGAGGACAAGACTGTTGGATGGCATCACCAACTCAATGGACAAGAGTTTGAGCAAGCTCCAGGAGATGGTGAAGGACAGGGAAACCTGGCATGCTGCAGTCCATGNTCATTAGAAAAGACCCTGATGCTGGGAAAGATTGAAGGCAGGAGGAGAAGGGGATGACAGAGGACAAGACTGTTGGATGGCATCACCAACTCAATGGACAAGAGTTTGAGCAAGCTCCAGGAGATGGTGAAGGACAGGGAAACCTGGCATGCTGCAGTCCATGGGGTTGCAAAGAGTTGGATGTGACTGAGCGACTGAACAATATCATATCAAATTACTATAGTAAGTATACTCTATGAATTACCTTATTAAAGTAATGTAACATTTTAATTTTAAAATTCTAGTATTTACAGCATGCTAAAAAATTATTCTTTGCCTCTCCTTGAACTTCCAATGAGGAATTATGTATCAACCAAAAAATTTTCATTATCAATGACTAAACTTTTTTTTTTCTGAGTACCATTCTATTGGTGATCACAATACACATAAAACAACTGCTCTTGAGTAACTAATAATTATCAAAGATTATAATTGTACAATATTGAGAACTTTAACACAAAATATAATTATTGGAGGACAATTCCTCTACAATATTCTGTGGCCTCTGCCACACATCATCACGAATCTGCCACAGGTATACCTATGTCCCCTCCTTCCGGAATGCCCTAAGGAACATATTAGCACATTCTGTTTGCAAGTTGTTTTAATGCTACCACAAGTATACATGTATAGATAAATTCATAGAGTGAGAAGTGAAGACTTTGAGGTTTCAAACCCTCTGTGTCCTCCCAGGCCCCTCACCAAGGGGACTTCAGTGGGCATTTGTAGGCTTGCAGACATTGAATTATGAAGATGTTTAATGAGATCCTGGGCAGGGGAATGAAAGACACTCAGGTCCGTTGGGAAGCTGAGACACCACTACTCAAGGCGTTGGCGTACTGGGCCAGGAAAGATGGCTGGCCTGGGCAGTTTTCTGCTTCACACCCGTGCCCTAGGTCTTCTCAGTGCTGGCCAGTTGTGGTTTTGGCATTTTCAAAAGTATGTGGCACACCATTCGGTCCAGGCTTATCACTTACAGAGGAGGTGACCTCAGCGGGGCACATATCTCCTTGGTGATCTTGGCAGAAAACTCCATGATAACCATATTCACCTTACTCACCTTACAGGTGCACAGCGGGAAACAAACGAATAATTCTGTGTCACAGTCACAGACAGGGCTCGGGAGCTGACGTACCCTGAGGATCCAGGCTTCAGTTGGCATTCTCCAAATGAGGGGTGCAGGCAAGCATGAGCGTAAAATGTAAGTGTGGAGGCAAGCCTGAATGTGAGAGACACACACACCCTCTACACCCATAGTCTCCAAACAAAGGACTCTTTAAGCAGATGAGTATTCCTTGTAGGCATGTGTTAAGTGTCCACACACTACATCATTGTGGTGATGAAGCATTTTAAATGCCCTGTTGCCACAGAATCTTCTAAAAACGTCTGCAAGAGAGAGGTGGGTGGCAGAAGTGTTCAGAACAAGAAACAAGGCCCCTCACAGCCTGCTGGGGCCTCCTCCTTGGCCCGTGGTTGTAGAGACTCCCTGGCCCTACAGGTCCCACCAGCTCGTCACCCACCCTCCCCCACCCTTCCTGTTGCCATGGTGACAGTCGGCATCCCAGGCTGCGGGCTGCGGGCTGCACTCCCCTCACCCCTCCTGCTGGCTCTGGAGGAGCAGGCGGGCTTTGTCAGGGCTCAGCGTCTTCTTGCAGCTGTGAGATTAGACAGAAAAGAAAAGAGGCTGCCGTGGGTGCCACTGGGGCCCCTTGAAGCCTGGAACAGGGAGGCAGGGCCACTCCAGACCACCAGCCCCGAGCTCGTGGGGTTCCTGCCAGCCTCACCCTGGACTAACTGCCCACAGCACAGCGTGCCCAGAGAGAGGAGGCCTGCGGCGCCCCAGCGTGGGAGACTGGGGTGGCATCCTGCTCCATGGTGACCCGCTTGGGGTCTCAGGCAGCAAGCTGTCCCAGGCAGGAGTGGCCAGCAGGGCTGCCCAGGCCTGTGGGTACCCCCTGTCTCTGCTGGTTTGTGAGTTTCATGGGTTTCCTCTCCAAGGGAAGGCGGTGAGTAGACCAATGCCTGAAAAGGGGAGAGTTTTTCTCATTTCGGGTGATGCTGAAATCCTGGGTGTCACTCCCCTGGGTTCCTTGGGTGCTGTTTACTCTCCGGGGTTGTCAGGCTGGGGTTAGAGTGCTCCTGCTGTGTGACTTGAGGAGGGGATCTACCTCCATTTGAGCACACCAGGGTCTAGGCTTGACAACCTGGGCTGACTTTGCTGAGAGGTCCCTGGCTCTTGAACAGAATTGTCCAGAATATTTTTTGAACAAATGCAGATGTTGGGTTCTGTGATGGGGCCTGGTTTAATTCTGGATTTCCCTCACCCTCACCTCACTCTTTCTTTTTTTTTCCCCCCTTTTTAAATGGATGGGAAGGGAGTAGACTGGATGCTTTAGAAATACCCCTGCATGAGGTTGCCAGGATAACAGGGATTTCATATGTCAGGATTGTCTTTTTTTTTTTAAGTAGACTTTATTACTGTTATTTTAGTTTTAGGTTCACAGCAAAACAGGGGCAGGTACAGAGATTTCTCGTATGACTCCCCAGCCGCTTCTCCCTGCCTCCCCCATTATCAGCATCCCTCACCAGGGCGGTGTGTCTGTTACAACTGATGAACCTACTTCGACACAGCATAATCAGCCAGAGTCCACGTTTTGCGTTAGGCGTCACTCTAGGTGTGTACGTTCTGTGGGCTTGGACAAATAGCAGGTACCCACCTTCACAATATTGTCCACTGTAGTTTCACTGCTCTAAAAACCCTTTGTACTCCACCTAGTCATCCCTCCTCCCTTAAACCCCAGCAAGTCCTAACTCAGTCATTTTTCCAGAATGTCTCACTGTTGGACTCATACAGCGTGGAACCTTTTCAGATTGCCTTCTGTCAGTTAGTAACCTGCATTTTAGGTTCCAGAGTTGTCTTATTATTTCTTTCTCTTTCTCACTTACTTTCATTTACATTAGGAAAACCAGCCCTTCAGATAAATGTGGATCAGGGGTTTTTTTTCTTTAAAGAGAGTGTAAAGTGCTTACTCCCAGGTTCTTGGTGACCCCAGGCTGTCCCTGGCTCTTTGGCGGTGTGCTGCCTGTCTACATCTAAGAATCAGGACAGTGAGAAGGTCTAAGCTGTCGTTGTGGGTTTCTCGGGTGACTGGGGGATGCAGCATCACTGCTTGAATTAGCTTGAAGTAAAAAGAATGAGTCGGTGTGTGTGTGGGGGGGGTCTCAGACTCATTCAAATGACAGCAGCTCACCTCAACCCAGGTAGGCTGTTCACGAGAGGCGATACTGTGCAGGCTTATTCTGTGGCTTTTCCTTCCCTGAAGGCCAGCTGTCTTTGGATGCAGGGCCTGCTCTGTGTAGACAAGAAGGGGATGGGCAAGCCAGGCTGGGCTGGACCCCACTGGCACAGAGGACCCATCAGGCAGCGCTTGGGTTGAGCCTCAGTTTCCTCATCTGCACTTTGGGGGATCTTGACAGCTCGTCCTCCGGCCCTTAGTGCTCACTCGGTGACCTCAGTTAGGACTGTGGGGGGCCTGGCCCTGCCCTAGGCACCAGGAACAGACCAGCTCACATAGGTCAGGGGGGCTCAGAGCAAGACACCTCTGCTTGCCATGTGGGCTGGGGGAGCACACGCCATCCGTGCTCCAGTTCTCCCGGTTGTCCAGTGGTGCTTAGTGTGTGTGAAAGGAGCTGAGGGGTGCACTCTGCGGCAGATGCAGCCTGTCTGACTGAAGCATCTGCCAGGACTGAGGGGACACCCTACCCAAGCTCCTGGGTACCAGTTCTGCCTCAGTCCTGTAGCTTCTGCCTCAGTCCTATGCCTTGGGGGCATCCACCTTCTCCGGGACATCCGGACATCCGGGACAGCCACAGCTCAGCATGCCCAGCCCACGCGAGGCCACCAGGTGTCTACGTGGTCCAGCTGTGTCCAGTGAGAGGCGAGGCGCCTGTGTTTGCAGCAGTCTGTCTGGGAAGAACCGAGAAGCCACCCCTTCTGGGCCAGAACCGGCCCCCTGTGTACACTGCTGCACCCATGCCCTCCACGTGCTGCCAGGGAACGTGGTCCTCCTGTCCTCGCCCCATGCTCACTGAGAGGCTGTCAGCCATCTGCTGCCCCGGGGCACAGGCAAGATCCCTGTTAGAGTTCGACTAACCGACCAGCCAGCCAGTGTGTGCACGTGTGTATGCTCAGTTGCTCAGTCGTGTCTGACTCTTTGTGACTGTGGACTGTAGCCCGCCAGGCTCCTCTGTCCATGGGCTTCTCCAGGCAAGAATACTGGAGTGGGTTGCCATGCCCCCCTCCCAGGGATCTTCCCGACCCAGGGATCAAACCCACATCTCTTATGTCTCCTGCATTGGCGGGTAGGTTCTATACCACTAGCAGCACCTGGGAAGCCCCCAGTCAGTCACTACCCAACTACGAACCAACTAGTTGACCTCCCTCCTTCTCCGTTCTCTCCCTTTCCCTCCTTCCCCTCTCTCCTTCTCTCCCACCTTTCATAAGAGCTGGTTGTATTTGCAGACAGAACGTGTGAGTGTGTCAGAGGATGGAGTGTGAAGCCGCATGATCAAGCTGTGTGGGAGTTCTGGACTTGGGCCCACCCTTCCAAGAACCTGAGTGTTGAAAGAAGGCGGGGAGAGTGGAGGGCTCTGCACCGGTGCGCTCAATTTGGCCAGTTTAGTCTGAGTCCTCTCCCCACTTCCAGGTCAGATTCTTATGACTTAGAACCTGCGAGCATTCTTTAGTCTAAAGAGTGGAACCCAGAAACACACCCCAGGAGCCCACTCGGAGGGCGTCTGAGGAGTGGGAGCCCTTAGATGAGCACCCTCCTGGCTGCCCCTCCCAGCTTTCTGCCCCTGCAGGAACAAGGAGAGGGGCAGCGTGGGAGCGGATGGCTCACTCCGCGTTGGCCTGGCTCGGCAGGGAGAGCTCTGTCGAGTGTGTTTTGAGAGAATTCCAATGGACTTGCTAGAGATCCAATTGGGGATTTTTAAAATGATAAGTTACTAGTGATATATGCTTGAACAGATGAATAGGGAAGGCCTTGTGTTCTCCTGGTACATAATTTTATATCTCAGAATATTCCAGGAAGACTGTGCTGGATGAGGCTAGAATTTTTTGTTGAATGCATCTTATGCTGAATTTAGAGTCTCCTAAAATAAACCGGCATCCCATGCAGATGTGGGATTATAACTGTCTACTCCCATGTTCTTAACATCATGTTTAAGGGATCCCTCATAGCTGCGGCTCTGGCTACAAACTGGATAAAAATGCGGGCCTCTAGATACAAGCCTGGGCCTCCTGGTCAGCAGGCTGTGACTTTTCAGCAGCCTGTGCTGCTTCTCCAAAAATGGGTGCAGGAGAGCATGGCTGTTACTGTTTTGTCCTAGATGATTGTCAAGGAGCCCTGGTATGGGTGGGGGTGTAGCCGGTGTGCTCCTGTGGGTGTACATCATGTTCAGGGAGCATCCTCGGGAACCGCTGAAATGGTAGCCTTTCTCTCTAAAGTCAGGAGCTGCTGCAGAGGAGCTCCTCCCTCCCTTCCCCACTCCCTACATATATGAGGAGCCTAAGAGCTTCCGTGGCAAAGTGGGCAACTGTTCTCTATTCTCCCCATCATCCTCTGTCTTCAAAAAACCAAGCTTCAAAAATTTTGTCTGCAAAATAAACTACGCTGCCTAAAAAATAATTAATTGCAGGGGCGGGCTGATGCTCCCAGCCCGGTATTGCTTCTTGAGACTGCCCCTCAGCTTCATGCTGTGCTTAGTCACTCAGTGGTATCCAACCCCATGAACTGTAGCTCACCAGGCTCCTCTGTCCATCGGAATTCTCCAGGCAAGAATACTGGAGTGGGTTGCCATGTCCTCCTCCAGGGGATCTTCCCAACCCAGGAATTGAACCCAGGTCTCCTGCATTGCAGGCAGATTCTTCACCATCTGAGCCACCAGGGAAGGCCCGTCCCTCTGCTTCAGACTCCTGCTAAGGGACACTTAGGTCCTCTCCCCTTTCCATACCCTCATTCTTCTCTCCCTTCACTCCTTTTTTTTTTTTTTCCCCACTAGGACAGTGCTGCTGTGAGTAGATTCCAGTTCTCTCTAGCTATCTTCTCCCAGAGCTGCCAGCACATCAGTGCCCTGAAAGGAAGCCCTCTAAATAAGCAGAGCTGTTGAGTTCTGAACTGCCTTTGGTTGATCAGGGGCAAGACAAAGGAACTGAATAAGAAAGGAAGAGTCCAGGTGACCGGGCAAATGCCACCAGACCAACTCTAATGTGGGCGGAGCCTGAGCATGCAGGGGAGACCCGAATCTCCCTGGGCTCAGCCATGTTCCGCTTGAGGCTGTGCAGTTGCCAGAACAATGTTGGGATCACTCTGTATCCAGACACCTGGACCTGAAGAATGGGGCAAGGCCACTCTTATTGCCTTACTCCTTCATGTAGCTCTTTATTTACACACTGACATTTTTTTTTCTTATAGGGTTAAAAAAATAAAAAAGCTTCCCAGACACAGCACTTTCCTTTCAGCGTCAATCATCAGAGCTCTTTGTTAAAGATAAGAGGTTGCTCCACTTGAGGCTTGAATGTCACTGCAGCCTATGCCAGCGCCTCTCTGTAATTATCCTGTCCTGTCTGGAAAGCTCTTAAATGGCACTTCATCTAAGGGCTTGAGGCCGAGATTGCTTCTCCAGTGCGATGCCAAAGGCTCCTCTTGGCTGAGATGACTGCTGCTGCTGCTGCTGCTGCTAAGTCACTTCAGTCGTGTCCGACTCTGTGTGACCCCATAGACGGAAGCCCACCAGGCTCCCCCATCCCTGGGATTCTCCAGGCAAGAATACTGGAGTGGGTTGCCATTTCCTTCTCCAATGCATGAAAGAGAAAAGTGAAAGTGAAGTCGCTCAGTCTGTCCGACTGTTAGCGATCCATGGACTGCAGCCCACCAGGCTACTCCGTCCATTGGATTTTCCAGGCAAGAGTACTGGGGTGGGGTGCCATTGCCTTCCCCGTGAGATGACTAAACTGTCAAATATTTTTAGAGCAAGTCTTCTTTTAAAAAATAAGAAAGTAAAGTGAGTGATGATTAATCAGCTCCTCTCTGCCTCCACCTTGGCATCTGACATACAATTTTCCCAGGGAGTCCCTGTAGCCTCGTGTTGGGGTAAAGGGTCTCTCCCACTGTCACCTGGCCAGGATGTGGCCTCTCAGGACCTGTGAACAGGTCCTGGCCTGTTCACCCTCCTAGCTGCCTGATTGATGGTGAAAATGGGTGAAGTTCAAGGCAGTACTCAAGTTTAGGAAAAATGTTCTGCCTTTGAACAAAACATACTTTCCAGGTTAGAGCAATAGAGAAAGCTTTTTGCAAAAACATGTTCTCAGAAAGCAGAGTTACATTCAGAGTCCCTTCTTTGGGGATTTCTTGACCACATTTTTCCTCAGAGAGATTTTAGGACAGCTAAGTAGAAATTAAAATTTCCATACGTAAACAGACACGGAGACAGCTGGCTCTGACTCTGTAATGACTGGAAGTTTTGAATCTTGAAAGAGCATGGAGAAGATTTTACTAGCTTATTTTTAAATAGGTTGGCTTTTCTCCCACTTGCAAATATAATAAACATTCTTCATAGAAATTTAGATATTACTGAGAAGCATTGAAAAAAGGAAACTCCCAGAAGCTCACCACCCCAAAGTGGCGAAATTTATGTGGGCCTGGAAAGATTTCCCTCCTCCTTTTCTGGGTCTTGTCTACTGATAAGTGGAATATTCATCAGAATTTGTCGTTGGGGCCTGAAAGCTGACAAAGTGCCTCCCCTATCCAAAGCCTTTTGGATTCTCATCCCAGCCTCCCATCCAGCTGTTTTGGCAAAGTTGCCCAACTTGTTGAAAGAAGTACAGTGCTGGACACTTTGTCCCATCCTTGGGGCCTGGCAGGTGCCCNCCTGATGTGAAGAGCTGACTCATTGGAAAAGACCCTGATGCTGAGAAAGATCTAAGGCAGGAGGAGAAGGGGGCTACAGAGGAAGAGATGGTTGGATGGCATCACTGACTCAATGGACATGAGTTTGAGTAAGCTCTGGGAGATAGTGAAGAACAGGGAGGCCTGGTGTGCTGCAATCAATGGGGTCACAAAGAGACAGACATAGCTGAGCGACGGAACAACAAATGTTCCTGCAAATCAGCATTATCTACTTGGTGGAGAAGAGTGGCGTTTCCCAAGAGAGGGTAGACCAGTCAGTGAGGAGACCTGGGGGAGGGCTGCTGAGTGAGAGGGCTGGAGAGAAAGGCAGAGGATGAGGAGGCGTCTGTAGGGGACACTCTGAATAACAAAGTGGGGAGGCACCAGTGTTCCTTTATGAAGCATGAGACAGTCATTTATATTCAGCTATAAATGTTTCACCTCTGATTTTGCTGTGCTTTGAGTTATTTACTTCAGTTCAGTTCAGTTCAGTTGCTCAGTCGTGTCTGACTCTTTGTGACCCCATGAACCACAGCACGCCAGGCCTCCCTGTCCATCACCAACTCCTGGAGTCTACACAAACTCATCTCCATTGAGTCGGTGATGCCATCCAACCAGCTCATCCTCTGTCATCCCCGTCTCCTCCTGCCCTCAATCCTTCCCAGCATCAGGGTCTTTTCCAGTGAGTCAGCTCTTCCCATCAGGTGGCCAAAGTATTGGAGCTTCAGCTTCAGCATCAGTCCTTCCAATGAACACCCAGGGCTGATCTCCTTTAGGATGGACTGGTTGGACCTCCTTGCAGTTCAAGGGACTCTCAAGAGTCTTCTCCAACACCACAGTTCAAAAGCATCAATTCTTCGGCGCTCAGCTTTCTTTACAGTCCAACTCTCACATCCATTCATGACCACTGGAAAAACCATAGCCTTGACTAGATGGACCTTTGTTGGCAAAGTAATGTCTCTGCTTTTGAATATGCTGTCTAGGTTGGTCATAACTTTCCTTCCAAGGAGTAAGCGTCTTTTAATTTCATGGCTGCAGTCACCATCTGCAGTGATTCTGGAGCCCAAAAAATATTTACTTCAGCCCACATCTAAGTGACACCGTTCACACTGGAGACCTAAAAAGTATGCTGCTTCCCACAAGTTTCCAGCAGAGGGCAGTAAAATGTCCTTGAGGAAGGAGCAGGTTGTCAGCCAGGCACCTAATACAATACTGCACACCAACTGTATTTCAATTTTAAAAACTGTCATAGACCCCACCTTAAACCATTTAAATCAGAGTTCCTGGGACTAGAGTGCTGACATCAGTGTTTTTAAATCCTCCCCAAGGGAAATGAGAAAAAAAAGTATTACTCTAAAACTTCTTATGAGTAGGAGGAATGTCTTATATATTTTATAGCTCATATATTTTATGTCATATGTACAGTTCAATATTTAATTGAACTAGTTTGAATCAAATAGCTAAAAAGGGATAATTAATGAATGGGAATGGCCACCTCATGTGAAGAGTTGACTCACTGGAAAAGACTTTGATGCTGGGAGTGATTAGGGGCAGGAGGAGAAGGGGACGACTGAGGATGAGATGGCTGGATGGCATCACTGACTCGATGGATGCGAGTCTGAGTGAACTCCAGGAGTTGGTGATGGACAGGGAGGCCTGGCATGCTGCGATTCATGGGGTCGCAAAGAGTCGGACAAGACTGAGCGACTGAACGACTGAACTGAACTGAACTGAACTGAATGAATGGGAAAAATTATAAACCCATATTTTGACTATACAACTTGGAAAGATTTAAATGAAAAACAAAAAATAAAAGAATAGTTTCCTTAATTAATGCTTTTTTTCTCTGAATCTATAAAGGGCATAGGACCCTATACTTTTCTCAATTACCAGTGCACACTGTTTTTCTCAAGAACTGCATATTCAACAAAGCATCAGGAAATGGAGCAACATCCATCTGCTGCTGCTGCTAAGTCACTTCAGTCGTGTCCGACTCTGTGTGACCCCATAGACGGCAGCCCACCAGGCTCCCCCATCCCTGGGATTCTCCAGGCAAGAATACTGGAATGGGTTGCCATTTCCTTCTCCAATGCATGAAAGAGAAAAGTGAAAGTGAAGTCGCTCAGTCTGTCCGACTGTTAGTGACCCATGGACTGCAGCCCACCAGGCTACTCCGTCCATTGGATTTTCCAGGCAAGAGTACTGGGGTGGGGTGCCACTGCCTTCCCCGAACATCCATCTACATCTCATGAAGAGCATGTGCATTAGAGGCAAGACCATCATGGACAGGAAGACTTCACGAGAGGGCATCACCAGCACGGGTGCGCCCTGACTGGGACCTGAGTGGTGGGAGAAATGGCAGTAACCATGTCTGGAGTGCCCAGAACGGGAGCACAGGCCTGGGGCCGCAGAGAGACAAAACATAGGCCGAAACAGTAGAGGAAGTGTGGTCACTCCCTGTGCTCTGTACATTTCCTGACTGCCTAGCTTGAATAAACCTGTAATGTGGATCTGGGCTGAGCTGAAAGAATTTCAAGAATTTTTATGGGGCTTCCCTGGTGGCTCAGTGGTGTAGAATCCACCTGCCAATGCAGGAGACACACATTTGATCCCTGGTCTGGGAAGATCCCACATGAATGAGATGACTAAACTGTCAAATATTTTTAGAGCAAGTCTTCTTTTAAAAAATAAGAAAGTAAAGTGAGTGATGATTAATCAGCTCCTCTCTGCCTCCACCTTGGCATCTGACATACAATTTTCCCAGGGAGTCCCTGTAGCCTCGTGTTGGGGTAAAGGGTCTCTCCCACTGTCACCTGGCCAGGATGTGGCCTCTCAGGACCTGTGAACAGGTCCTGGCCTGTTCACCCTCCTAGCTGCCTGATTGATGGTGAAAATGGGTGAAGTTCAAGGCAGTACTCAAGTTTAGGAAAAATGTTCTGCCTTTGAACAAAACATACTTTCCAGGTTAGAGCAATAGAGAAAGCTTTTTGCAAAAACATGTTCTCAGAAAGCAGAGTTACATTCAGAGTCCCTTCTTTGGGGATTTCTTGACCACATTTTTCCTCAGAGAGATTTTAGGACAGCTAAGTAGAAATTAAAATTTCCATACGTAAACAGACACGGAGACAGCTGGCTCTGACTCTGTAATGACTGGAAGTTTTGAATCTTGAAAGAGCATGGAGAAGATCTTACTAGCTTATTTTTAAATAGGTTGGCTTTTCTCCCACTTGCAAATATAATAAACATTCTTCATAGAAATTTAGATATTACTGAGAAGCATTGAAAAAAGGAAACTCCCAGAAGCTCACCACCCCAAAGTGGCGAAATTTATGTGGACCTGGAAAGATTTCCCTCCTCCTTTTCTGGGTCTTGTCTACTGATAAGTGGAATATTCATCAGAATTTGTCGTTGGGGCCTGAAAGCTGACAAAGTGCCTCCCCTATCCAAAGCCTTTTGGATTCTCATCCCAGCCTCCCATCCAGCTGTTTTGGCAAAGTTGCCCAACTTGTTGAAAGAAGTACAGTGCTGGACACTTTGTCCCATCCTTGGGGCCTGGCAGGTGCCCCGAGTGCCTGCTGCCTGTGTGTCCCATGTGACCGGTGAGGGGAAGAGGCACAGGCACAGGGCCCACTTGTGCCAGTGTTTCTCTCCTTTCAAATGATTTCACTTAGCATAGTACCCAGAAAGTCCAAACATGTTATTGGAAATGGCAAGATGTCATCTTTTTTATGGCTGAGTAACATTCCATTCATGGTGACTGCAGCCATGAAATTAAAAGATGTTTGCTCCTTGGAGGAATAGCTATGACAAACCTAGACAGTATATTAAAAAGCAGAGACATCACTTTGCCAACAAAGGTCCGTATAGTCAAAGCTGTGGTTTTTCCAGTAGTCATGTATGGATGTGAGAGTTGGACCATAAAGAAGGCTGAGCACTGAAGAACTGATGCTTTTGAACTGTGGTGCTGGAGAAGACATTTGAGAGTCCCTTGGACAGCAAGAGTTCACACCAGTCAATTCTAAAAGAAATCAACCCTGAATATTCATTAGAAAGACTGATGCTATAGCTGAAGCTCCAGTGCTTTGGCCACCTGATGTAATGAGCCAACTAGTTGAAAAAGACCCTGATGCTGGTAAAGATCGAAGGCAAAAGGAGAATAGGGTGGCAGAGGATGAGATGGTTAGATAACATCGCCAACTCAATGGACGTGAATTTGAACAGATAGGAGATAGTAAAGGACGGGGAAGCCTGGTGAGATGCAGTCCACGGAGCAGACATGACTTAGTGATTGAAAAAAATTTTCATTTTGTGTGTGTGTGTATGTATATATATATATATATTCCATTGTAATATATATCTCTATCTGTGTATATATCTCTATCTGTCTATCTATATCATATCTTCTTTATCCATTCATCTATCATGGAATACTTAGTTTGCTTCCATATCTTGGCTATTGTAAACAATGCTGCCGTTTATATGCAGCAATGCTCCTATGTTTATAGGAGTGTCCAAATTAGTGTTTTTGTTTTTCCCAGAAAAATGCCCAGGAGTAGAATTGCTGGATGATACGGCAGTTCTATATTTAATTTTTTGAGTTGTATATTTAATTTTTTTACTGTTTTCCATAGTGGCTGCACAAGTTTACTTTCTCACCAACAGAGCATGAGGCTTCCCTTTTCTGCCCATCCTCCCCAAAACACTTGTTATTTGTAATCTTTTTCATAACAGCCATTACCACAGATGTGAGGTGATATCTCTTTATGGTTTTCACTTGCATTTCCCTGATGATTAGTAATGTTGACCGTCTTTGCATGTGTCTGTTGACCATCTATATGTCTTCTTTGGAGAAAAAAAGTCCATTCAAGTCTTCTTCCCACTTTTTTAATCAGGGTGATGTTGAGTTTTGAGGTTTTTTGTCTGTTTTGGATATTAACCCCTTATCAGATAAATGGTTTACAAATATCTTCTCCCATTCAGTAGGCAAGATTTTCATTTTGTGGATAGCTTCCTTCACTGTGCAAACGCTTTTTAATTTGATACAACTTCCTTTGCTTATTTTTGCTTTTGTTTCTCTTGCTTGAGGAGACATAGCCAACAAATATTTCTAAGACTGATGTCAAAGAGGATACTGTCTATGTTTTCTTCCAAGAATTTTTCGGTTTCAGATCTTACATTTAAACCTTTAGACCGTTTTGCATTTATTTTACTATATGGTGTGACATGGTTCACTTTGGTTCTTTTGCACTTAGCTGTCCAGCTTTTCTAACATCATTTATTGGGCTATCTTTAACCCATTGTATATGCTTCCTTTGTCATAGATTAATTTATCGTGTAGGTGTGGGTTCATTTCTGGGCTCTCTATTCTGTTCCATTGATCTATGTGTCTGTTTTTGTGCCTGTACCATACAGCTTTTATTACTGTAGCTTTGTAGTATAATCTGAAGTCAGGGAACTTGATAATTTCAACTATGTTCTTTCTCAAGATTGTTTTTGCTATTCAGGGTCTTTTGTGTTTCATACAAACTTTAGAATTATTTGTTCTTTTCCTGTGAAAAATACCATTGATATTTTGGTAGAGATTGCAGTGAATGTGTAGATTGCCCTGGGTAGAATGATTATTTTAACAATATTAATTCTTCTAGTCCATGAGCACAGTATATCTTTCCATTTGTGTTGCCTTCAATTTCTTTCATCAATGTCTAGCATACTGGGTCTGGCATCAAGTGAACAGACAAGGAGAATTACTGACTGGAGGAGGTAGAGGAGGTGGGAGATGGTAGGGCTGAAGGATCACCAGCAATAGGAGATGGAGGGCAAGTATCACTTTAATTCACCCCTGATGTCGAGGGAATGCACATTCATATCTTTGAAAGTTTGCAGCTTGACTCTTTGTATGTAGAGGACTTACTATATATAGTATCATGTCATCTGTAAACACTGACAGCTTTACTTCTTTCTTTCCAGTTTGGATTCATTTTGTTTCTTTTTCTTGTCTAGTTGCTGTGACTAGGACTTCCAATACTGTATTGCCCAAAAGTAGTGAGAATGGGCATCCTTGTCTTGTTCCTGATCCTAGAGTAAATGCTTTCAGCTTTTCACCATTGAGTCTGATGTAGATTCTCGGAATTTTCTTTGTAGACAATCATGTCATCTGTAAATATGCACATTTTAATTTCATCCATTCTGTTATATATACATTTTAGTTCCTTGCCTTTAATGGTGAAAGCAGATATCCTTGCCTCATTCTCATTCTTAAGGAGGATTATGGGCTGTCTTGTGTCCCACAAAATTTACATGTTAAAATCCCAATCTTCAGTACCTCGAATGTTACTGTATTTGGAGATTGAGCCTTTATAGAGGTATAATTAAGTTAAAATGAGGTCTTACACGTGGTATCCTTAATCCAGTATGACTGGTGTCTTTATAAGAAGAAGAGATCAGGACATAGACACACACAGATAGATGAAACAACATGTAAGGATGCAGAGAGAAGACTGTCATCTCCTACCCATGGAAAAGGCCTCAGGAGAAACCAGCCCGCTGACACATGAATCTCAGACTTTAACCTCCAAAATGACGAGATAATAAATTTTTTTGTTGTTTCTATGGTATTTTGTCATGGCCGCTTAAGCAAACTAATTCCCACTCTCTCAACCCAGAGCCCCAGGGATTATCACTACTTCAACTTCATAGACTAGTTCTGCCTGTTCGTGAACTTCATCAAAAGCAGCCTTTTCTGCTTGGCTTATTTTGAGATGCATCCATATCATTGGTTATGTCAGTAAATCATTCCTTTTTGTTTCAATTTATGGCTATACCAGCGGAGAAGGCAATGGCAGTCCACTCCAGTAATCTTGCCTGGAGAATCCCAGGGACGGGGGAGCCTGGTGGGCTGCCGTCTCTGGGGTCGCACAGAGTCGGACACGACTGAAGCGACTTAGCAGCAGCAGCATGGCTATACCACACTTCATTGATTCATTTCCCTGTTGGTGGCCACTTGGGTATTTTTCCAGTTTTGAAATATTATGAACAGGGCTTCTATAGACTTTTGTGACCAGGTCTTTGTGTGGACAAATGTTTTCTCTTGGGTAGACCCCCTAGGAGTGCCATTGTTAGGTCACAGGGCAAATATGTGTTTAACTTCATAAGAAAATGCCAAGCAGTTTTCCAAAGCAGTTGTAAAATTTTATGCTTCCACCAGCACTATATGAGATTTGTTTGCTCAGCATTCTTGTCAACACTTAGTATTGTCAGTCTTTTACATTGTAGCCCTTCTGGTGGGGCATGGTGATACCACACTGTGAAATTAATTTGCATTTCCCTGATGACAGGTGATGTTGAACGCTTTCCCATGTGTTTTTTGTCTATTTAAATAGCTTAGTCGAGTACTTACTTTAGTCTTTCCTCAAAAAATTGTTTTTATTAGATCACTTGCCTTTTTTCCTTATTTGATTTGTAGTAATTCTTCTTTTCTTTTTAACTTATCTTTAACTGAAGGAAAATTGCTTCACAATATTGAAGCAATATTGAACATACATCAGCATGAGTCAGTCGTAGGTATACATGTGACCCCTCCCACTTTAACCTCCTTTCCACCCACCTCCCCTCCCCGCCATCCCATTCCTCTAGGTTGTTACAGAGCTCAAGTTTGAGCTCCCTGAGTCATATAGTAAATTCCCATTGGTTATCTGTTTTACACATGATAGTATATATGCTTCCATGTTATTCTCTCCATTTGTCCCAACCTCCCCTTCCTCCCTCACTGCCGACCTGTGTCCATAATTCTGATCTCTATGTCTGTGTCTCCATTGTTGCCCTGTAAATAGGTTCATCTGTACCATCTTTCTAGATTCCATATATATGTGTTACTATACAATATTTGTTTTTCTCTTTCTGACTTTCTTTACTCGTATAATAGGCTCTAAGTTCATCCTCCTCACTAGAACTGACTCAAATGCATTCCTTTTTATGGCTGAGTAATATTCTATGGTATATATGTACCACAGCTTCTTTATCCATTCATCTGATGATGGACATCTAGGTTGCTTCTGTGTTCTAGCTATTGTAAATAGTGCTGCAGTGAACATTGGGGTATGTGTGCCTTTTTCAATTTTGGTTTCCTCAGGATATATGCTAAGTAGTGGGATTTCTGGGTCATATGGTAGTTCTACTCCCAGTTTTTTGAGGAATCTCCATACTATCTTTGTAGGAATTCTTTATATAGTCTGGATACAAGTCATTTTTCAAATAGATGTATTACAAATATTCTCTTTCTTTTTATGACTTGCCTTTTCATTTTCTTAAGGGAGCCTTTTGATGAGCACAGGTTGTTCATGTTGACGAAGTTCATTTGTCAAGGTTTTATTGTATGGCTAGTGTCTTTTATGGGCTTCCCTGGTGGCTCAGAGGTTAAAGCGTCTGCCTTCAATGCGGGAAATCCGGGTTCAGTCCCTGGGTCAGGAAGGTCCCCTGGAGAAGGAAATGGCAACCCACTCCAGTATTCTTGCCTGGAGAATCTTTATGGATGGAGGAGCTTGGGAGGCTACAGTCCACGGGGTCGCAAAGAGTCGGACACGACTTAATGACTTCACTTCACTAGTGTCTTTTATAGCCTAAGACGTTGTTGCCTGTTGCAAATGCATGAGTGTTTTCACCTATTTAGTTTTAGTTTTGGTGTTTGCAGTTAAGACTGTGATTCGCTTCTAGTTGTTTTCACCTGTGTGGTGTGAGTGGTGCGTCAAGGTTCATTCTTCCATATAGGTAACCAATTATTCCAGCTCGCTGAGAAGGTTTTCCTTCCCCACTGACAGCTGTTGGCACTTTTACTGAAAATCAAGTGACCAAGTGAACGTGAGTCCATTTCTAGACTCTATTCTGTCCCACTGATCTATTTCTCGGTCTGTATGCCAATATGCTGGGAGACAGTGAAGGGCAGAGAAACCCAGCCTGCGTGGTCCATGGGGCCGCAAAGAGCCAAACCACTCTCTTAATAAATTAAGTCATTCTCTATTTTATGGTAGGGCCTGTGCTGTGGCAATCCATTGAACTAGTCTCCGTTGGTGGACATCCAGAACACCTCCAATTGTCCTTCTCCAGGGGACCTCCCTGACCCAGGGATTGAACCTATTATGACTGTACGGCATGTCCTTTCTCATCTGTGTGAGCATGACGGATTGACACCTGGAGTGGGCACGGCTGGGTGGGAGGAGGTATAAGCTGTGTGTTGCCATCCTTGTTCTGGTCGAGGCTCCAGACTGCTTTCCCCAAGATGGTGCGGAGCAGAGGAATGGTGCACCCCAGGCACTCTACTGCCCCTTTCCAAGTCAACCTCCAGTGTTTGGTGCCTCTGGAGTGCTGTCTCATGTCTTGCTTCTGTGCTTTGTCATGGAGACGAACCATATGAGGAAGTAGAATTTTTTGTTTGTTTAAGTTATCTTATTCTAAGAAAATGATTACATTAAAAAATGGCTACGATGATTATATGGCTAGAAAAATAAAATGATACAAGAGAAATCTCACTCCTACCCCTATCTTCATCCATCCCTTTCCTCTTGTTCTGTATAGATAACCCATTTTAAACTGCTTTTAAACATTTTCAAACTTACAGAAAAATTATAAGAATTGATTCAGCAAGTGTCAACATTTTCCCATATTTACTCCCTCGTTCTCTCTGTATATATAGGCAGACTTTTTTTGGTCAGAACCATCTTTAAAAAAAAACGCTCAGAGCTCACAGATGGAACATTTTGTGGCTAGATACTTCCTATTGTGTCACTCGGGCTCTCGTCATTCCATTTTAGTGACTAGCTGCGTCGTCCTTTAAGGCAGTTTTGCCAGATCCCCCTCATTGTGCAAATTTCCCTCTGCAGTTAGCAGGTGGCCATGTGGTTTACCAGCAAGTCCCCCCTAGGTGGGTCTCATTGTTTCCAGCCTTGCTCTTACAGCCTGATGCAGGCTGTTGTATACTTGTGCAGGTGTGCCTGCAGAACTGTGCCAGCAGAATGCCCGCATTCACCAGAGATGTGAATGCCAGGTCAAAGGGCAGATGTGCCATTTCACTCTCCCACCCGCCATGCAGAAAGAGCCTCTTCCCGTGCCTCACCTCCCTCCTCCCTCAGTCTTTGCCAGTCTGACTGGGAGGAAAGTTATCTCAGTGCAGCTGTAATCTGTAGTTCCCTCATTACGTGTGAGGTGGAGCCACTTCTCCTTTTCTGTGATTATCTGTTCCTAACCTTTGCCCGGAGCTATTGGGTTCTGGATCATTTCACAGTTCCACTCAGCAGCATCCTCATCTGGCCCTAATGATAGGGGCTCATCTGATGGCAGATCAGATCAGCCATCAGAATCTTTAATCTTTAAGCCATCTGAATCTCAAAAAATTAAAAAGCTGAACCATTTTGCAATAAAACCAAATTTAGGTTGAGTCAAATTCACAGTAAATAAATTGCTTTACATTTGGTAGCTGTTTTTTATCCTTTTGTCTTTCACGTTACCTCACTGACACATGGACCAGACAGTTATTTAGAATGTGAAATGTCATAAGAGACAAGATTTTGAGAGAAAGCTAACTTGCTCATGGCCTTACAACAGGAAGTGAACTGAAGTCGCTCAGTCGTGTCCGACTCTTTGCGACCCAATAGACTGTAGCTCGCCAGGCTCCTCTGTCCATGGGATTTTCCAGGCAATAGTCCTGGAGTGGGTTGCCATTTCCTTCTCCAGGGGATCTTTCCAACCCAGGGCTCGAACCCGGGTCTCCTGCATTGTAGACAGACGCTTTACCATCTGAGCCACCCATGGCCTTACAACAGGATTATCTCATTAAAATATTCAGTACTGAATTTATAGTCCCTAGATTATGGAGTAGTTTCAGATGTACAGACAAACTGCAAAGATAATTTAAATTCCCATATCCTTCACCCAGCTTGCCACAACATGGGCATCTACAAAACTAGGTTCCATTTGTCAAGAAATTGGCATTGGGAGAATACCACAAACTACGGTTTGCAATCAGATTTCACCAGCATCCAATCTGGGGTATCATATTTTATTTACTATATTGGATTTTTAAATTTAAAAAAATTCTGTGTGGTTTTACTTTTACAGCAATGTTAAGAGGGAAAAGGGATATTCCAATATATTCCCTACCCCTGAACATATATAGCTTTCTCATTAACAATGTCTCCCACCAGAGTGGTACATTTGTTACAATAGAGCAATTGTAACAGATTGAGCAATAGAAGAGAGAATTAGTTTCTCTTTGTATAAGTTTTTTTAACAATGTAAGTTTTTACATGAAGAAATAAAGCACCTTAATTCTTATGTTTTTAATGTCTTGTCACAACATAATGAATGAATGCTGGTCTTACTATTTTTCATCTTTCTATATTTATAGCAACAGTGAGAGATTTTCAATGTTCTGACAAATTTTCTAAAGATGCTGGAACAGTGGTACTTCCCCCTGTTGGTCAGAATTACTTTGCAGGCCCTTTCCTTGGTTTTGCACTGCTGTGGAATAGGGGCTGCCTGCTGCCTGGCTGGTTAGAAGGGATTTGCTGATGCCCCCTCTGGGTCACTGTGATGGCAGAGGATACCCCATCAGGGACGCTGAAGTGGTATTGACTGTGTGGTTCTGATCCCCAAGGGCACAGGGGGGCTGTGGGGCGGAGGTCGGGGGGCACATGCCAGGAGCAATGCTGAGAGTAGGGTCTCTGGTGGGAGAACAGCGGAGCTGACAGCTCTTGGACCGTCCAGAGGAGTGGCTGCCCCGGGTGTGTTCCAAGTTGCCTGGTACCAAAGCAGGGATTGCTCAATGCCCATGGTCCAGAATGGACATCTGATAGCTCACAAGAATGTCCCAGGAGAGCTTGCTTACACCTGCAGTACTGCAGGACAGCAAGAGCTAGTTCAGCTCTGATCAGTACAGGCGAAAGGATGGAGCTACTCCCAGCCTGCCACTTCCTGGTGACAAGGAAACTGGAGCCTCTGTTCTCTACCCTGCTATGGTCAGAGGATTTGAGATCTTTGACTGCCCACTCAGAATGTATGTGGGTGGGCTAGGCCTCCCCTTTTCTAGCAGGTGCTTTTCCATTGCTGGCAACCATGAGTAAAATCTGAATTTGTTCCCACAGGAAAGTGTCTTAAACATCTTCAGAATCTCACATGGGCTTAGTTACGATCTCAAAGCTTCATGCCAGTACAGTACAGATGAGAGGTGATTTTTGCCCAGAGGTAGTGCTTTTGTTGTCTCCTGTCTGCAGGAAAACCTCAGTGAAGCTTGACCACATGTTTGATTCTGCATGTTGTGGGGCCATCAGATGTCCACAGCCAGTGAAACTTCTGCATGATCAGAGGACCCTGGCAGTTGATCTGATTCTGAGCAGCATTTGGGGTGGGCCAATGGGTGCCAAGTTACCTCACAAATCCAGTCCAGGTGGAGTCTGGCTCAGGTATGTGCTTAGGAAATACCAGCTAGGAAAGAAGGGTCTGCTGGCAGGTGTACCAGCGGACAAGAACCATGAAGGGGCACTGGTGATTGTTTGGGAGATGTGGAGCTGGACAGAGAGCAGAGAGGAATGGGATGAACTGGAATCTTCTAAGGCTCTTGTTTGTGTCTCTCTCATCTAATCACAGTGACCTTCAGAAAGGGAGGCATTGCTTCACTTTCATCCCCCAGATATTGTGCAAATTTCCCCTGTGACCATCCCTAACTCACGTCCCCATAGAGAAGGAGTTATGGGAGACACAGTCTAGCTTAGCTCGTCGACAGTCTGGAGTCCAGTCCCCTTCATCTGATGGCTACTGGCCCGACTTCTATGCATTTGCCTCGCAGATGGGGAAGAGCAAACTGGAAGATCTTGAGAACATTTTTTGAGAGGCCAAGCCTGAAGGGAGCATGTCATTCCCATTGCCTAGGGCTGGCAACACGGCCCACCATCCACAGGGGAGGTTGGGAGTAGTAAGATGTGGTCACTTCACTCTCAGTACTGGTCCATATTCCTCACGCTCAAATAAGTGCGGATAAGACACAACTATATGTGGCCATTTTATGTTTAATATTTTATATGATAAAAATATCTGTTTTGGATGACCTCTGTGTCCCTTGAGCTGGGATACAACAGGTGTTGTATACACTCCTGGAGTAAACAGTGAATCAGGGAGTTCAGCTTTGAGCAGGAAACTAATGTACAGAGAGAAAAACAAATATATAGAGAGACTCCATAAACCCTGGATTTTACCACCCAAGGTCTCTTTCTTCACTCTTTCCACTGTTCTTTGTGCAGACCTGTTTGTTGAGGGCACAGCAGTAAGACCAGGTAACAATCACAGGATTAGAGGCACATAAAACACAACCAACACTCACCTCACAAGTCACTCAGCTTATTGCACACCATCAGGTCACAACACAACTTAGTCAAAGTAGGGAGAAAATAAGAAAGGGGATAACAAACCACTCCAGGAGAAAGTCCCGGAAGGAGGTATCTCAGCATGAGCATCAGTCTCTGGTCCAGCAGTGGATCCCTTGACCAAGCGTGAGTGGGAAGTGGCTTTGCTCCTGCAGAGCCTCTGGCAGGGCCATCTGGATCAGCACTCAGCAGTCTGGAGTTGGGTCCTCCAGCGAAGAGGCATTAAGTCATTTGGCTTAGTGGTCTGAGCTTTTAAGAAGTCAGTCAGTAGGTGTAACAGTTACTCCGGGGGTCTTGTCTCTATCAGTCACCCCTTCTGTTCCCAGTCTTTCCTAGGATGCTGCCAAACAAGTGCCTTATCTCTGTTGACACTCTCAATGTATTACACTTAGGCACTGAGAGTCCTATGTTGTACATTTCAAAACAACTAATACAGAAATTCACATTTGCCCCTGTGACTGCATCTTGAGTTATTTAATGTAGCTTAAGTCCTATGAGTTTCACACAAGATGAGTAGGAATCATAACACAGAAGAAGTCAAATCATGAGATCTTCCTGGGCTCCTCTCTGACCAGTCCCTTATTCCAAGAGACTGTCATATCCTCCTCTGTGTGGGCTTGGGCGCTATGCAGCAGCCCCACGTCAGGCTATGGGCTGGGCCCCATTCACCGTCCCCCAGACCAGTTTCTCTTGGCTGGTTCTCTCCCTTTGGATCACCTCTTGACTGAAATGAATGGATATTCCCCTGGTAGGAAGGTCTCTGCTCAACTACTCTCCCCAGCCTTTGATTCCACAAGTTCCCTTTTAGTGACAGCTTTCAGGGTTCCTCTGCCTTCCTCAGTCTTTGCCAGCTGTTGTGCTAGGTGGGGCTAGGAGTTTCTGAGGCAAAGCAGGGACCATGTGGGAGAGCCCTCATGATCAGCACTGCTTCCTGTGTGGCGAGCAGCTTGGGGGAGGAGTGAGCAACCCCTTTGGAGGATGGATGGGCAGAGGGATGCAGTTTGGGGATCCTGGCCTTCCGCTGAAGAGCCTCTGACTCATGAAGCTATTCAGGGTCATAAAGAGTGAATGGCAGAGCCTTCACCATTGTTACCAGGGAACCCTTCAGGGATGAGGACACAGTTTGAACCACTGGGTCATTAACGGAATAATTGGATAGAGAAATAGGACTGTGTGCCGTTAATACCCTGTAGGCATCTCTTCACTTTGGGCTGATGCCCCCTGACCATAAGTCACCCTTCGTGCATTTATTTCCTAATGACCATTTTATATCATTGCATAATGCATCTATCTATTGCATAATGATAGCAGCGTTATGCAACTCAGCAGTGGCCACAGGACTGGAAAAGGTCAGTTTTCATTCCAATCCCAAAGAAAGGCAATGCTAACAAATGTTCAAACTATCACACAATTGCACTCATCTCACACACTAGTAAAGTAATGCTCAAAATTCTCCAAGCCAAGCTTCAGCAATATGTGAACCATGAACTTCCAGATGTTCAAGCTGGTTTTTGAAAAGGCAGAGGAACCAGAGATCAAATTGCCAACATCTGCTGGATCATCGAAAAAGCAAGAGAGTTCCAGAAAAACATCTGTTTCTGCTTTTTGACTATGCCAAAGCCTTTGACTGTGTGGATCACAATAAACTGTGGAAAATTCTGAAAAAGATGGGAATACCAGACCACCTGACCTGCCTCTTGAGAAACCTATATGCAGGTCAGGAAGCAACAGTTAGAACTGGACATGGAACAACAGACTGGTTCCAAATAGGAAAAGGAGTACCTCAAGGCTGTATATTGTCACCCTGCTTATTTAACTTATATGCAGAGTACATCATGAGAAATGCTGGACTGGAAGAAGCACAAGCTAGAATCAAGATTTCGGGGAAAAATATCAATAACCTCAGATATGAAGATGATACCACCCTTATGGCAGAAAGTGAAGAGGAACTAAAAAGCCTCTTGATGAAAGTGAAGGAGGAGAGCGAAAAAGTTGCCTTAAAGCTCAACATTCAGAAAGCAAAGATCATGGCATCCGGTCCCATCACTTCATGGCAAATAGATGGGGAAACACAGAAACAGTGACAGACTTTATTTTCTTGGGCTCCAAAATTACTGAGGACAGTGACTGCAGTCATAAAATTAAAAGATACTCGCTCCCTGGAAGAAAAGCTGCAACAAACCTCGACAGTGTATAAAAAGCAGAGACATCACTTTGCCAACAAAGGTCCACAGTGTGAAAGCTATGGTTTTCCCAGTAGTCATGTACAAATGTGACAGCTGGACTGTAAAGACAGCTGATTGTTAAAGAATTGATGTTTTTGAACTGTGGTGCTGGAGAAGACTCTTCAGTGTCCCTTGAACAGCAAGGAGATCAAACCAGTCAATCCTAAAGGAAATCAAGTATTCACTGGAAGCTCTCATACTTTGGCAACCTGAATGCAAAGAGCCGACTCCTGGAAAAGACCCTGATGCTGGGAAAGACTGAAGGCAGGAGGACAAGGGGGTGAGACAGGATGAGATGGTTGGACGGCATCACTGATTCAATGGACATGAGTTTGAGCAAACTCCAGGAGATGGTGAAGGACAGGGAATTCTGGTGTGCTGCAGTCCATGAGGTCACAGAGTCAGACAGGACGTGAAAGACAAGAAGAAACTGAAAGCTCTCTCCACAGTTCATCCTAACTATGTCCATCTCCCATTCTGCCTTCCATGAGTCAACACTGACTTTCATTAAGTCAGTCAAATGTGGAAAAGAGGAACACGCAGTGAGGTTCCTAAAAGAACTATTCAATCCAATAGTTCTCCCTCTGCATGGGGGAATTTAGGAGAGCTGGAAGTGATATTCGCTTTAGCAGAATTTCCAGTTCCCACATTAGAGATCCTTCTCATCTCTGCTGGCTGCTCTCAGTTTAACAGGATATGAATTTCAGGAGACCGGATTTATTTTCCCAACCTAAATTAGTCCTCGAGGTTTAGACAGTCAGTAAATTGTTGCCACCAGCTTTAGGAAAGGAAGCAAGTTTTCAGTAACAGAAAGATTAATAAGTCAAGTCACAGAAAGATTAATAATCAAATCATTGTTCACTGCATCACAGGTAGGTACAGTTGCAAGCCTGTGGCAAAAATAATTTTTCAGTTTCCAGCTGCATCTCCACATTTCTACCCCTTGCTGCGCCAAACTTTAAAGAGAACTAAATTCTTCCAGTTTCATCCAGTAGAGTGTTTTCCCTGAAACGTGCTAATGTCTGTATGAAAATTATGGTGGAAATTTTCTGTATAAAATATTCTTTCTCCTAATTTCTCCATGCCCACAAAACACATACATATACACACAATCCTATTCACCTGCACTTAATTCTCTATAACCCAAGCTCTGCACAATCCTTTTGTTAAATTACCACTTGTTTGACTTTTTTTATCCCACAGCAGAAATACCTGAAATTATAAACACAACTCAGTTAACTGATCTGAAATACCATCATCACATAGTGATCATATCACAGAGTTTTCTTTCAATTGAAGTACATGGGCAAAAAATTTTGTCTCAGTGTCAGCAGGGAGTGCTTTCAGATATTAAGCTTAATCTGATCTTCCTGATTGCAAAGGTAAAGTCAAGTCTTCTAACACCATTAATGTACAATTACCTGTAAAGGATGCTGACATGACTATCTTCATTGTGCCCCTGAACACTGCCTCTCCCTCCTAACACAGGGATTAACCCACAAAGGAAAGGGGTGTGGGTAACAAGCTAAGGGAATGATCAAGGGAGAAGTGGAAAAGGGGAGGCTGAGGACAAAGTAAAAGCAAGTGAGACAACGAAGAGATGTGAAGACAAAACCAAGTATGGAAAACTCTTAATTTCTGACCTCTCAACACCATAAAGTCCTGTATTTTACATGACTTGCCCTGGAAAATGGATGTTAAAAATCATTTGTGAGTTAAACAATAAACTGACATGTTCATAAAGAAGGTCTCTTCGCAGAAGTAAGCAAGGAAATGAGGGGAGAAATGAGGGAGCAGAACAAGAAGAAGGAAATGAGGAAGGAGGAAAAGAGACATGGTTGGCTCCAGCTTTGCTCTGTCCAGATTCACTTCTGCAAGCACATCAGGAGGAGGCCAATTCCAGAACTACACATTATTTCATCAGCCAAAGTGGCTGCGTGACCTTTTCTATCCTCAGTGCCCCCTTCAGTCCCCTGCCAAGCTTTAGTCATGGTTGAAAATGGGCCCTTGGAAAAAATCTTGCCTTTTCCTAATTTCAGGTCAACGTCTAAATAGCCTTTGCTCCTATTAATATTTTAAAGAAATACCTCCAATAAGATTTACTTAGTAATCTGGCAGACCTTTATATATAAAAACAAAATTAAGTATGTGTGAAAAATTACTCAAGTAACTAAAGCAAATCTCCTCCGTGGCTGTCCAACAATGGCTTTGATCTCTAGAACTGAGCTCGTCCTTATAAACTTTTCCTCCCAATTTCAAAATTTTGTTTCCTGAGCACCACTGAATGGATATATCATGTTTGGAGATTTTGGAGGGTATCCAGTTTGGGTATAATTTAAGATCTTTAGATAGAATCAAAAGAATATTTCAGGGATGCATAACAAACATACTCTGATCCCACCTCAGGACAGTATAGATAATGCAAATCTCAGTGGCTGAAAATAACAAAGGTTTACTTCTCATTCACACTACCTATCTACTACAGGTCAGTAGAGGTTCTCCTATTCACAGTCATTCAGGAATCCAAGCTGATGGTGTGACTGACATAATGAATATTAACTAACCCTTACAGAGAAGAAAGGGGCTTCACAATGGCTCAGAATAAAGAATCTACCTGCAATGGAGGAAATACAGGAGATAAAAGTTTGATCCCTGGGTCAAGAAGATCCCCTGGAGGAGGAAATGGTAACCCACTCCAGTATTCTTGCCTGAAAAATACCATGGGCAGAGAAGCCTTGCAGGCTACATTCCAAAGGGTTGCAAGGAGCTGAGCATGTCCAGTGACTAAACATACACACACAGAAGAAAAGAGAATACACACCCAGGAGAGTTCATACCCAGAAGTCATGCTCAATTTCATTAGCAAAACAAGCCATATGGCTTCCCAAAGTTAAAGGGGCCAGAGAAGGCCATGTGACCTTCCATGTGAGAGGAAGACAGAGACAGAAGAGCTGAAATATCTGCAGACAGCCTTCATGACTACCAAATACGTGGTACTACCCTGACTACAACTGAATACGAAACTTTCAAAATACTCGCTATAAACTGAAATGCAAACTTCCTACCCTATTCCATAAGATTACGAGGAAAAGACCAGGATTAGCAATCTGAGGGCAGAAGACAAATTTGACAACCCTGTCTCAAGTATCATTTACTTTCAACTGACCTAAGGCAAATGAAGATTGCTTCTTCTTTTAGTTAAAAATATCCTTCATTACAGATGAAATATACCTTAAAAAATAAAGCTTGCAAATAATACATCTTTGTTACTTATCATTATATACCACTGAACAGGGAAGACAAGTATCTGTTAGTCCCCAGGGAATAATAAAGACAAAGCCATACATTTGAATAGTACTTTACAGTTGAAAAAAAAAATATTTTGACAGGTCATTTTAGGTAGGCACCTTAACTATAATTTTTCAATATTTTAAAGGTGAACAAGGTAGATATGCAAATCTCTCTCTCTCAAAAAAAAATGAAAACAGAAAGGCTTGGAACCAACCCAGTCAAAATACCAACTCAGGTCTCATGAGAGCTAAGCTAGAGGCCAGTTCCACAACCTACAAATCCTGTGGCTGAGGGCAAAGACTTTAGTACAAGTCTCATTTTCTTCATATGTAAAGTAGATGTAACACCTTGGGCCAAGTTACATCATAGGGTTATCATTAAGACTGAATTAAAAAGTACATCCCAAAACATTTTCAGTACTGTAAAACAAGACTCAAAAGTAAGGGGGCATCATTTTGATTACTGAAGATCCTTATTACTGGTTGCTACCCGTACTAATACATGTATAAAATCACAGAGGGAAAGGCAAGAGGCACTTTCTTCTTTAAATAAAATCAAAGTTTTGGGATCACCTCGGTTACTATTAAGGTTACTACTAGGTTATTTGCTGCAATTCAGAAAGAAGAATATAGCCCTCTTGTGTGTCAACCAATGTTATGTCTAACCTCAGTGCTGTAAGCAAATTATTCATTTGCCACAAATTCAGAACTTTCTACAATACTGTAATAAAACACATATTTGGTTTTTGTCATAGTTTCTTGACATAAAGCTTCTAAATGTCTTGGAATTCATAAGTGATAGGAGTGTCACTTGGGTTTGGTTCTGAGACAATTTCTGCAGATGCCCGAACAGCCTCAGGAGGATGGGAGGCTGGTTGTCAAAAAGACAAGGCATGAGTACAGGGTTGGAACTTTCAGCCATACCTATCCCCACCTCCAATTTAGGGGAGAGAAGGATAGCTGGAGATCTTCACACCAACTGTCAGCGATTTAACAGATCACATGATGTACTAAATCTTCCATAAAATAATCTCAAACGGCAGGGTTCAGGAAGTTTGGTGTCGGGGAACACACTGAGGTGCTGTTAGAACAGCCTACCTGGAGAGGGTGTGGAAGCTCTGCATCTTTACTTCCCTGTTCCTGACTTGTGCACCCCTGCCCCGTACCTGTTCCAGGCATCATTTCCACTTGGCTGTTCCTGAGTTGTATCCTTTATACGAAACTAGTAAGAAAAAATAGCCTAAAACAAATGGTAACAGGTAAAAGAAACAAATATATAATAAAGTACACCACAGAATAGTGAAATATATAATACAAGGTAATTTTTAAATGGATTCGAAAAACAAACAAAAAAGGATTACCTATCAATAATATAATAAAACCAGAGTCTCACCTCAGGTCATAGATTAAAATAAATTCCAGATATGAACTGAAGAGTTGGCTACAAGTAATAAAAACATAAAATAAAGGAAAATACAAGCTAAAATTGATGATATGTGGGAGGGGTATACAGAAAAAAAATGGACATGTACATACTTAAAACAGTCATATAAGTAGTTTGTTCAAAAATAAGAAAGTAAGTAGCAGAAGGAAACATATTTTAAACCAATGAGATGAAGGGTTAACATATTTGATGTATGGTAAGTTTTCCAAAAAATTTAACTAGTCAATAAAAGCAGTAGGACAGAACAATTTACAGACGAAATACAAACGATCAATAACACATGAAAAATGTCCAATCTTTCTAGTTAAAAAAGAGATATGGAAAAAGTGAGTGATCATTCACTTCAAACATCTATAAAGGTAAAGCACATCTGGTGATATCTAGGGTAGCAAGACCACAATAAGCAATCTTATGAATGTGGAAAATAAATTTTAAAAAAAATTTTTTTAATTTAAAAAAAAAAAAAAATCTTACAGGGCTTCCTTGGTGGCTCAGTGGTGAGGAATCCGAACGCCAATGCAGGAGACACAAGTTCAATCCCTGACCTGGAAAGATCCACCATGCCTCAAAGCTGCTAAGCCCTTGAGCCACAACTACCATCGAGCCTGTGCCCCAAATCCCAGGAGCCACAACTGCTGAGTCCATGAGCTCTAGAGCCCGTGCTCGACAACGAGAGAAGCCACCACAAGGAGAAGCCTGCACACTGCAGCTAGAGGAGCCCTCGCTCGCTGCAGTGAGGAAACCCAGCACAGCAGCCCGCTCCCCACTCCCCCGGCAAGAGACCTGAGGCAAGATGTACCAAGTGTCCTAAACATACTCAGACTTTTAAAGATGGGCAAATAGTAAACAGCATAAGTTTCAGGCACAAACCATCCAGATTCAAGTCCTGACTTCACCTTACATGCACTTTGTGACCTTGGGCAAACTACACAGTGTTCCTCTGCCTCCGCTTTACTCATGCCTAAAATATAGATAAATTCATTCTTGCTTTTTGGATTAATGGGCTTCCCAAGTGGTACTAGTGGTAAAGAATCTGCCTGCAATGTAAAAGACCCAGGTTTGGGAAAATCCCCTAGAGAAGGGAATGGCTACCCACTCCAGTATTCTGGCCTGGAGAATTCCATGGACAGAGGAGCCTGGAGAGGATGAGACAGCTGGATGGCATCACAGACTCGATGGACGTGAGTCTGAGTGAAGTCTGGGAGTTGGTGATGGACAGGGAGGCCTGGCGTGCTGGGATTCATGGGGTCACAAAGAGTCGGACACGACTGAGTGACTGAGCTGAGCTGATTGCATAATTAAATGTCCAAAACTGAGTGACATAAGACAACACTTACCAACTCAGTTCTGGTGAGTCAGGAATTTTGGTACAGTTTGTCTCTGGCTTGGAGACTTTAGTGAGGTTGTAGTCTTACCCAGAGACTTGACTGGGGCCGGGGGTGCCCTTGCATGTGATTCACTACCTCATGGCAAGTTGGTGCTGGCTGCTGGCTGAGGGCCCAGCTCCTCCCCACATGGGGCTCTCCTTAGAGAGCAACTTGAGCACCGTCATGACATGGTGGCTGGCTCCCCCAGAGCAAGTGCCCCAAGAGAAAAAGGCAGGAGCTGCAATGTGGTGACTGACCTGGCCTCAGAAGTTACCCTGGGTATTTCTGTGGTGTCCTATTGACTGCATTACTGCATCAACCCTATTCACAGTGGGCACAGCTGCAGCAGAGTGGGGTCACCGAGATCCCTCTTGGGGCATGGCTGCCACAAACATGCTTCTTGTTGGAGGGTGTCACCCACCTCCCAGTGGAGAATCCCCCCTCCCCCCCCCTTTTCAGCATACTCTGCCACCACATGACCCGTGGATCATTACACCCGGTCTGCTGCTATGCTGCCAGGGTTCATCTCTCCCTTCTTGGTCCATTTCTGTACAGCATAGATTTGGGCTTGGGTCTCCAGGTCCTGATGAGGTCCCCTTGCCAGTCTTCTGCCTTAGTTCAGTTCAGTCGCTCAGTCTTGTCCGACTCTTTGTGACCCCATGAATCGCAGCACGCCAGGCCTCCCTGTTCATCACCATCTC